>CM035236.1:23479906-24035027 GCA_020226215.1 Sindora glabra
TTACTAGTGGCTTTTTGAACATGACACTTCAAAGAAAGCACTTGGGGTCCATGAGGTAGACATTTTAATCACTTTATCTTTTCAAGTTGCCTCTATATCCAAGCAAGTGAGCTTACTAACAGCTCAAGCAAATCCAATCCAAACTCCTGTAGATGTTTGTAATTTATGTGGAGGTCCTCACATATGCACACAATGCCAAGAAGGCAATCCATTCATGCCTTCTCAACCTGAACAAGCCAACTATGTGGGGAATCAAAATCGTCAAAACGATCCTTTCTCAAGCACATACAATCCAGGATGGAGAAGCCACCTTAATTTGGGGTGGAAGAATAATCAGAATGTGTTCAAACCTTAAGGAAACTATCAATAATAAATTTAGTAATCACCACCACAACCAAAAGCAAATTTAGAAGAAGCATTGGCTCAATTAACCATGAATACTTCCTAATTCATGGCCAAAACAGAGGCTATACTCAAGAATCATGAAGCAATCATGCAAAGTCAAGCAGCTTCATTAAAAAATCTTGAAGTGCAAATAGGTCAAATTGCAAGCATGCTAAATTCTAGACAACTAGGCACTTTACCCAGTGACACTGAAAGAAATCTTAGAGAGCACGTAAAGGTTGTCTCATTAAGAAGTGGGAAGCAGTTAAATGAACCAGAATCAAGGAAGAAAAATGAAAAAGCTTAGAAAGAAGATGAGGTGATTTCAGGAAGAAAGACCTTTCTAGACAATCCTCCACCATATGTTCCCCTAGTTCTATTTCCTTAAAGATTGGTGAAAGCTCAGCTAGACAAGCATTTTAACAAGTTTCTAAAGGTGTTTAATAAGTTGCATATCAATATCCCATTTGCTAAAGCCTTAGCCCAAATGCCCAGTTATGCAAAATTCATGAAGGAGACTTTATCAAAGAAACGCAAACTAGAGGATTTCAAAACAGTAGCGCAATTCTCCAAAAGAAACTACCGCTAAAGCTTAAAGACCCTGAAAGTTTCTGCATACCCTATACCATTGGAGAGTGCAAATTTAAAAGGCCTTATGTGACCTTGGTGCAAGTGTGAATTTGATGCCATTATCCGTCTACAAGAAGCTGGGATTGGGAGAAATGAAACTAACCACAATGTCATTATAGCTAGCAGATAGTTCAATAAAGCATCCACATGGAATCCTTGAAGATGTACTTGTAAAAGTTAATAAATTCATCTTCCCAGCAGATTTCATGGTGCTTGACATGGAAGAAGATTAAGAAATTCCCATTATTCTTGGGAGATCATTTCTAGCAACTAGACGAGTTATAATTAATGTGCAGAAAGGAAAGCTAACTTTACAGGTTCAAGATGATCAAGTATCTTTCAATATTTTTAAAGCTTTTTCATATGAAGATAATACCTATTACAGAGTAGACACATTGACCAACTGCATGAAAGATGTAATGCATGAAACCTGCACAGAAAAGCCATTAACAGAAGGAATGGTTAGTGCATGAAAGTCTACTGATCCTAAAATCTTGAAGCAGATTAATTACCTTAAGAAAAAATTACTAGTGTTGGAGTCGAAGGCCTATGAAAAATGCCAAGCTTTACAAGGAGAAGACAAAAATGTGGCATGATAAGAGAATTATGAGGAAGGAGTTCACACTGGAACAGAAAGTACTTCTCTATAATTCAAGATTAAAACTCTTTCCAAGAAAATTAAGATCAAGGTGGTCAGGGCCTTTTACTGTGGTTCAAGTTTAGCCATATGGAACTGTAGAGATTCAAGATGGTGATAGAAAATTCAAAGTGAATGGGCAAAGATTGAAAGAATACAATGACAGTGCATTCAACACCATAAAGATTGTCATCATGCTCGAGGAGCTAGCTAGTAAGTTCTAAAAAAAAAAGAGAAAATAAAGCAATAGGTTAGGACTTTGTCTAGCTAAAGACGTTAAAGAAGGGCAGCTACTTGGGAGGCAACCCAAGACTTCTTTCTCTACTTAATTATTTTCTTCTGAATCACTCAAGCACATATCGCATAGCATTTTCTCTAACAATTTCAGTTTTCATCATTCTTATCATGGAGGAATCCCTTACAAAGCTTAGTATTAGATTCCCTACTCTTCCTAAAGATGTGCTCAGGAAAATCTATAACTATCGACTTGAAAGAATGAAGGCATTTAAGCGTTTAGGTCTTCTTGAAGATATATGTTGGATTATTGAAGCTAATGTACATTTAGCAGGTGAGTTTAATAAATCATTTGTTAGACATATGCCAGGTATGAGAAAAAGTTCTTACTAAAAAAAGAGAAGGGTTAAAAGAATGAGAGTCTGCCATAAGTGTGCAAGGTGGAATTGTAATAAGCTTTGTAGGAATAAAGGAATGATTTCAGTAAATTGAGAAGACAAAATCCAATTCATTAAGAATGGATTGAGTAAAGAGTCATTGGATGATATCATTCAGATTCTTGAGACGCATCATAGTGGAGATGTTCATGTTGTTCTTCTTGATTTAATGAAATTATTCAATACAGAAAAGGAATGCTATAGTCTTAAGAATCTGACTGTAAAAGACCCTGTTTGCCAGTTTATAAAAAAATTAGATGTGAAGCAAATCCTCGACTTATAGAAGCCGTTTAAATCGTTATTGGATGAAAAACCAGAGGAAGATGTGAGCCACAATCACAACTACTGTACATATTAATGTTTGTTTACTTTACTTTTCCTTTATCTTTTTATCTTTACAGCTGCTTTTTGACTTTTTATATATTTCTTTTCTTTTTATTTTACTTTTTTAGTTACCTTTTGACTTTCTTTACATTCTGCCTTGTTTATTTTCCTCATGCCATTATTACACTTGACATTTCTGCATAGCATTTTTTTTCAATCTTCTTCTAACATTATTTGATTTGCATGACTTCTTTGTTTTTGCTTTTGTATTATAAAGATGCATTTCATCAACCACACCATGCAAAATGTCCAAGAGTAAGAGTAAGGAAGAAAAAGAGGGTCAAAAGCCACCAAAATGTAGATTTAAATCTATCTGTATTTTTTGTGAGTCTAATTCTGGGCAGCTTGGAGAGTTTCTGGAAATAGCGAGCGATCTTGGTAATGCATTAGCTGCTAGAAATATATGCTTTGTGTATGGGTTGAAGTCCAAGGCTTAAGAGGAAGTGCAGCAATTTCTGCAAGCATTAGAGGGAGTAAAGTATTGAGTGTCTGTATAAAGGGTTATGATGATAAGGTACATACCTTAGGGAATGAGCTAAAGGTTTCAAGCTTGCCTGAATGTATGGGAAGCATGTTTCATAATGCTGATGCCTTTATTGCTTTACCCGATGGTCTAGAAACATTGGATGGAATTTCCAGTATTGCATATTGGGCTAACCTAAACTTTCATCAAAAGCCAATAGGTTTGTTAAACACTAATGGTTTTTATGAAAGTTTATTATCTTTTTTAGATAATTTGTGGAAGACAGATCCATGCACCAAGCGACTCATCGTGCTATAATATCTGCCTCAACTGCTAAATAGTTAATTAACCAATTACAAGGTTATGCACCTGAACTAGATCCATTAGTGAAAAAGACAGATTAGCAATCTTTGGATAGCAATACGAAGCAAGAGCCAGATACCACTCTTCGGTTGTAACTTTCTTTACTCTTATGGTTTTACTCACAAAATTTCTTGTATGTGTGGTTACTTTTTTAATAAACACTTTTGCTAATCTGCTGAAGACATTGGGGATAATGTTTACATTAGGTTGGGGGGAAAAATTTTTAAAAAAAATTTTTGTTAGGAGATTTTGTTAGTAAAACCATGAAATTCATTATGTGAAAAAGATGGCTGAGTAAAGAGTAATTCTTAACTCTTGAGATGCATCTTATTAGTTGCATGTTTTTTCTTTCATGACTTATCTCTTTGCAAAAAAAAAAAAAAACTTATTTTATCATTTTCTTGCATATTTAGGTACCTTTCAATGATTTTAAGAAGTGAACAAGTCCTAAGTATGAATAAATTGGGTTTAAAGGTTTCATAGCATGAATGAACAACTTTCTTGCTTTTAAAATTGATAGGTTTGGTAGTGATTTTGAGTTGAATGAACTAAAAGTCCTTAACTTTGAGCTTTTGAGCCTACTTGTGTAATTATGTTTTTCTTTTTTGTGTATGATATTCACCTGTTAAGTTGTCACTCTAGAACTTGCTTAAAGTCTAGTTGGGATTACATTTCACATGCACGCTCGAATATGATAAAGACATTTTTTTTAGCTAGAACCAAATAACCAACCTTGCAAAATTATCTTTGATAAGCCCCATTGAGCCTAACTGATTGTTCCTTTGTTCTTAACTCATTAATGAGTTTTGTAATGAAATATCATGTATCTTTACCTTGAAATTAGTAGAGCATTTAAATCATTTTAAGATGGGTTTTTGACAAAGTGTGGGGGTGTATGCATCATCAATTTCAAAGTTGTAAAGGTTTGTTTTCAATTTCAAAAAAAAAGTGAATATATATATATATATATATATATAAAGAAAAGAAAGAAAGAAAAGAAAAAGAAATTAATGAGTATTTGAATTTTGGGATGTTGTATTGAGGAAAAAGTGTTATAAGATGGCCTATATTTCAATTGCTCTAGTGATTTCTTTATTTGATCTAGCCTTTCATATCCTAATTTTACCTTCTCTTTACCTTTACCTTGACCACCTTACAAACCTTAATAAGACCTTTTGATTTGAGTTGTGCATGTAAATGAAGTAATAGAGATTAAGAATTTAAGCAAGCATATGGTAGTGCAATTTTTAATAGGTTGAGTTTGAACGAAACACTTACCCTTAAACACTTAAGAGATGGAGAGACTAAGTTGTGTGGTTATATTAATTTGGTTTATTCTTTATCAAATGAATTTGCCATTCCTTTTTAGTTTTAGATGTCAAAAGTTGATTCATAAATACTATGATTTCTTTATGCTTTAATTATTTTCTTACCTATGACTTTACACTCTTGATTTCATTGGAGGATTAGTTCTTAGTCTTATGTCTGTTCGAGGACGTCCAAAAGTGGGGGAATTTAATAAGTAAAATATTTGCATATTTATTTTCCCTTATATTATGTCTTTTTGGATGTTATATGAGCTTAATTTAATAAATCTATTTGCATTTTGTGAATAGGACATGATTTTTGAAATGAAATTAGACTTTTTGGATAATACTGGATTTTAACCCTATTTCAGATTTCTAGCTCTATCTGGAGCTCTCGACATCATATTGGGTTGTTCTTTATATGGATTGAAAGTAAAAGAAAGCCTTACAACTTTCATGTTGCAGCTAAAGCCTAGTTCTATCTCCAAGGACTTCAAATTTTGCTTAGAAACTGAAGCAGTGGTTCTGCCCGAGATTGACCTCTGCCCACTAATTTAGCCATAACATAAGCTAGAAATTTCAAAATCAGAAGCTCTTGCTGCTATTTGAAAGCTTAGATCCATGGCTACAACTTTGATGAAGACTAAAATGCGTGAATCAACCGATTTAAGTGTCAAAAGTTGGCAAAAACGCTAAAATATGGTTGCTCCGAGGTCAAAGATTATGGCTAGTAGTTAAGATTGGTGGCTTGGCAAGTTGAAATTCTGGCACCCATTCATCTATAAATAGCAAGGGGATCAGTTGAGAAAAGGCGTCTTGGAGAGAGCATTTTAGAGTTTAGTTTCATGCATTTTAAGTTTTTCTTGCATGCCTCCTTAATGGAAGGCTAGGTAGTCCTCCTTTATGGATGATTTAAGGTGCCACCAATATGGATGGTTTTACCTCCTACATGGATGGCTAGTATTTTGATTTTCATGCATTTGTGGTTGTACTTTTTATGTTTTAATCATGAATGTTAAGATGTTTTCATTTTATTTTGAGTTTGTTTCTAATTTCATTATGTTCTAAATCTTCATCTTCCTAGGGTGATGACATAGCTTAATGATAACGGATTAAATTCTAATATATTGAAACTAATTTCAATTTTTTTCTCCTAAATTGAGTTTTAATTATTATCCTTAATGCTTTTAATTAATTGGCCACCTTTTGAATGAATCCAATATACATGTTGTGACCGGAAGGAGATACATGTGTATGGATCCTATAATTAAAACCGTAAACTGCATATAAAATTGGAATATATTCATATGGTTTATGTAGTCTTAATGAGTTTCATAAATCTTAATGCATGATTATTTGTTTTAATTCACATAGGAATATAGTGAATTAGCAATTAATGATAGAATTAGTTGACCTTGGAAGAGGCTTATAATTAATTTAGAGAAACTCGACTATCAATTAAGAGAGTTAAAATTGGATTAGAGTAAATAGATGATTCAATCTGAAATTATTAAGTAAAGTGTGATCCCTAGAGCTTTTATTCATATTTATCTTTACTCCAATTGCATTCATATTTATTTTAAATATTTTGCATAGATCTTTATTTAATTACTTCATTTCCAACTAATCGATTTGCCAAATAGTATTAGGATTATTAATTTTGGTACTTAGTGAAACAATTCTTGAGGGAACGATACTTTCTCATTACTTTATTACTTGTTTACGACAGTGTACACTTGCATCAATTTATAAACCATTTCACACGTAACAGGTAGCAAGAAAAATTTGGTTTTCAAGTCCACCAAAAAATGTTAGTTTATCAAGGAAGGATATGTCATGTGTTTCAGTTTATTAAGGGAGGATATCTCATGTATCTGATTTTCCTGTTTTTCTAGTTGTATCAGACCTTGATTGATTTTGTTGTTTGGCCTGTTGTGGCTCCCTTATATAAAAAAATAAATAAAGAAAGAAGAAAAAGGAACACTAAGGAGAAAACTAGTTGTTCATAATTCATACCAAATTTAAATCACAAATTATTGACATTTCGTTAAAATGGTCAAAAATAAATTCCAAGTTCCAAGATAGGATAAGGCATACGTAAATCGTGATGTTAATGTTTTAATTTTCCCCAAGTCTAAAGCCCCCCCAAACTTATGTATAGCTTCTTCCTTAATAATCATTGTAAAATATTATTTTTAAATTTCTATTAGTATAAATTAATTTTACACTATTATTTATTTATATATTATTATATCAATTATTAAAATTTTATTTTTTAATTATTAATAAAAATATTTAATTAATATTTATTTTTTAATAAGGTATTATCTTTTTAATTATTGATGGTGTTAAAAGTTTTATATTATAGCAGATCAAATTTAAACTCTTTTATAACTACACTCTTTTATAATAAAGAGTTTAAATTTAATATACTTTTATTGTAAAATATTTTTAGGCTCCATTTCGTACAATAAATAAGCTAGCTTATAACTTATTGACCTGGTTAATAAGTTATAAGCTAACCTCTAGAGATGTTTCTCGCACTAACTTATAAACTATTCTAGATAACTTATAAATTATGATTTAATAAGTTACCTAAAGTAACTTATAACTTATAAGTTACTATTTTTTTAATTTCTTTCCAAATCTATCTTTATTCTTTTTATTAATTTATAATTCATATCTTTTGTAATATAAATTTAAGTAATTTTTATAAAATATAATTAATTATATTTTAAGTAATTATAATTTTATAATAAATAATAAAATAAAAATTATACAAGTAAATAAATATATAAGTTTATAAAATATAATTAATTAAATATTAGAAATTAAATTTTTATTTTATACTTTTTAATTACATTAATATAATTTAATTTTTAGATAAACATAAATTATTTTAATTATATATATATTTCTATTAATATGTCTTTTTATATCATTTTGTAATTTCAGCTAGTTCAATAGTTAATTTTATGAAATACTTTAGTTAACTTATCAGTTATTTGCTATCAATTAATTTATCAACTATCAAGTAATTTATCAGTTATAAGCTATTTACACGAAATGAAGCCTTAATCTTAAATCATTAGGTTGGCCCCTCATATAAAATAAAATTATTAGCTTGTCCTCTTGACACAACTCTTCACCTTCCTCCTGTATATTACAGTATTATAAATAGAAAACAAGAATTTTTTATTTTAACTGAATAGATAACTATGGTACTTAACAATTAAAAAAGTATTTTTAATTTAGATAGCATGATAATTTTGTTACCACAACTAAAAAAATTTGCACTTAAGTTAATTATGGATGTAAGTTCAAATTTTAAAAGAAATTCTTAAACTCCGTTTATTTTGTTAAAAAATAATTTTCATAGAAAAATTACATTTGTATATATATGATGAAACAGTTATATGTTAGTTGTATTATTGATTAAGAAAATGATGCTGAAAGCCAAAATAATAGAAAAAAAACAAATTCTTCTTTATAATAAATGAAGTTGTTTTTTTTAATTTTTATATTTAATATTAATAAATAAAGTGATGAATAAAGTTCTTTCATCCATTTAATTAATATTTTATGAAAAATATTTTTCATAAAAAATAAATTTTAATATGTGTGTATACTCTAAATTTTATTTTCTCTATATCTTAACATAAATCTTTGGTGTAAATTTTGGCTTGTTTGTGCTAAAATAATATAATTATATAAGTAATATATTAATATATTTTTAATTTTCATATTATAAATATTTCAAATATTTCTAAAATAATTTATTTACAATATACTAATTATATTATTTAATATTTACTAGAATATTTTAACAAAAGGAAATAACGCCACTAGGTGATCTTCCTCCAAGGCCAAACAATGTGAGTATTTTTATTTAATAATAAAAAAATAATTAAAATATTATTTGATAATGAATCTTTTACTAAAATAAATTTTAATATAGTAATAATGTTAATATTCTTATTTAATGCTTTAATTAGGGAGGGAATAAATTACATATATGATAAAAAAGGTCTAAAATGAATTAGTCTCAATTTCTAAATTTTATGAAAATTTATAATTTAGATCTACCATGAGTTGTTTAAACAGACACGAATGTTTTCTTTTTTTTATTTTTTTTGGCAAATACACAAATGTCATCAGATTTCATTTCTTTAACTATTTATATTTTTTATTTATATTATAGCGAGTTCTTTAAAGTGCAAAATAAATTTTAAAGAATAAATTAGATAATCACAATTATTAATAAAAAAAGGGATGGAATCATCACAAGTTAAAAAAATATATTTTTAATAATTTGTTATTTATCAAATTTTCAAGTTTGATTTTTTTATAAGTGATTGTGATTATCCACTTTATTTTCTAAAATTTATCACTAACTTTAAAGGAGTTTGATAAAGATCAACATCAAGGGATAACGTTGATAATAAAGGGGAAAAATTGGAAAATAGACAAATCCACATGGTAAGAAAGAAAGATAAAATGAGATTAGTTGGAGATAAAATAGGAAGAGAGTAAAGATGAACGGCTTGATAATAAAATCGGGAGGAAATCTTCTAACAATATTTTACATTTTATTTATTAAATTCTTATTATATAGAAATACGAGTGATTTATTAGAGAATATTTTTAATAAAAATTTCTTTAATTAGATGGTGAAAATTTTGATTGCTTACCAGGTTAAATTTACTTATCATTATCTTTTTTTTAAAAAAGAATTATTATCAATATAATATTTATATGGATATTCTTAAATCTCTTTTGATTTCTTGGGAAGTTATTGTAAATTATTTTAATTGATTCTGACTCAATTTTTTATTTAATCAATTAATAACAATTTTCTATTATGAATTTTTATCTATTCTATTGTACTCATCCTTATTTTATTTTCAAAGCAATCGTGATATATCTTCTTTAGAATTCCTTAGGATTATTAGAACTTGAATCCCATTATAAACCTTAGCTAAACCCAAATCATAAACATCTCAAAAAACTATGGAAAATCAACTGGGACGACAAGTTGAAGACAAAGCAGGTACTGTTAAACATTTTGCATATACATATATATATATATATATATATATATATATATATATATGTTGTAATTGTAAATTTTATATTTATATGCGGCAAAAACTGAACAGATCCAGAAAGGCTAAGAACTTTGCGTATATAAAATATGCAATATTATGCTTTAATTGTGATTGCTGTTGCTTTGACAATCGTCATTATTGCATATTGCATACGTAAAATTGCTGAAGCTGTGAATGATTATCACAACGGTAAAGCGACGTATGGCCTCACAGCATCCTCTGTAGCATGCCTTACAATTTGCATATTAACTTCTGTTGGCAAGACAGTTTGCATTGTTTGTGCATTGTTCTTCATGTTCATGGAAGATCGTCACAGGCAGAAAGTGACGCCAGAAAATGCGGTTTAGAATTATGAGAATTCTCATTCTATTTTTTTTTTCTTCTAATGAGTGAGAAATTCTCCAACAGAAAAATGATATTTTGTATTTTTCATTGTTTTAATAGGAATAGTGGATCTGATTTCATGCTTCATCATCGTAAATAAATAGTTTTTGCTTCGATGTTTGCTTCATCAGCTTTTAAATTCAGTTAAGAACATAATCCAAGCTAGACAAGTCGAAAAGCCAATCCTATTGGATGGATCAGATATTTTTCCTCATATTGATATTCAAATATTTGCCACAACTTGATGATTTTGTTGAAAAAAAGGATTACTAGCTGAAGCTACATATTAGACTAAATATACTGTAACAAATACTAGTAATGCACAGTTTCAAATCCTCCGCAACCCCATCTGATATTATTGATAATATTCCGTATTACCTTATATTTGATTCGCAAAATATTTTAAGAGATGGAATATTTTTACTGTTTGGTTTGAAATTTAAAAAAATAATTTAGAGAATTATTTTAATTTAATATTCTTCTAAAATATTTATATAGGAGTAGTGGGTTTTGTATATTTTCATAATATGAAAACATTTTAATAATATAAAAAATATTTTACGCAACCATATATTAAAATCTTGTCACTATTAACACTTTATTTTATCACCATCTATTGCAATTTATCATCATTAATTGTTATTATCCACTGCAATTAACCATCACATACCTATTACCACTTATAACCAGCCGCAACACATTAGTAGTTATTGCTATCGCTACCATTCACTATTATTAATCACTCATTGCTAATAACTACTATCATCATTTATTATCAATAACTAGCTATCACCGTCGGCTATCATTTATTATTGGTGATTGATATTATCACCGCCCGCGGTTGATGACATCTAATGACAATTATCTATTGTTATTAACTATTATTGACCGTCACTTATTGCTACCATCATCTACCAATATTAGTCATTCAAATTTTGATGTGATCATTTTTTTGTTTAATTATATTTTTAAAAATATATAAATTAATTAAAATATAATATTACAATATTTATTGAAATTTGTTTAAATGAATGTCGAATATTATAATATCACATTTCTTGGAATTAAATTTATAAAAATCACATTTCTAAAAATATTAAAATTTTCAAGAATGTATCATGTATGATTTAAACACCACTTAGAAATTTTTTTTCCCTATCATGTCTTAGCTTTGAATTGAACATCTTACATGTATACATTAAGTTGTTAAGTAGCTTGCCATTCACCTACAGCGTTGTGCAAGGAAATGTCAAAATCCTTCCAACGTGGTAATAATCTAAGTCTTGATGCCTTGTACAATAACTAACCCTTCACATCTTAAACATATATCTCAAAAAACTAAAATAATACATTAATATACTCATACATCAGGAAAATCTGAAACATTTATACAGCAACAAAACAAAATTTGTTACTTTATGTTATCTATCATCCAGATATAAGGATTGTTTTATGAACTATATTAACATAATTAATATAATTTACTTATAATAATATCCAGCAAGTGTTATACATCTAGATCGGAATCAGAAGGAGAGTTAATGTTATAATCCAACTTCTCCTTATTATAACAGGAGTAACTATACTAAAACACTAAATTCATACATACAAGAAATTGAAAATTTCTATTGTAATTTATATTGACCTTTTTTTATAATTAACTGCATAGATACTTCTAAATTATATTATACTTCCCATTATCTTGTATCCCCATTTTTTTTAAAAAAATAGAATTATTATATATTCAGAATTAAAACCCTGGTATCTGCTTAGGATTAAAACTTGAATCCAATTATAAATTAATGAGAAAAATATAAATTATTCCCTTCAACTTTAGTATAGTTAGATTTTGTTTCCTTCAACTTTGAAATCATCCCTTTAAACTTTACAAAATTTGAAAATTTTATAAAATTTGAAATTAATATCTATCATTTATTTAATTAACTATTTTATCAAATTATGTAATTTCTTTCATGAAATTGTTAAATAAGAATTATAATATTATAACATGTTATTTTTTTAATCATTTTCACATACAATTTTTATAACTTTTATATTTTATAATTAATAAAAATGAAATTATATATAAAAATTTTAATTAAATATTTGTAAATGGGCTGTGAAATTATATGCAAAATAATAATAAAATAAATCAACATTATATAATGTTATGGTTATTGTTTAAAAACTTAATGAAAAATTTTCATAATTTGATAAAATGGTTAATTAGTACAGTGATGAGTATTAATTTCAAGTTTTATAAAGCCTAATGGAGTGATTTTTAAATTTTTGAAGGAGGCAGAATCTAATCATTCTAAAATTAAAATGGATATTTTACACTATTTCCTAAATTAATTACCCTAAATCCACCGGTCTTAACGTTACAGAAAACAAGTCAATCCAATGGAAGATCAACAATAAAGAGAAGCCCGAATTCATTCTAGTTTTGTTATTTTCTTTTTAACTAGATATGAATATATGTATTGTAATTTTTTTATTGAAAATACTTTGAATACTCTTTAAAAATGATTGAATGATCACATCTCTACAATAAATAGTGGAATTCACAAATTAGAGAGTAAATGTAAGAGAATGAAGGTAGCATTGTCCTTTATATATTTTTGCTGATAATGAAACTCTTGTTGAATTGAACAGATGCAATCATGTTATTATTTTTGTCTTTGGTGGTGGCGGCGGCTGTTGTTGGTATGCCAATCACAATTATTGTAGGAGTGATACCTAAAATAGCAGAAGCTGTGAATAATTATCAGAAAGGTGAATCCTCACTTGGTGACACAGAATCCTTTATAGCATGTGAGATAATCTTCATATTAGTTTTTCTCGGCGGATCGGTTTTCATTGGGTATGTCTTCGTATACTCCATGTACATGAAAGACCGACACAGGGAAAAAGTGATCCCCGTAAATGAAGTGACACCGGAAAATGGAGTTTAGAGTTATGTGAATTCTAATTGTCTCTTTTCTTTTTTGGGTGAGTAAGAATTTCTTGAAAGAGAAAAATAGTATTTTTTATTATTTTGTTAAAAATATTGAAATTGGTTTCATGATTCATCGTTGTGCTAGTTATAGCTGGATAGTTTACTTTCTGCTTAGATGTTTACGTTGTTGTTGTTGTTGTTTTGGGTTAAATTGAGAAATTTTAGTAAGAACACAATGCAAGCTCCAATCAGACATGTCGAAAAGCAAATATATTATATAAATTATATATTGTTTCTTCAAATTATTGTTCAAATATAAATTTGTCACGGTGGTTCCTTCCAAGTGGATTCACAATTTCTTTATATTTATTATTTCATATAAAGAATAAAAAAAGATAGGCATTATGGGGTTGATTTGTAATTTGCCCCATTTAGGCTTAGAAAAGCCAAAAATCTGGCTGTTTGGCGTCAAAACTCAGAAGCCTTTCCAGGCTTTGTACGGATTCACATATACATTTGTTAAATAGGTTCTGTATTACTCTTGGAGTGCATTTTTGAAGTCGAAATCGGAAAGGATTTTGAAGCTTAGAAATCTGTGTCTTGATAGGAATCCAGGTGCTATAATTGTACATGTATATATATATGTAACGTATATGGCCGAATAGTATGGTGTGGGTGGAATTAGAAAGGCTTTGGACAGCTTGATTTTTTGTGAACAACAAGCCAGTCTTTTACGCCTAGGGCTCCGTCTGCCTTGATAAATTGAACAGAGAGCGGTGCTGCACACAGGAGGGTTCTTTCTCGTGCCAAGGAGGAAGGAAGATTTTTTTATACAATTTTATCAAATTATGCCAGAAGATTTATCATTCTATTTATTCAGATTCACATCAAATTTGGATATGTTATTGCTGGTAATTGGACAGCATTGTGCATCTTTTTCTGTTGATTTTCTTCCTCTCTGCTGGCTGATTTCATACAGTAATTGTGTTAATTTTGTCGAGAATTTCACCTGTTTTAATGAAGAGTTTTATATTGGTTATTTCTTAGAATTTCTAAGTAGATATTAGTATTATATCTATTATTTTATTAGTAAATTTTTTACTAGACTAGATCTCTTAACTTTTATTTTCATATTGAAGGATTTTTCATGTTAAAAATTGTTGATCTTCTAATTTTTTTTAACAATATTTTTAGTGATATACTTTATTATACGTGTGGGAGAAAAAGTCAACCTGAGTGAATTTAAAATAATTTAATTTTTTTGCTGTTTATTATTCTAGTAATTTTTTTCCAACAAAAATTGCCACAACTTGATCATTCTTGCTAAAAATATAAAAAATTTGTTTTAGTTAGCGTTATGCATGCATTAGACTAAACATATTGTAACAAATACCATTAAAGCAACATCATAATAAAAATCAAATTAAGCCAAGAATATTTAATTGAAGTGGCATATATTGTTTTATTAATGCATTATTTTTTTCCTGCATTTTAAGTTCAATCTGTATACGTTTAGTGATTTAATAATTCCTGCTATTTAAAAAAAATTAAGAATTGATGCAAGTAAAATTTTCAAGAATTTTTAAAAACAGGTGTGAGAAAAAGGAACTTAGTATACAAGGGCTTATGAAGCTGTATCCAACATATAGCAGTAGACCTACGGGCAAAGCGATAAAAATTTTTCATGAAGACATCATTGGAGAATGGCTGCTGAAACAGAAGATTTATTACAAAGAGATGAGCTTCATGAAAGAACAGCCTAAAATGTCAGAAAGCTGTAATTTTTTTTCCCCATATATGAAGTCAGGGAGATTCGAGATCTAAAACATTATTAATAAACTTGGTAACTAAACTATCGAAAACATTTGATGCTATACTTCATATACTTGTATGTCCTATAGATGTGCATAGTTACACAAATCGTATATGTCTTTTCCCTTGCTAATAACATTACATATACACACACGTACATGCACGCACTTGCATATATATATATATATATATATATATATATATATATATACGTGTGTGTGTGTGTGTGTAAGGGTGTAAAATAGGTTGCGGGTTCCCAGGCTTTACAGGTAGCCTATAGATTTGAGGTGGTATGATACCACTTTTTCTTGGCCTATTTTTATTGTGGACTCATGCAGGCTTGATCATAGGCCCTGTGGGCTTCTGTAAGCTTTTTTTTTTATTTTTTTATAATCTTTTAAATATTTAGGAACTATTTTAATCTAATATATAATAACATAATATAATTTTTTTAGATTTATTTGATTAACTAATTATATAAAATAAGGAAAATCTACTTAGACTATTATAATTTATAAAAATTTAATTTTTTAATATAAATTAATCCAATATTTCTTTAAATGTATCTTTCTCGCTTTTTAAAGCTCAATTTTTTATTTTTGTATATGCATTTTTAATGGTTTAATTGTTTCTAATTGTTAAAAGAAAAAAAAAAGATATGGGTTACTTGCAGACCTCATGGGCCACCCACGAACCTACCTAAAAATGTCTATTTGAATATGGGTTTATGTAGGTAAGTTCGTATGAGTTTATCCCACCTCACTTTACATCCCTATATGTGTGTATGTGTCTCATAAATGTGTGTGCAGCTTGCATTGGTTTTAGGCAATAGGAATGAATAAGATGATTGATCCTTGTTTTGACATAATTAAAAATGAGATTTTATTTCATTTTCAATTAATTTTTTTGAAAATGGTATTTAGCTTTCAGTATAAATGAATTTTATTTTATTTATAATTATATATTAATTGTATTTGTATTATTATGAAATTTATTAAATTTAGTAAGAATTTCATTGAAATTTATTTTATTTGACTTAAAACACATAAAAAATTTACTCTGATATTGTATTTATCATAATACCATTAAGATTTACTTTTTAATTAAATTTATGTATTTTTCAAGGCATTCTAAATAAAGAATTTGTTTGTAGATTAAAATTATTATTTTTAATAAAATTTCAAAATAGTAAAATTTATTTATAAATTATTATTTAAATAAAATCAATTTTAGAAAATTTTAATGCTAAATAAAGTGTTAACTTTTATCATGCAATTCCATTTATGATATGTATAACCACCAAATTTGTGAAACAAAAATTACACTAGTTCGTCAATCCTACCTTTGTTTTTAATCAAGTTAGTGAAGTTTGGGTCCTAGCTAGGTTGAAGTGGCATGCAGAAAGAATTGGTTGAATTTAAATGGAATCGATAAGTTTTTGTTGATTCATTTATTTATTTTTGAATTAATATAAAATTTTTAAATAAATCATAAATAATTTATAACTCATGAATATACAATTAATTTGACTTAAATATTTATTTATTAAATTATTATTATTTTATATCTTACATTTTTTATAAAGATGAGATAAAGAAAAACAAAGAAAATAGATAAATTCACATGGTGAGAAAGGGAAAAGCGAAGACTGCTTGGAGATAAAATAGAAAGAGAATAAACAATAAACAATTCGATTTAAAATTGAGAGAAAAATTCTACAAGCATTCTGTATTTGCATTATTATATAGAAATATAAATAAACTAGTACAGAATTTTAAATTTTTTTTATTATAACTGATGTCGAAAAATTCGATTTTTTAATGGGTTAAGTTTCCTTTAGAATTTATCAATACTATTATAAAAGTGATTGGTGAGTTAGGACTTTATTTTTCATTTTTATTTCAAAATTGCCCTCTAAAAATGCAATTACTAACTACCTCCACTTTGTTGATCCAAATCCATTGGAGAGGAACAACTCCAAAATAATTCATTAAAATTTTAAGGGTTGGAATTATTCAAAGTTTTGCAACTCTATCTATCTGAATTAATTTCAAATAAGTTTAATTTTTTCACGATTTAATCATAAACTAATATTAATGTTTTCTTTTAGATAAAATATCAAATACCATCGTTTAATACAGTTTGAAATATTAACTTTCAAAACTCAGATAAAAAAACATTAAAAGTAAAAAAAATTTGAATTAATTTTCTAATATTTTTTTAATTTATGGGTTGTAAAGTAGTTAGATAAGGATTAATCTACTAAGATCAAGCAATGTTGCAAGATTATATTGCTGTATCTCATATAATTATTGGAAGTTCGAGTTTGATAAACATCTTAAAATTAAAATTAAACAAAAAGATGCATAATTAAAATTAAACATAACTAAAGTTAGTACTAATTACATGCCACAGGTCTTCTACTTCGCTTGAACAACTTGGAGTTGAATAAGTGATATAATCCATTATACGCATCTAATAATTTTAGTATAAATTAAACTCATCACTCTAACAAGTCATTCAAAAAGCATATAAGTTACATATTATTCATGTCATAGTGTAAATATTAACACTTGCCATCATTTTCTAGAACCCTTACAAAGTAATAGTGGAAGAGAAATATGAAAAATTATATTAATTTATTTTGGTAAATATATGATTTATATACTCACTAAATTAGCTTATTGTGATTCCATTTTACATGTTTTCAATTTATAGGTGCTACATAATATGTCAAGTTCATAACAATTATAATGATGTACTGTACCAAACACCACTATTTAAACAACTTTATTTTATCTTTTAGTGCCATAGCAACTAAAGTGATAATAATTGTGGGAAAATTATTGCACTATTATATATATTTTTATTTTTCTTAAATTAATTTATAATAGAATTTGTTTAAATTCAATTTGACAAATTGAATAAAATGTCTAAACTTGCTCATATCAAAAAATTAATATTTTTTAAAATATATAGTTTCTCTAAATGAAAATTTCTATGATCACACATTAACGCATTTGAATTTGTTCATAATTATATAATTTTTTTCAATAAAAAACCTCTGAACACATGCTCTACACATGTGAAGAGGTTAGTCTTTAATAATATATATTAGATTTTTTTTATAATTAACTGCAATAGATACTTTCAAATTATATTATAACTATCATTATCTTAACTTTTTAAAAAAGATTATTATTCTAAATATTATATTTCTATGGGTATATATAAATTTCTTTATTAATTATTGTGAGTTATTATGATTGAATCTGATCCAATTTCAAATTGTAACCATTGAATGATAACTTTCTATCGTGGATTTATCTTTCTTTTAATATTTGTTTTATTTAATAGAAGTTATGATGTATTTAGATTTAGAATTAGAATTCCTAATATACTTAGGATTAAAACTCGAATCTTAACATAAACCCTCAACTCAAAAACATTTATATCTCAGAAAACAAATTAACTTAATCCAATGGAAAATCAACAGAGAAGGGAAGGTGCAATTAATTCAGGTAGACCATTACATTTTGTAACCAGTTATGCATATACAAAATGTATAGGAGAAAGGTTGCTGTGTATGCGGAATGTGATCTGAGTTTCTTTAAGAAATTGTGGGTGTAAATTTAAGAATAAATAAATATAAAAATTTTAGCAGCAAGTTATATATTACAAAATTGTATTTCTATTTTTTCTAAATTAAAATAAATTTACAAAAAAAAAAAGAAAGTCCAGAAGAGTAGCCCATTTTCTTTTCTTTTGTTAATAAATGCTTATTTATTGGAATTATTTGTGGGCATTACATTACTCCATGAGGGACAAAATGTCCTGAATAAACAGAACATTTATTCTAATGTGTGCGAGAATTGTAAGAATACTAGATTAAGATAACGTATAAAAATAAAAGTTATTAAGTTACGGGGAGGTGTTTCAGTGACGAGAGAGAAGGACTTATAGTAATATGATGAAGGTTCGAGCTCCTTGCCGTGAATGCAATAAAAAAAATAAAAAATAAAAACAAGGGTCTTATTTGGAGAGATATACTGATATAAGCATTGTCTATCTGTTTCATGGTTTCTAAAAGAATAGTAGTTTCAATAACGATCACTGAAAAAAGGAAAAAAATGGTGATTAGCAATGGATTTTTCCGTCCCAAAAATTTGGGAATCCATCGGTGCAAGAATTAACGATGAGATGGATTTCTCCATCCCTAAAATTTTGGAATTCATCGATTAAAAAAAACTAACAACGAGATTATCAATAATTTTAAAGATCAAGTAGATAGTGTATCGATAATTTAATTAGTTGTGAAATTTCAATATTGTTATTAACTTTTGTTGCTAAATCTATCATAAAATTTGTGAGCCAATGATGATCTAAAACAAATGAAGAATGAAATTAGCAATAAGTGAGTTTATTGCTAAATTGAAATTTACTGATGGAAGAGGAAATATTTCATCACTTATTTGGAATCTATCACTAATTTGGAAAATTATCGGCATCATTCAAAAAGTGGTTATTAATTTGAAAAATATTGTCAATTTTCTATTTACTTTCATGGTAACTTTGCAATGAACACTCCTACGTAAATATAATTCAACCACAGCAACAATAGCAACAATATATTCAATAGACAAATATTCAAAAATTGAATTTCATAATATTAAATGTCAATTATCTACTCAAATAATGTAAAATTTCTAATATAAAATAATGAAACCTATACATGAATCAAAACTTGAATTCAATATTTCTAACAAATGGTGAAAACTCAAAATCCTATGTTAGTGTTGCGCCCCCTAATACTATACAAGTTTTATTTTAGTTGATTTATTCGAAAAATATATATACACTTTGGTAATTGAAAATACTATACAAGTTTTATTTTAGTTGACTTATTGGAAAAATACATATACACTTTGGTAATTGAAAATACTATACAAGTTTTATTTTAGTTGATTTATTGGAAAAATACATATACACTTTGGTAATTGAAAATTTTGTGAGTAAGTTTAGGATAGTAATTTAATTATAAAAAATGTAGTTCTTAGATAGAACTAGGTAGGAAATAATTATTTAGAGGTAACTATAAAGTTAGAATTGATTAAGAGTGAATGGAGGAGATTTAGGAGTCACATTTTCCAAAAAGCCCTTAAGGTAGCTTAAAATTACTAAATCACCATTGGTAAAGTTAAAAAAGCCTTCCTTGTTGCATTTTGTTTGTCCTCCCTTGAACACTAGCCAAAACCCTTCTTCCTCTTTTCCATATTCAATCTTTAACCTCATTCCATTGATTTCAAGCCAAGATTGAATTAAAGGAACTTAAATCATCATATTATTACTCATCTCTTAACAAGGTAATTCCTTTTGTATCTAAACTTGAGTTTACTAAGAAAAAATACTAGAGAATTAATGACATGAAAATGGATTTTTTTTTTTATTTCTTGAACTAAGGTTGGATAAGGCAAGCCTTTTGCTTTCTTAGCTTATCATCAACTCCTCCATATCTCTTCCAAAGTTAGGTAAGTAGATAATTTACTTAGATATAAGATTTTGCTTATAAGTTTGCTTATTTTATCAACCTAAATGATGGTGTTGAATAGGGCAAGCCATTTGCTTTCTTAGATTTAATATTGCTTATTTGAAGTATATATGTTAGGAGAGAAATGACCATTTCTATAGTATTTTGTAGCTACCCTACAAAATTTAGGCTTCATGCTTGAGTACATGAGTGAGTATAGCTCTAAAAATTACTTTTCGGATGTTTATACTCGAGTATAACAATAGAGGTGCTCACTAGATGGCCATAAGTGAGTATATACACGAGCATGGGCACAAAAATCACTCCCTGGTTACCCATATTCAAATATATACTCAAATATACTAGACAACATTGTTACATTAATTTTAAAAAGCCATATCTTATTCATTCTACATCCTTTTTTAACAAGCCACATATCTTTGGAAAGGTAATTAAGTTTATTTTCTAATAGAATTAGTTTCATCTAAAATTGTATGTATATTTTAAAATATCACTAAATTAGTAAACAAAAGTTAGGAACTCTAATTAGTGAACAACTAAATTTTTGAGATTTAACTATATAAAATATAATTACTGCATATCTTATCCATTTTTAGTATATGACCATTCTACTGAAATTAAACTTATTTTCATATGAAATAAGTTTCATAAACTATAAATTTATAAATCTTGAGGTATTCATAAAATATCCTTCAAGAGTGAAAAAAATACTTGAATATATATAAAAGGTTGCTTCTTAAATGGTTTTACTTGAGTATATACTTGAGTATGCTATCCAGAGTTACTTTTAAATGATTGTATATGAGTATATACTCTAGTATCACATCCTTATATGCCTTGTTTTGTTTGTTTATTATTCCTTACGATGTTATAAAACATTGTAAGTTCATGTATTGATATTAGTAGCATAGTATGCATAGGAATAATGATATTTATAAGTGTGATGATGATACCCTTACGGGGAATTATATTTTTACTTGAATTGTGTAGTGAATAGATATTGTAAAAAGGTAATGAGTTTGAGAATGACTTGAAACCAAATTTAGGGAAAAATGTCAAATGGGATAAGATGAGACTTGGGAGGTACAAGGATGGACATTTGTAAAGGGACAAGGATGAATCGGGGGACACAAGATGGTTTGCTTGTTAATTTTATTAATTATGATGATTTATACTATTGTTTGATAATTATTCATGATATGATTATTGTTGAAACCATGGTAAACTTGATTGAACAAAAAGTGTATGATTAGATAGTTACTATTTAAGTAGATTATTTATGTATTCAGACCTAGTCTTACTATTTTTAATTATGAAAATGTTTTTAAATGAACATGTTGAAGCTTCTCAAGAACTATTAAGAAACTAAGGGCAGTGAACTTTTTGTTTACCTTTTCCATGTAGCTATAGTCTTTCTAGAATATAAGTAGGGATAGATTATGCTATAATAGTAACTTTGCATTTGTAAATATTTTGAAATGTATATAAAGATAGTAATTTAAGTAAATGCCTTATTGTGAACTATATGATGATAACAAAGTAGTTTAGATTGGTTTATGGAAACCAAAAAATGAGTTCCATATTGGTCATGGCTAGATGGGTCATGATAATCAATAGTTGTCATTATCCCCTTGAAGCTCCTCAATGTGCCCTTCTTCATGCCAAGGCAGTGGCTCATCATCTAAAGGTAATTTTTAAATATCTAACTTTTGGAACATTGTGCTAAAGTATTAATTATGTTGCTTAATTTGAGCTTACTAATGATATTGTATTCTAAAATAAATGAAAATAATATTTAATTAGTATTATTTGTATTAATTACACGGTACACATACATGAAAATCCTAATCTCTGTATACAAAATATAACTTAATCTATCCATCATCTTCCTTTTCATCATCCTATTCATTTTCCTTATCCTCTTGAGTTTCTTTTTCGTCGTTGAGGTTATTTAACTTATCAAATACAATTTATTTAGTGTGGCTAACTTTTTTAAAAGGTCTCGAGTCATCCCTAAATGAATAAATCTCTGTATTTTCAATATTTATTGGTAATTAGTTACATTGCTTATCATTTTGGAAAGTAACCATGCCATTATTTGTTAATGGAGCATTGATAGCACTCCTTGCTTTAGTTTTAATGACAATCAACCACTCAATATAATCCCTTCCATAACCCAGGTGGAGTGCAATACATATGCAAAATTTATTGAGCTAAGATGAAGGGATCAAATTTATTATAGTGCTAAAACACTTAAACCTCAATTTTTTATGTTATCTTTTTTTTTTGTTAGGATTAGGATTAAAGCATTCACAATTGAATAATACTAGCTTCTTTGTTAGTAATCCACTATAATCTAATTCAATGGCCTTTAAAAGTTTTCTATAGTAATCATTTTTTAAGTGTCCACCACTAGATTCCTTAATACACATAACAAAGTTAGAAGTGAACTTGTGTTGGATGCTTTGTTTAATGTAAAATTTATAACCATTCATAAATGTATAGGCCATGTGTACACTTTTCGCTTAAGGTTGCATGCTATGTCAAGTATTTTTTTAGTGATTGTATTCTCTTGACTTAGAACTTATTTATAAAATAATTTTACATAGTTCATGTCATTAAATCTAGTATATATGGTGCACAAAAATCAAATAGAAAAGAATATAACTTCACTTACATAATTGCAAAGCCATGAAGAGAATTCATTTTTAATACATATGTTCATGACCTCGTTAGTTATGGTTGGTAACAAATGTTGTAATGTTTGTTCTAATAGGTTGCAACTTACATTGGATTATTTTTTTTATGAACATCAATACATTATAATTAAACTCATTATATTAAGTACATACTCTGATACACTTTATCACAGTTTAGCAATACATATATTGTAGCCACATAGTACTATAGTCTATCAAATATTAACACTTGCATTACCTTATTGTACGACTAGCATAATTGAAGATGGAGTAAACATTCTTATAATTTTTTGTGTTACTGCCAATCATCATTTGTAGGAACTCTAGTCCTTCTATATTATACATTAGGTTCAAAGTAATGCGAATAGAAATTAGAAGTCTCATCGGTGATATATGCTTCATAAATGGGCCTTTTCACATAGGCTTTACTTTTTTTTTACCTTTTTCTTAAATATATAAAAGAACCTAATAATTAACAAGATTAATTAATTGTTAATAGTTTATATAACCAATTAAATTAGTTACTTCATTAATTTATCTCTTAAATAGGAATATCCAATGGTGTTGGATAAGGTCTTCTACTAGTGCTTCATATGGTAAATGCACTGGAAGGTGCTTAATTGAATTGAAAATAGATAGAGGAAACATTTGTCATAACTTGCAAAATGTGATATGAATATTTTATTCCATTTGTAACAATCGCTTTTTGTGTAAGGTGCTTGGGCATAAATATTTGAAAAACAAACTTAACTCAATTACTACATTCTAGATGGGCTTCAATAACACTTTAAAAGCTATTGAAAGTAATCATTACATGAATACATAACAATTATAGCTCTTCATTTCATTCATATTGCATTTTTGTAGTTTACACATATAGCCAAGTTTGAAGTATAATTGTTTGAAAGTTTTAATTTTTTTTATTGATTCATACATTGCTCTTTTTTACTTTATATTTGATGTGTATTTCACCTTGGGCTTCAACATCCTTTGTTGCCTTGTTAAATTAACACAAATTCACTACACCTACACAACTCACTTAAATCCATCCTAACTTTCTTGTTATCCTTTGTTTCAACATTCATAAACGTTGTTATGTTAAACACATTATTGATCACATTCTTTTTTATGTGCATGACATTTAAATTGTGACAAATAAGGTTTGTTTACTAGTAAGCCACACCCAAAAGATGCTTTGCCTTATCCAATTATGGGAAACTTTATACTTTTTAGTTTGTATTGCATGTGCTTCCTTCAAAACCTTAGGTATATACATAACTTTTTTTCTAATGGTCTTCACCATCAAATCTTAAAGGTAGACATGATTGCCTGCCTTATTTTTCTTAAAAGCATTTTTATTCCTTTTAAATGGGTGATTTGGAGGCAATTTACATCTATAGCCATCAAAGAATAAAGTCTTTCAACTATATTTTAATGTGAATGCTTTAGAAAACTCCATACAAATGGGCCATCCTAGCTTTCCATGTGTTTGCTAACCAGAAAAATTGATCATTTATAATAATGCATCATTTAATGTAAAATTTTTTTCAAAGATATATTATATGTATGTATAACATCTTTCTATAACACTTTGAGTTCATTTATTAGTAGTTGCATGTAAACACTGATATTTAGCCTTTGGACTATTAGGACTTAGGATAATCAAAGTAAGGAATATGCACTCTTGTTTCATAAATATCCCTAAAGGGAGATTGCAAAAGGTTATAATCATATGCTAGAATGATTATTGAGATTGCATATAAGGAGTGAATTTATTTACTTATAAGCATAATCTCACTTTTTTTATGATCATTGTCAAATTGGGGATTGATGCAATCAAAGTATTTTTATGTTTATCCATTTGATGGATGTGATGAGATCCTTACTTCATCAAGGCTTTTAGATACTATCTCATTGAGCTAATCGTTAACTCTAATGTATACAGCTTTTGAAGCCTATAGATAATGGGTAAGTATCATAACTTTTATTAGAAATATCCTTGTATCGCTTTCAAGTAAATCTTCAGGATATGTAGTGAGAATGGTAACAAAAAATACATTACCTCTCATTTGTTTATTGTTTGTAATAAAGGATACACCCATTAGCACAACAATATATCTTCTCATAACTAATGCCTAACTTTGAAACCAACTTCTTGGTTTTCTAAAAAATTGTGGGCATATAGTTATCTTAAGGCATGTGTTCTTTTGTCAACCAGTATATTTTATTGTAGCATTACTCTGGGGTATTCTAATATGATTTTATATTAAGTAGCCTAAGTACAAAGGATAACACAATGTAGTTTTTGCAACCTTTATACAAAAGGTTATTGTGTTGCCATTAATATCATATAACCCTCAAGCATTGGGGTTAGAAGGTTCTTCTACATTTTAGTTAAACTTTTCTCCAAAATTTATATATGCAACATCCATTATCATTGTTTTATACCTATTACTTAGTTTTTCAAACCCATTACCTCTCTTTATCCATTCTAAATTATTGGGTCCAATATTGAATTATGAGATTTCTTTTCTATAGGATGTTGTCCACCAATAATTAGGTTAAATCCTCTCCTATATAGATGCTCAACCATAGTATTAGGCACCAAAATCTTCCTACTTTCATACTTAGTATATGGACACCTAATTTTTTTTAACTTTTTTTAAAAAAATGCCCATTATTCAAGAATGTGAAATAATCTCTTGAATTTCATTAATGAATTCAGCTATAATTCCCAATTGTTTAAAACCTACCCTATTATACATCCACTTCCCATGTTCAAGTAAATTCATATCTATTTTGTATCACATATGATATCTAACAATTTACTAACTACTCTTCAAATTTCATTGTGTCATAATATATGATATCAATTAAAGCATGAAGTACCTTTTTAAAATATTAAAATCTTAATTATTATACTTTTGGATCCATCATTACAATTAAACATCACCTATATATCTCCTTATCCAAGGGTTGATTTATTATAACATTAACAAAATCAATGCGAAATTGAAACAAAAAATCAATGTAAATATTGTAATGCCTTAATCAATGTTAAATCATCATATTCAAGTTGAATCAAAACAAGACAAATCTCAATTACATAAAAATCCTAATTTCTCTTCATTAAACCTTAAAATCATCAAAGTGACTAATTTAATCTATATGTGAAGTTTTAAAACACATGAAAGGCATAGGTTAAACATCAATTATGAAACAAATTTGTCATAAAATAACTAAACAAACCCCAAACACTATATCTAATCATTTGTATGAAAACAACTAAACAAAATAGAAAGGGTACAATAGAGAAGTTCTTGAAGGCAACATATGACAATAGGAATGCTAGAGGACAACGGTGGAGGCAACTAGAGCACAATGGTAGAAAGGAGATAGGATAGCATTTCAATGTTTAGAAATGGAGAGCTTTTATTGCAAATTGGTTATAGTGATAACTTAATTTGTCACCAATTCATTTTTAATAATATAGGCATTTGGCTTAGCAACAAATTTGTATTATTTAAGGTTCTATCATTAAATTTATAGCTATTTTATGAAAAAATTTAATTTTTACCAAAATAATTTTTAAAATTTGTATATTTAGCTCATTGTTAAATTTATCAGTAAATTAAAAAAATTATTCATTGCTAATTCCATAAGTTATTTTTTTAGGAAATTTAGCAACAGAATTAGTAACAGACTTGTAAATCCATCATTAAAAACAATTGTAATTTCATTTTTAAAATTCAAGATGAAAATTTTGTAATGCCATTTTCAATGCAAATTTTGTTGCTAATTTTTTGTTGTTAAATATTGAAATTCTTGTAATTGATAAAGGTGATAACATAGGGATCCATGTTAGAAGCAGGCCTTTTGTTCTCAAAATCACGTTTTCCTTTTCCTTCCCTGTGCCTTTCCCAACAACCCAAATGATATGTTTGGAAATTGAGAGGAGAAAGAAAGGAAAGATAAATGGGGATAATGGAGGGAAAAGTAGGAGAACATAACATTTTCTCCTATCCAAACATACCATTCATTTCTATTGTGAGAAGAAATAAGGGACAAAATGATATAAATTAAAGGATTAATGGGATTTTAAAGTTTAAAAAAGGAAATAATTTTATAAAAGGAAAAATGTTGACATGGAAATAATTTTTTTTCTAATAAATAACTTTAGTATTGAGGTAAAAGTAAAATGCCAAAGTAAGAAATTTCTACCAATAAGAGACCATCACATATAAAAATGTCACATATGCCACACATAACTAGCAAAAACCATTACATTATGGATGCTGGGAGTAATTTAAAAATTTTGTATAATTGTTGGGTCTTGTTTACTTGTTTTTATAGTTGATGGTGTCAAATGCCATTACCCCAAATTTGGTGGAGGTATTTTATATTTTTCTCTATTTTTTAATAAACATAAAATAAATTATATAATTTTATTTTAATTAGTAATATTTATATAAATATTTAATAAAAAAGTATTTTTGAATTTAATTCTTATATAATGTTAAAAAAAGATCAATACAAGTAAGATTAGTACAAGTGATTCGGTTTTACTTTATTTTTTAAAAGAGAGTCAATATAATTACATATATATAAGAGTATCATAATAATTCATATAGGATAAATTATTTTAGAAATATTAAATTTATTATAAAAATATGTAACAGAAAAGAGGCAGTACACAAATTTTATCCCTGTTGAAGTTGAATTTCTCATAATTTACATAGAAAAACTTTTAAAAATATGAAAATAGAGGCTCCATCTAGTTTGAAACCAACCATTTATATGAGACTGCCTCATTTTTATGCCATTAGTATGGTGGTTCTATTTTAATTCACAATTTTTGCCTTTTCACCTCTATTTGAGTTTGTTTGGCAATTGAAACTGAATGCTATCTAATGAATGTCTAATTCATGCTAGTGTTTGAATCATCTTATTAACTAATATATGAGGTTAACTCTCTTATTTTGTTGTTTTTATTTTTCATACCTCTCATCTTTGTTTAAATGGTGGTTCTTGCTTTATGCTAAAAAGGAGGATTCAGAACCCCAATAATGATACATTTTGGTTGTGAATCTTATTTATAATTTGGGAAATATGGCTTGCTTTCTCTTGACTACTCGATAACATCTCAAGCTTTGCCTTATAAATCAAGTAGCTATTCTTGATGTTTTAAAAGAAAAGTTTGAATATTATAAAATTTTTATATTTTTAATTCTAGACTATTATTTAATGCTGCTTACCCGTTTCAACTTCAATCTTCAAATTTACAAAGTGGTACTAATGGTTTAACTAAAGTTGCTATTTCTTAAGATATTGTGAAGGAACAAAAAATAATTATAGAATTCTCCTTTTAATTGGAGTTACGTTTTGAAACATATGTTTATTTTCCTTTTTAAATCTAAGCTCTTTCTATTATTTAGTTTCTAGCTATTTTAAATCCAATAGGTTCTTTTTAAAACAATTTTTACTGGGCATACTTTGCTCCAATGTTTTGATTGTTATGAATATTATGATTTATTATCACTTGACCAAAGATTTGTTTTCATCTATTATAGGAGGTGAAAGAGTTGCAGATATTGTGATGCAGGAGGTTTATCAAAGGATAATATTTCGAAGTTCCTTCTTTTTATCTGAATTTCCTAGTATTTGAAGTTTCAAGATAAGCATTCTATTTTCTTTTAGTTTTGTAAAGTAAGAGGTAGGTATTCTGTAATTCAATCATGATGCAACTATCATGTCAATTTAAGGTATGATTTAGTAGTGTAAGGAAAAAAGTTATAGAGGATATAAATTTTATCAGATAACAATGAAAAATTCTATTTCCTTTAAGACCTTTTTTATAGTAATGTTTTGCTTGATCTATTAAATATTTTTATAAAGAGTTTTCCTTATGTTATTTTGATGGTGTCACCCTAATAGTTAATAGTATTTATAATGGCCTCGCTAAACTTGCATGCCTTACTCTTATAGGTTTTCTCAGTAATGCAAATCATGTACCTTTCCCTAATGGAAAAACCCGATGCGCAGGACTTGCTTCCATTAGCGAAAATCATGTTTTACAATACTTAACCTTGGACAACATTTGTAAAAATAGGTTCTATTTTTTGGATGTATGTTGATTAATTTTTACCAAATTAAAATTGAAAATGCTTTATACTTTTATAATATTATATGATAATCATAATATAATAGCTAAAACAAGAAATGGTAGAGCTAGAGAATGCACAAACTTTGCTTGTGTTGTTTATGATTTTTATATCCTATACTTATAATTTGTTATTTTCACTCTCCTAAGATCCCACATTTAAGAAAAATGAAAAATAATACCTCATTCATAGAGTTATATTTCATTTAAGTCGGATGATAGTGCTCATTGTTGTTGCCTAATATTGGTGAAATCGTCCTATCTTCTCCACATTCACTATAGAAAGTCATTACAGTTAATGATATTGGTAATGCAAGTTATTCATAATGAATGTTATAACATTATAATAAAAAATATCTCTAATTCTCATTGTCACTTGTGCATAGGACTTTATTTAAAGTGACGGAAATCATGTTTTACAATACTTAACCTTGGAAAATGTTTGTAGAAATAGGTTCTATTTTTGGATGTATGTTGATTAATTTTTACCAAATTAAAATTGAAAATGCTTTATACTTTTATAAAATTATATGATAATCATAATATAATAGCTAAAACAAGAAATGGGATAGCCAGAGAATGCACAAACTTTGCTTGTGTTGTTTATGATTTTTATATCCTATACTTATAATTTGTTATTTTCACTCTCCTAAGATCCCACATTTAAGAAAAATGAAAAATAATACCTCTTTCATAGAGTTATATTTCATTTGAGTAGGATGATAGTGCTCATTGTTGTTGCCTAATATTGGTGAATTCGTCCTATCTTCTCCACATTCACTATAGAAACTCGTTTATTACAGTTAATGATATTGGTAATGCAAGTTATTCATAATGAATGTTATAACATTATAATCAAAACTAAATATCTCTAATTCTCATTGTCACTTGTGCATAGGACTTTATTTAAAGTGACGGAAATCATGTTTTACAATACTTAACCTTGGAAAACGTTTGTAGAAATAGGTTCTATTTTTGAATGTATGTTGATTAATTTTTACCAAATTAAAATTGAAAATGCTTTATACTTTTATAATATTATATGATAATCATAATATAATAGCTAAAACAAGAAATGGGATAGCTAGAGAATGCACAAACTTTGCTTGTGTTGTTTATGATTTTTATATCCTATACTTATAATTTGTTATTTTCACTCTCCTAAGATCCCACATTTAAGAAAAATGAAAAATAATACCTCTTTCATAGAGTTATATTTCATTTGAGTAGGATGATAGTGCTCATTGTTGTTGCCTAATATTGGTGAATTTGTCCTATCTTCCTCACATTTACTATAGAAAGTCGTTACAGTTAACGATATCAGTAAAGCAAGTTGTTCATAACGAATGTTATAACATTATAATCAAAATTAGATAATTTATCTAATTCTCATTGTCACCCATGCATAGGACTTTATTTAAAGTGCCATTCAATTTTGATTACAATTTAACAATCAACATCATTTCCTTAGGCTATTAAGGCTGGTAGTTGATGCTATAAATTCTTGAGATTGTAATTCCAAGTAGATTATTGTCCTGATATCACTTTATAAAACATTGTAGGATTATTAAAAATATAAAGTGGTATAGTCCTAAACTTTAAGAACCTTGAAGTATCATTTCCTTCAATATTCTCAAACTAATGAGTGTTTCAATTGGATCGTATGAACTGTGGATGGATATTAATTCCAGTAATTGGAGGGTTATCATTTTTTTTTGGGTCCTAGAGGAGATAGAGTATTCAAACTGTGGCCCCTAAATACCACACATTAAGGATGCCAAATGATATATACGACTTAAGCCAGGCATCCAGTGGTAGTGGAAAGTTCTTTATTGAGAGAAATGATCATTCAAAGGCTCCATACAATTTGAGAATTAGGTTGCACACAATATTTTTTTTCCAGTCCTCTCTCTCTCTCTCTATTTATATGATCATCTTTAGGATCTTGATCCCAATTGGACTGCAATTTCTTAATTCCTCTCTCTCTTTCTCTATATATATATATATATATGATTTGTACTACATTTTCTTGATTCCTCTCTCTCTCTATATATATGATCATCTTTAGGATCTAGATCCCAATTGGACTGCATTTTCTTAATTAATGAAAGCAAATTTTTCTTTTCTACTTAAATTCCCTCTTTTTCTTTATTTTTTTTCTCCATTAAGTTGATTGAGAAAAAAAGCCCATAAATAGAAAACAAGACTTTTTTAGCTGTGTCATGAGCCGACATCTCTTTATCCAAAATTGTGCAATGTATGTTTGCCATTCTTAGTGAACATACAAGCCTTTACATTAATTTCTCATGGTATGCTTAAAATAGATAGCAATATATTATCGATTTATCCTCCTCTAAGGAAAATCCCATGTATAACATGTCTGTAAGCCACATTCAAATGCTACCCAAACATTTGTGTCCATATTGAGTTACAAGAACATCTCACTTTATGAGCCTCTAGGCAAAATTGGCCAATAAAGAAACAAATTTGAATAGGGGCAAGGAAAACTCTATTTATTTGATATATATTTCATTCCATAATTTTGAGTGTACAGAGGATAGTTGTTAACCAACACACTTTAGTTTCAAACTCAATACCAAGCTACCCTACTAGACTTGCTAGCACTTGATCTCTTAAAAAGTATTTTAAAACAAAGGCCATTTGCATAAGTAGATATTCTTTTTGCAAGTTGACATAATATCCTTTCCTCATAATCTTGATTTGATATCAACCATATCTTATATTGAAATGAAGATAAAAATCTAAGGATTCCAAACATATGTTTTCTTAATCTCTTCAAATTCTCAAATCATACTACAATTATCAAAATACCCTCAAATTTTGAGAAAATTGAAAAAATAACACATAAGTTGAATCACTTTCAATTTTAGCCACAAAATCCTTATAACATGCTTCATTTTTCTATTAAGTTTTATCCAAAATCATGCATATCTACCTATCGAAATTGGTACAATTGCTAGAAACATATATTTTTTTTTAATTCTAACGTGTAAGGTTGCAAGTCGAGGCATGAACTTTGGTCGTTTGGGCTTATGTCAAGGAAGTTTTAGCATTAGTGTATCTAACACTCTGACATGGAAGTGATTTGGAGTGTTCGTGCTTCACACGTCTGCACTTAAAAATCATTTTTGTTAAATCTGACGGGGCCAGCCAATCCAACCAGGGATCAGTCCTTGGTTCGGTTCAAGCAATGGTTGAGACCTGCTTAAGTGTTCAAACACTTTAGATTGCTTTGTTTTGTTATAGGCTCGTTAAACCCATCGAATTGGTGTGAACTGGCCTAGAAAGGTTTGCTAAATTTGCACTCACAGAAAATTTAAGTATTGTGATGTCCACATGACTCAAGCACATGATCCCTTATGGATGACAATGGCCGTGATCACTTTGATAGGAATCTGCCTTATTATTGTAGTGTCGTTCATTTTATTTGACACTTCATTTCTTTTCCCTTTTTGGTTCTTCCAAAATTTTCAAGACTAGCTACCTTTTTAATAAAGCATTCAAAAAATTTTTTTAATCAAATTATATTTTATATAATATATCACTAAATCATTCTTATTTAATTATATTATTGTTACTTATACTAATAAATTTTAAATTCATGATAAATTGAAATAAAGTATGATTTTCATATTATGAAGTAATTGTATATATTTATATATTTTATTAAAAAATATACTTCTGGATCAACTACTTGGATGAATTGATTGAACTGATTTGACTTTGACTCATTTGCTTAATAAGTCATTATTCAAATCAAATTTTAAAACATTGCTTAAAATGTTTTGAACTATTGATATCACTGTTTTGGTTAACTTTCATAATAGATTGAGTTCCATAGTGTATGCAAGTTGTACATGACATCTGTGATATTGAAAATTTGGAATGAATTTTAGTTAATTTGAAATTTGATTTCACCCTCTGGGGAAAGGCAAAACCAGATGATTTTCATTGAATTGGGTGTAAAGTGTGTCATCCATGTGCTATAAATGGATTGAGCCAACCTAAGATACAGTTATATATGAATGGGATATTAATTGAGAATTGGATTAGAAAGCTCTTTTCCGATTTAATGATATAGTTATCGTAAAACCTCACATCCATTGGATTTGAGATTTTAATATAATATATCAGATATCAGTTTTGATTACTTAAATCACTCGAGCTAATATTTTATGTCGGTGGATCAACCTTAACATTTGTTATGATAAGGTGTGACAATTATTTCTTATTGATAGTCCATACTCTATCATTTCTCGTTTACATCACCGTGAGCCTTAAACCATGGCTATCCTGTTGCACACTGATTTTGAAGTTTTTGACAGTGCCTTGTTTAATCAGAGTTGTGTCTGTGGAAGAAGAATATGAGGTTGGTGGTGGTGAAGTTCTACTTGATAATGAAGATAACGAACCTAAAGCTATATTTCTAACTGCCCAGTTCAGCTAGCAGGAGGATGCTACTAGGATTACATATACAAGGAGTCTGAAGCATATGATCATAATTAAAAATAAATTTGGTTGTTCATAGTTTTGCTTTTTCTATATTGATAAATTTGTGGAGTATAATGTTCAAGTTAAAATTTTCATCAGAATATAATGCTTTTATGTTACAAAATTATCGGCTAAATTTAGTCTGCTATAAATATTGAGTGTTTAAAATTTAAATTCATTCAATCAAAATTGGTATTCTTAGTAGTACAATGTCACTTGACATTGTGTATGTGTTAAGTAATTTGTTACTTTTATTTTTATCAAAAGAAGAAAAGACATTCTTAGTGGTGCAATGTCACTTAACATTATGTATGTTTTAAGTAATTTGCTACTTCTATTTTTATCAAAAGAAGAAAGACATTTGTTTCAATAAAATAATATTTTATATAAATATAAAAAAATAATTTTATTATTATTTTCAAGACATATAGTTTGCATGAGACGCCTGCTATGCGCGGGTTAAAAACTATGGACTATATATAGTTTAGATTAAATTATGGTTTTGTTTGTTTTATTGGAAAAAAATTTAATGGGAAAGTGTTATTTATATGTATAAATGAATAACATACAATATATAGTTTGTGTTTACTAAAAAAACTGATACCTAAAATCATAATAATGGAAGAAAAAAATTTTCTTTTTAAAATAGAAGAAGTTGCTTTCCTTATATTCTTTATATTTAAAATTAAATAAATAAAATATTTTATTTTATTTTAATATTTTATAAGTATATGTTATGGAAAGTGTTTTCCGTGGCTGAGCCCTTGTGGAGTTGATGTTTCCAGATTTTCACTTTCTTTGGATAGACCTAGGTGCCACCACACCAGCTATCTTTGCAATCCTCAATTAAACAAAAATATCACATTAATTAATTATTAATTTTTTAATATTTATATCATCGTCTCAGATAATAAACATACTAGACCTAGAATGTAACAAAGTTAAGATTTATAATAAAAATGGTTATTCACGAAAAATTTACAAGTACTTTTAGATTACATTACACTTACCATTATCTTATACTTTTTTAAAAAAAAAAGGAGTTATCATATATTTTAGTCTAGAATATATCCTAATATCTGTAGATTAAGACTGAAATCCTGTTATAAACCTCAAGCCCCCCCAATTAATATCTCAGAAACCAAATTATTTCAATGGAAAGTCAAGCGATAAAAGATGACGAGACAGGTGCTAATATATTTTGAAACTGTGTATGAAGCGAATTCTGAATTTGTATTTGGTTGCGGTGATACTGAATCTCCTGTTGAATTGAGCATATTCCACGGAAGAAGCGATGCATACGGGTATATATAGCGGCTAATGTGAAGGATTAGTATCAGAAAGGTGAATCCATGTTTAATGAAAGTACCTATTTTTGTTACTCCTACTATTTTTTATTAATATGCCAGGAATGGTTTGCTTTGCGTTTGTGAAATTGGAAAAAATGGATTGCGGCGGACAAGAAGTGACGCTAGAGGGTAAGTTGTAAGGTTATATGTGAATTTTCACTCTTTTTCCTTTTATGAGAAATAAGAATTTTTCCTTAGAAAGTGATACTTCATCTTTTAATTTATTTTTCTGAGAATATTGGATTTGATTTCACATTTCGTTGTTGTATGGGATAGAGCTGGAATAATTAATTTTAAATTATATCGGATGGAAGGAATAGTAACTTGGTATCCCTGTAAAGACGTACTTAGAAGCCCTTGAATATTAAAAATTTTATAGAATATATAGATATTTAAACTTAGGGGTACCAATACGTCCATTGTGAATTTTATGTAATTTTCTCATGAAACTCATAACACTTTACATAAAATTTATAATTCTTTCATAAAATCTTACAATAACTCCTCAAATTTTCATGTTGTAGAATTATTGTTAGGATTTTCATTTCATATCATGAAATTTATGAATAAAATTGTAAAGTCTTATAAAAAAATTGCAAATCCCATGAGTCTTCTTTCTAAAGAGCTTCGACTTAGAACTATGATATGTCCAAGTTCCAATAATTTCATAAGTTTTTCTTGATTTGTTCATGTCAAAAAAAAAAAAATCAAAATGCAGACTTTTTTACAATGTGTTCGAGTTCAGTAGCAACGATTCAAAGTGCTTCTTTTTACACTATTTTGGAAATCCAAAGACCCTATCACATGGATATGGAAAATACAGGAGTTCCAAATATCAAAATTTTTGGAAAGGCTGAGGCTGGTGATCGCCCCTTCGTTTTATCACTGCTTTGGCCTACATTACTTGTTAAGAGATGGGACAAACTCATTCGAATTACATGGGAGTGTAAAATCTTTTAAAAGAGAAATATTTAATACACTCCTCTTTAGGAATTGTATCACACACATAGATACATATATATTCTAATAGATAGTGTAATTCACAAAGTGAACTATAAAATATAAATACACTCTTGGGATGAAGAATTAATTTTAGTGTATAAGCAGTAAAATTCTTTTGGAAAAAAATAACTTTTGCATGAACGTTGGTTAAGAAAGTGCAAATTGGTCCCACACTTTGCACCATGAAGAGGGGTTTCTTGAGGCACGCAGTATGTTATAGCATCAACTTATGTTTCACAAGTCATATCAACCTCAAACTAAACTCTCTGATGTTTATATATATTTTTCCATAAGTTCACAAAAAATGGCATACAAAGCATGAGTGTTGTTTATTGGTTTCAATCACCTATATAATGTTCATTCGTAAGCATTTTAGCTTGTTCTCATTTGTATATTATAAAAAATGAAAAAAAAAAAACTGAGCAAATTGTTTCTAAACTTTGTAGTTTGTACGCCGAAATTTTGTTTTCCCAGGAGCATGCTAAGAATATGACCTAGAAACAACCCTTGCATTTTCGTTTTCCTACAGAATTTGCTTTGTCAAATAATATTCTTGATTGTTTTAATTTAATTACTGAAGATCAATCTTGCTGTTAAGCATTTCGTATTCAACCTTTCTTTTTCTTTTTCAAGTTACACTTGATCAATGGTAACCGTGATTCATATCTTTTTAATTATTTGGATTCATTCTTGTTATAATCCATTTATATTTATTCATTCTGATTTTAAATAAATATGAATTCCATTATTATAAATTTTGTGATTATATTGAATCAACCTATAACTAATTACTTCTTTATTTATGCTAGCTGCTTACCCGTGCGGAGCACGGATTCATTAGAAGTTTAAGTACTAAATAGTAAATATAAAAATAAATAAATACATTTTTTAAAAATAGTAGTTTAATGCGATAGATCTGAACTCAAATTTTGTGTTACTTTTAATAGATAGTCATACAATTCTTAACAAATTAGGGCTTCAAAGTTAACTATTTTTTTCATGTCTTTTGAGATAATTTTTGGATATGTCTTATTTTGAATCTATGTGATGCACAGGATAATCAGCACTTCAAGTTAATTGGCAAATTAATATTACAGTGAGTTATTCAGTTAAATATATTTGATAATTAACAAATATATTTAGATTTAAATTTGATTTATTATTAGTGTAAATCAACTTTACACTATTACCTGCACATATATTCCCATATTAATTTAAAATTGTCAAAATTTGTTTACTTTAGTTAAAAAAATTAATAGTAATTAATTTTTTAATAACATATCTTCTTCTTATTTACTGATAGTATAAAATTTTTACACTTAATGCATTTTATGATGGGATTTTTACAACTTTGTTACTTGCACGTCTGAATTCAATAAATTTAAATATTCTTTTCCTACCCAATTGCACTCAAAAAATGAAATGACGCTTAAAAGTGTAACCAATCTATACAGTAGTATTTACAAACTCAATGTAACTAAAAAAATTGTAAACAAACTTCCAATAAAGTCTATATGCAGTATTTAGAAAGGGATTGCAAAAATAAAAATAAAAAAATAATTATAAACCATCTATCAAAAAAGTTGCAACCCTAGGATAATAGAGTCATTTGCATAAGATTATTGATAGCGTTTCCTATCCTACCAAAGAGTAACGACATTTTTGCTAGAATTACACAAAATTTCCTTTCCTCTATGATGCAATCTCAAGAATTATGAAAAAACACTTATACTTTCTAGAGAGACCAATCACTAAAAGCAAGGCTAAAAGGATGAAAGAAGTTTTCAATGGACTTATTCAAGAAGCTTGGGAAGCATGGAAGCATGAAGAAAAAAGCTTAGAAAAACATAGAGGATGGATTTCTTGTATCTCATTTGTTGAGAGCTAGTAGTTTAACCATACTTGAATATTGCTATATTTTTTGGATTGTACTTGAGTAGGGTATTTGATTACCTATAGTTAGTGTGTGCCAAATTTGACTTTTTGACTATGTTTAGTTGTTTTTTTATGGGTTAAGCCATTTGGGCCTATTGTTAATTATGTAAGCTTGGCCCATTAATTTTATCACTTTATTTCAGAAAAATTTAATGGTTTAATTAGGTTCTAAGTTAGGATATTTATGTCTAATTGAGCCTAATTAGTCTATTATCATTTTTAAGTATACAAAAGGCTTGTTCCTCATTTAAAAGAAAAAACTTTGGATGATTAATCTAAGATTAGATTTTGGAGAAGAGTTTCTTTTTATAGTTGTTGCAAGAACTTCAAGACTTATTAAAGAATTTATCCTTTATGACATCTATATTTATCACTTATCACTTCTTTGAAGTGTGACATGATTGTTCTATCTATTTTTCATTTTCATTTTTTATTTTTGGGACAATCCTTAGCATTTCTAAACTATTAACAAGTTCTCTATGATGAGTTCATATTAGGTTTGCATCATTTAGTAATCAAAGCTTGTTTCCCAATCTTTAGGTTTATCCCTACCTAGTTTTGTTTTTTTTTTTTGCATTGTTTTTCAAATTTGATTTAATATTTTCTTGTGTTTGATTTTGTGTCTTGTTGATCCAATTCATTGGATCTCATTGTTACTGTGCAATTATGAGTTCATCTGTCTTGATTATGTCAATTGTGCTTAGTTCTTGGTGTTTTTTACATAATTTTTTTAGATGTTCTTGTGTTCTTATTTTGTTCTTCATTTTGATCTTATTTACTTTGATGATTAATTTTATTCTTTGCTATCAAATTTTTGTTATCCTTGTTGTCGTCATTGTTATGCATCAATCCTTGAAAGTCTAGTGTCAAAATTATGTTTAATTGCATCCAAATTTGTAGTTCTAATTTAAGTTTGAAAAGTGCTTTGAAATTGTTTGATAAAAGTTCAAAATTGGAAGTTCAGCTTACAGTATTTGACTACTATATTCGAATACACAAAGGTAAAGAGTACTAAATTTTAAGGTATTTGAATATTGTATTTGATTATCTTAAGAAAAAATTTATAATATTTGATTCTTATAGTCGAGTAGTTAAAGGCAGAAGCTACCTAAAATTATGGTAGTTAACTATCATGCTTAAATACTCTTTCATTTACTTGAGGTATTTGACTATTGTAGTCCCTAATTCCTATGTTTTGTCAAAACAAAATATCATAGGGGATTCAAAACCCAAAAAAATCAAAAAGAAAGAAAAGAAAGTGAATCAAGAGCAAAGAATTGAAAGGAAATTACAAAAGAAAAGATTAAAAGAAGAAATCAAAAGCAATAAAAATAAAGAATAAAAAAATAAAGAAAAAGCAAAGAAAATAGAAATAAAAAGGAAAAGTTGTTGAAGTGCGAAAAATAAGAAAGAAAAGTAAAAGAGGTGTGTGATAAGAGAAATTGTTTGTGTATTGCTTGCTATATATATACATCTTCTTGAACTTTTCATTTTGAATTAAACTTTTTATTACTTCTTTCATTCATTTCAATTCTCCATTCTTAGTTTATTAGCTCCATTCTTGTTTCTCCAATTTCCATTGTATTTGAATTTTTTTCCTTTTTTTATTCATTTAGTTTTGTTCTCTGAAATCATTTGCTAAGATATTGGATTTTTATTTATGATGATTGATTATCATAATTGGTGAATTTTGTTGATAATGTCTTTGTAGTTCCTAAAGAATCTTAAAAAGGAAAAGAGTGAAGAGTGAAAAAAGATAAGAGTATGTGAGCTTATTTTAAGGTAAATGCCTAAAATTAAAGTGCAAACACAAGAGTGAGTGCCTCTATATTAGGTGAGAAAAGTACTTTTCTAAGGTCCCATTCTTTTTCTAACCTTTTTTGTAGGTAATTCTTTAAGATGTTAGGAGGAAATGTGAATAATATTGAGTCCATTTTGAGGACCATAGAACAAGTAAAGGGAATGGGTTTGAGAATTGGTGAAGTGGAAAATAAACTTGGTAAAGTTGAAAGAAAAATGAGAGAAAAGAAAGATAAGCTATAGAATGAAATAAACTTTAAGGATGAAGAGGTAGATAGTCATGATAAGGAAAGTGAAGATTCTCATGAATCTAAAAGAAGTGAAAAAAGATGTGAACAGAGGAATAAGAGAAAAGAAGGTGATAAAGCAAGAAGAGATTGGATCGATTATAAACTTAATAACATCAAGATGAAGATTCCTTCATTCCAAGGCAAGAGTAATATAGAGGTTTATTTGAATTAGGAAAAAAAGATAAAATTGATCTTCAATTGCCATAACTATTCCAAAAAAATGAAAGTTAAGCTTGTTGTCATTGAGTTCACCTTTTATGCCCTTGTTTGGTGCGATTAAATCATGACCAATGTTTGAAGGAATTGTGAAAGGCCAATAAGAACTTTAGAGGAGTTGAAGTTTGTCATGCAAAAAAGATTTATTCCAAGCCATTATCATAGAGAATTGTATGAAAATTTGCAAAGCCTTACTCAAGGTTCCAAGAATGTGGAAAACTATAACAAAAAGATGGAGATTGCTATAATTAGAGCCAATATAGAAGATGACCAAGAAGCTACTATGGCTAGATTTCTCCATAGGTTAAATAGAGACATTGCCAACATATTAAAGGTTCAACATTATATGGATTTGGAAGAAATGATGCATATGGCTATGAAGGCAGAAAAATAACTCAATATGGCTATAGTACTAGTGCTTTATGGAAACTTTAGGATAAAAAGTTTGAAAAGAAAAAGGACAAAGTCATCAAGCACCATGTTAAATAATCATCTAAACCTAAAGTAAAAGAATCTAAGGGCAAAGGAAAAATTGAAATGCCTTAAAGACATGCTAATGTTTAATATTTTAGATGCTCAGGGCATGGTCACATTTCTAGTGAGTGTCCTAATAAGAAAGTGATGATGATAAAAGAAGATGGAGAGATAGAATCCACTAGTAATAATGAGGAAGAAGAATCATCTTCTTGCATGGAAGAAATTGCTTTGGTGGTTAGAAAAGCATTGAGTGTTCAAACTAAAGAAGATAATGAAGATCAAAAGAAGAATATCTACCATACTCAATGTCAAATTATAGGAAAAATTTATAACTTAATCATTGATAGTGGGAGTTATACCAATGTGTCTAGCATTACCATGGTTGATAAATTATGTTTCCTTACCTTGAAACATCCTATACTTTGCAAACTATAATGGTTAAATGAAAGTAAAAAGGTTAAAGTGACCAAGCAAGCATAGATTGTAATCGCCCTTGGTAGGTATCATGATGAGGAATTATGTAATTTGGTCCCTATGCATGCTTGTCATATATTGCTTAGGAGACCATGGTTATTCAATAGGAAAACTACTCATAATGGAGTTCTTAGTAGATATAGCTCTGAGATGAAAGGTAAATAGGTGACCCTCTTACCTTTGTCACCAAAAGAAGTGTAACATGTTCAAATAAAAATGCAAAAGAAGAGAGAAGAAAAAATGAAAGAGTGAGAAAGAGAATAAAAATAAGAAAAAGAAAGAGAGATTAAGAGAAAATAAAGGTGTAATATATGGTAAGGTAAGGCAGGGCAGGGTGGGCTAATCAGGCCAAGCTCACATAAGCCTACATTTTTTGTAGCAAAAAATGGTTAAGCTCACAAGTAAGCCACTTGTTTTTTTTTAAATAAAAGTGATTATATAATTAGATATATATATATATACACACACACACACACACACACACACACACACACACACACACACACACACATAAAAATCGAAGATTGAATCCTAAATGTAGTGGACAATATAAAACTTTCAAAGGGACATTAAATTAGATTAGATTTAAAAATATTAATTTTTTTTGTAAATTATAATTAGCCAATTTTTTTATATTTTGTATAATAAGTTAACCAAATAAAGTTAAAAATTTTATATTAGATCATTAGATATTAGGGTAGATTAGATTAAAAGTTTCTAAAATACTTGAAAAATTAAATAAAAAATTAAGTTCATAGGTATTTGCAAGCTTGCCCCACATAAGCTCATGCAATAAATAGGTTGCACACAAGCTACCTGTGATCAGCCCATAACTGTGGGTAACCTACAAAGCCCATAGGCTTTAAGCCTATTTTACATGTGATAAATGAGAAAGGCAAGTGTTCACAATAAGAGAGAGGAAAAAACAAGTTGAATGTCCTTGCAAGAATGAGGGACGTGAGAAGTGCATACTATGATGATAGGCCAATATTATACTCTTGTTCCAAGAAACCTACATAATTGCTAACCAAGAAACTTTTGCTTTGCCTAGTGTTATTCACTCTCTTTTGTAGGAATTTAAGGATGTGTTCCTTAAAAATTTTTCAAGAGAGGAATTAAGCATTGAATTGACTTCACTCTAGGTTCCTTTATTTTAAACCATCATTCTTATAGGACAAACACCAAGGCAACAAGGAGATCCAAAGGCAAGTAGAGGATCTTTTATCTAAGGTATACATTAGAAAGAGTATGAATTCATGTGTCGTGCATGTCTTGTAAATTTTGAAAGAAGAAAAATTGAATGCTAATATGGAGAATATTATTTTTGTTAGGAGAAAATTATCTTTTTGGGTTATGTTATTAGTAGCTAAGGATTGAAATAGATAAAGAGAAAGTTAGAGCAATTAGGGAGTGGATTAGGAAATGGCTAATCCCTAAGAGTGCTAGCAGAGTGAGATGTTTCCATGGGCTAGCTAGCTTTTATAAGAGGTTTATTAAAAATTTTAGCACCCTAGCTACTCCTTTAAATGAATTAGTTAAGAAAAATGTAAGTTTTCATTAGGAAGAAAAGCAATAAAAGGCTTTTAATTTGTTAAAAGAAAGGTTGAGTTCCTCACCTTTACTTGCTCTTCTTGATTTCACAAAAAATTTTGAAATTGAATGTGATGCCTCAAGTATAGGTTTTGGAGTTGTATTATTGCAAGAAAGAAGACCTATTACTTATTTTAGTGAGAAGTTAAATGGAGCATATCTTAATTACCCTACTTATGACAAAGAATACTATGTTTTAGTTCGAACTTTAGAGACATGGCAACATTGCCTATAGCTAAAGGAGTTTGTCTTTTATACTGATCATGAAGCCTTAAAGTATTTGAAGAGTCAAGGAAAGTTAAATAAAAGGCATGCAAAATGGATAGATTTTATTGAATTATTCATGTAATTTAATATAAAAAGGTAAAGATAATGTAGTTATTGATTCATCATCTCAAAGGTATCTTCTTATCTCTACTTTGCAATCTAAATTGTTAGGATTTGAACATGTGAAAGACTTATACAAAAATGATGATGATTTTTCTAGTGTTTTTAAAGCATGCAAAAAGAAAGCCTTTGAGAAATTGTATAGACATAGCGGTTTCTTATTTAAAGAGAACAAATTATGTATGCTTAAGAGTTCTTTTAGAGATTTTCTTATGAGAGCTCATAATAGAAGGTTAATGGGACATTTTGGAATAAGAAAAACTCTATGCATCTTGTGCAAACATTTCTTTTGGCCTAGTATAAGGTATGTTGTTAACAAGCTTTGTGCTAATTATGTTACCTGCAGAGAAGCAAAGTGTAGAGTGATACCATATGGTTTGTATACTTTACTCCCTATTCCTAGTAAACCTTGGATTGACATATATATGGATTTTATTTTGGGCTTACCTAGGTCTAAAAAAGGAAGGGACTTTATGTTTAGTATGGTTAATAGATTTTCAAAGATGGCTCGCTTCATACCATGCCATAAAATTGATGATGCAATAAACATATTGGATATTTTTTCTAAAGAAGTGGTCAGGCTTCATGAAGTGTTAAGGAGCATTGTTTTAGATTGGGATATGAAGTTCTTAAGCCACTTTTAGAAACTCCTATAAAATAAGCTAGGAACTAAGTTATTGTTTTCAATAACTTGTCATCCATAAATAAATGGAAAAATTGAAGCATTAAATAGAACTTTTAACTACTTTATTGTGCTCCATTATACAAAAGAATTTGAAACTTTAGGAGATTGTTTGCCCCATGTTAAGTTTGCATATAATAAAAGTGTTTATTCTACTACCTTATTTTCCCTATTTAAGGTTATTTATGGTTTTAATCCACTGGCTTTATTGGATTTATTGCCATTATCTATTGATAAAAGATCTAGCTTAGATAGAAAAAGGAAAGTGAAATTGATCAAAAAGTTGCATGAGCATGTAAGAGAAAATATTAAAAATAAGACTTCCTAATATGTCCAAAAAGCTAACAAGGGATGAAAGAAAATTACGTTTACACCAGAAGACTTGGTTTGGGTTCATATTAGGAAAGAAAGGTTTCCAGCCCAAAGGAAATCTAAACTATACCTAAAAGGAGGCAATCATTTCCAAGTATTTGAGAGGATCAATGACAATGCTTACAAGCTAGAACTTCTTGATACTTTCAATTTTGTTGATTTATCTCCATTTGATGTAGGTCTAGATTTGAGGATAAATCCTATTCAAGAAGGGGGGATGATGTGATCTTGAGAACCATGGAAGAGCACTTACACTTATTGGAGGGGCCAATCACTAGGAACAAGGCTAAAATGATGAAGAAAGGCATCAATAGACTTATTCAAGAAGCTTGGGAGCATGAGGGCAAGAGCTTGGAAGGACTTAGAGGATGGATTTCTTATGTCTCAGCTATTGAGAGCTAGTAGTCAAATATCATACTCAACTACTACATTTAGAGCTCATTTTTGTTTGCAAGTAATTGAGTACATTATTGGAATACTACTTTATTTTTTGTATTGTATTTGAGTAGGGTATTCAACTACCTATGGTTAGTGTGCACCAGATTTGACTTTTTGACTGTGTTCAGTTGTTCTTTTATAGGTTAAGCGATTTGGGCTTTTTGTTAATTGTGTAAACTTGGCCTATTAATTTTAGCACTTTATTTTGGACAAATTTAATGGTTTAACTAGGTTCTAAGTTAGATTATTTGTGTCTAGTTGAGCCTAATTAGCCTATTATGATTTCTAACTATATAAGAAGACTTGTTTCTCATTAAAAAAAAAATTGGATGATTAATATAAGATTAGATTTCGAAGAAGAATTTTCCTTTAGAATTCTTGCAAAAACTTCAAGACTTATTAAATAATTCATCCTTTGTAGCATCTACTTCTATCGCTTGTCACTTTTTTTTGAGTGTTTGCATGCTTTTTCTATTTATTTTTTATTTTTATTTCTAATTTTTGGGACAATCCTTGACATTTTCAGATTGTTTGCAAGTTCTTTACGATAGGTTCGTATGGGGTTCGCATCACCCTAATTGCAACAGCATTGACTGTGGTGTAGTTGTCTTTTTCTCTTTTCTTCCTCCAGCCGCCCTCATTTCTACGTGGCAGAACAAATAGGTAAAATGTTGACAATATATACTCACAATTATAAAACTTCATATAACTTAGTTGACAGCATTCCAATAAAATCAGACTCCACAATCTAAATTTCAATTACGTAAGAGAGAAAACATGGCAGTCATTCTCTAAATCAACTATAAACTCATCAATATATACAACTTTCAAAGAAGGTTCCAAGCCCTTAATAATTTTTGTAGGAAATCACATGCCAACTATTTAAGAAACTTCTCTCTCAATTTTCTAGCAAAGGTTTCAAGCCCTTAATATGTCTCTTATAACACAAAAAACTTTCACTATAAAACACATCTCTGAAGACTTTCTCATTTAAACTGCATGCTTAAAATATGTGGTTATGCTAGTTATTTGACCTCAACATGTGCTGGAGATAAGCTATAAAACCACCCATTTCTAAAGAAAACAATGACATTTGGCTAAAACACATGAACTAAAAAGTCAAGGAAACATAGAGTGTTAAAAAAAAGTTAAGGAAACATAGGTTATACCGTCATCAATATTCGGCTTAAATGAGCTCATATATTAGTACTCAAGGAGCTAATTTTAACTACCAAAATGAGGGAAATGAAAGTTAAAAGTAATTCAAACCGGTGTGAAGCTAGTAGGTGTAAAAGAATAAGTAAGGAATTACTTGCTATTGGGAAGCTCTTTAAAACAAATTCCTTTTTGTAAAATAAATTTAGTCCATTTAACAAAACACTAAACTTCCATATTAGTCTTTAAAGACATATCCGTGATCATGCTATATGCACAACACTTAGAATGGAAAATCCAGTCTAACACATGCTAAAACATAAATCACCTTGCAAATATATTAAATTTTGTCAATTTAACAAAACACTAAACCTTCGTATTAGTCTCGAAAAACATATTTGTCGTCATGCTAGATGCACGATTAGAATGAAAAAATCTAGTTTACCACATGTTGACATCAATCACCTTGCAAATATATTAAATACTCAACCATAAAATATGATTATTATGCATTCAACTCAAGTGCAATTTTATAATTATGTCACACAACAATATCAAAAAAGAATTTGCTATAAAAGAAAGATCAGAGAAGAGAGAATAAAAATTCGCAAACATGTATGAGAATTCACCCTACAGAATATAGAATCAAATCATCTGATGTTCTAACTGTGTCTTTATTAGAAAGATCAGCATGTAAATATATGCAATAGTCTTAGTACGAGAATGCGCCCTATGGAATTTGGAATCAAATTGCTAATACTCTGATGGTGTCTTTATTATAATGCTGCGTAGAATATATAAATTGATGTTCAAATATATCATGCCTTTATAGCTTATATATGAGGAACTGAGTCATAAATCTTATTGTTGTGGCTCTATTTTGCATAATAAATAAATAAATTTATAATTTATTAGTTTAATCTATAAATTATAAGTTGACATCTAGATATATTTTGCATACTAATTTATCATAAAAAATAATTTTTGATTTAATAAATTATCTTGAGTAGTTTATAGTTTATAAGTTAATAACTTTTAAAAAAAAATTAAATTAATTTTTTTTATTTTTATTAATTTACAATCTATGTCTTTAATAAATAATTATATTCTTGTTTTAAATAATGAATAAATAAAAATAAATTAAATAAGTAAATAAATAAATCATATTACAAAATATAATTAATTCAATTTTAGTTAATCATATCTTTATTTTAAACTATAAATATATACAAATACATATATAAATAAATATAAATTAATTTAATTTATATATCTATTAATATTAACATATTCTTTTATATCATTTCGTATTCTCAGATAGATTAATAGTTAATTTTTTTTAAAAAAAATTGTATAATCAATTAATTTATTAGTTATCAATTAATTTATTAATTATTAATTATTTATGTGAGACAGAGCCCATGTCTTACCTAAAATCAGAAAACTAATATATTTCCAAAGATAACAGAAGTAAATATTTATATGTGAAGTATTGTCTAAGGGTCAGGATTGAGCACAGGCACCGATGCACTTATAGGTATGTATATACACTGGACTTTCCCGGCCTATTCTTCCATCGAGAAGCTCATCTTGTTCGTCTATATCATGTGCATCACTATAAAATAATATGGCAACTAGATATAAATAAAAACCGATCAATCGATAAGAAAAAGCTTAGCATATGGTCTTAGCCATCAAAATGATTCATTGTCGCTCATCGGTTATTAATGTTGAAGCAACACCTCAAGTTGAGAGTCAATGATACGGTGAGCTAAAAGAAAATTTGTGTTATATACTATCACAAACACATCCGAGGAATAAAACGAAACCTAGTATCGAATTTTGTTCCTTCTTATGTGCGCAACTAAATCAAGAAGATTCATACCTGCAAAGCATTACCAACGGTTACTACCTAATGGAAAGCTCTAGCTACCTTCTAAGTTGGAGAATCGAAAAGACTAAAAGCAGATAGATCAGAAACATGTTTGAGAGATCAAGTTATAGTTCCAAAAATTTCTTCACCGGTGCATTTATTCTTCACTAAAATACGTAATTTCTCGATAAACATCAAAACCCCAGCAGTGTTATTGAAAGGACGATTCTCATAAATCTTATCTTTCATCACACCTCATAGACACCATCTGTTGCCATTCAGAAACCTCATTTTTGCATCCTCATTGAAGCTTCATTTCCCTCAAGATCTTCTCAACTACATGGTGTAGAGGATGTGATTATAAAAGAATGGGAGAAGCAGGCAATATGATAAAGGAAGCATAATTATGGATAACAAATAGGAAGCTCTTTCTCTATGTCATTTGACAGCTTGACCACACTCATGGATGTTGAATTAGTAATATGATGACATGAAAAACAAAAGACACTAACGAGAAGAATTGAAAATTGTAAATTTTGAGATATGCATGTTAAATAATTGAAGAATATACACACTCACATTACAATTGTACCCTATTGAGATAACACCTATACAGATGAAAAATCTTGATCATTTATATTGGTATTTTAAAAAAAATTTACAAAAAAATAAAAATGAAAAATGCTATACAAACACCATTGTCGTTTGAATAGTATTGGGTAGGTGTCTGATATAGAATTTGCAGGAACTTCTTTTTGTAGTGAGCTATACAAATGATGTCATTGTCATTTGCATAACTTTTTCTTTTTTGAAAATTTCAAAAAACTATATAAATGCCAAGTCATCTACATAGCCTCACAAAAAAAATTTTAAAAAAATCTAAAGTAACACAGACAACTAACTCATCCAATGAGAGTGCCAAAATGCCAAAAAGATGCATATGTCCTTCTCCTTTTTTACACTAACAATAGCAACTAGGCCTACACAAATAAATGAAAACAATTTTTCGTCTGTGTAGCTCAATGCCTTTAAGTATTTGCCAGTGCTGAGATAGAACTATTCTGTGAGCTGCTTCTTTTTTCTCATCTTTTCAGGAGCTTAGGTAAGTTTCTTCCTCTTCCCCTTTGTTGTTTTCTACATTTTTATGCTTTTTAATTTGTTTTTACATTTATTTTGCTAAATGAATAGTTTACATTGCTTAATTGTTAATTGAGATTTTGGATTGTTACTTCACCGTTCCATTAAGGTAGGCTAAAAAAACTAATACAATTTTTTTTTTGTAATGATATATTGATATAAGATATAAAAATGAATTTTTGCTTCATTAATCACTGTATGTTGATATATTTATTACTTTAAACATTTGATAATAAAAATATAATAATTGAATATGAATTATTATTTTGTATAATTTGGTGTAATATTTAGTTTGATATGTTTAATGGTTTGAACACCCAATTATATTGGAATATGAATTTATCTAAATGTTTTATTGTGTTGGGTGGTAAAAATATTATTTTGCAAAAGTTGGTATTATATTCTTTTAAATATTTGATGAGTTTGATATAAGGTAGAAGAAGAAAATTTGTAATAATTTAATATTAGAAGTAATTTAGAGAAATTTATTTAATTATTAAATTATATTAAAAATGAAATTAATTTAAACATGATTACACATAAATTTTGATAATTAAAGTAATGAAAATATAAAATGTTTGATGATATGAAGTATTTAATGATTTAAATAATTGTTTAAAATACTAAAAAAAGAAGTAATTTCAATATTTACAAAATGATAATTTTACAAACATTTTAAATTTAATAAATGTGTAGCATTATTTAATAATAGAGAATAAAATGTGTAATAAATTAATATTAGAAGTAAATCATATAATTTTATTAAATTCTTAAATTAAATGATTATGGAAGTAATTATAAAATGGTAACACATAATTTTGATAACTATAATACTAAATATAAAAAAATTTTAATGACATAAAAATTTTAATAATTGAAGTGATCACTTAAAACAATAAAGAAATAAATACTAATGGAGTACAAATTCCATAATAATTTAATATTAGAAATAAGTTATATAATATTTATTAATTTTTTAAATTATATAAAAATGAAAGTCATTAAAAAAGGTAACACATAATTTTGATAATTGCAATAATGAAAATATAAAATTTTTATGATGTGAAATATTTAATAACTAATTATGGATAATTAAGTAAAAATTTAAAAGGAATAATAATTTAATATGTAACATAAAATTTTTAAGTAATAATTTAAAATACTAAAAAATAAGAAATTATGGATAATTAAATGCATAATAATTTAATATTAAAAGTAAGTCATTTAATTTTATTAAATAAATAAATAATATATAAATCAAAGTTGTACTAAGAGGATGTGCACTAATTGTTAGTAAATTTTGACAATTAAATTAATCAAATACACGCAATGTCTGATGATGTGGAATATTTACATTATTAAATAATTATTTCAAATACAAAAAAATAATAGATACCATAAAGAAGGAATTAAATATTAAAAATATATAATTCAAATATCAACATAACAATATATAAAAAATTATACAAATTAATTGCTCGTTAATTTAATGAAAGCGAGTTTATTATATTATTAAAATTATTGCAATAAAAATTATAATAATTTAAAATTGAACTACATTTGTATTATAACCTTAGACCTATTCAAGGGTTAATTAGTCTTCTTAGATGAACCAATGATGCGCATAGCAACACAATAAAGTAGATATTATTAGTTGATAAAAATTTTTGCAATATAGGGCAACAACTAGGCTGAATTCCTAGTTATCTACTTGATATTATCCTTTCTCAATGATTTACTAACAAATATAATGCAAAAAATAAAAAACAAAACAAAACAAGATGCAAACAAAAGTAAAAACAAAACAAGCTGCAAAAAAGCAAACAAGATGCAATTGGTAGAAATAGATTGTAATTAAGGGGTTTGAATTGAAATTAAATAGAACTAATAAAAATAGAATACAAAAGTAATGCTAAAAAACAAAAAAATCAATATAGCAAAAAAAATGATCCAAGCATTTGAAAGTTCTTAGTGTAGATTAATCATAAATTAAACGTATTTGACAATTGCAATTGATTTTTAAACCTTGGAACAACAATTATTCATGAATTCTACATTAGACGACTATCTAGAATGTAATATATTAAGATCAGCAGAATGCAAATGCTACAATCCATAAAGCCAAATAGAAATTGATTTGAAAATAGAATTTAGTTGAATTGAAAGATTAAACTAAAAATCTCTAATTTAATCTTCCAACTCTTTGTTCTTACATGAAAAATAGTGATTAGCCAATAATAATTCAACACAAAATAACTAAAGATTAGAAGTCACAAGGTTGAACACAAATTATATTGAATTAGCATTTAACTTGTGTAATTTCAAGTAATCAACATAAAAAAGGAGGGAAAAAGGAAATCATTTAGAAAGAGCTAATATTATAACTTAGGATCTCATAATCCAAATAAAGATTAGTCTCAAAATCCTTGAATCAACTAGAAATTTAATCTTTAATGGTTAAAGTAGAAAAAGCTTAGAGAAAGGAAATGTTACTATCTAAAATTCCATAGAAGTGTTATTTTGCTTTTTGAGGCACAAAAACTTTATATCTGATTTTTCTAACCTCTAAAACTAATGAACCTGAATCATGTGTCTCCTAAGGTTATAAAGAATAAGACTTTGCTAATTTTAGAAGTCCAGAACCTTATTTTACAAAATAATATACTATCAGAGTTATTACAATGAAATTTTGTAAGTCTAACTTCTATCCAATGTAAGACTACAAAAACTATATAGTTTTGCTAAACTCAAAAACATGAAAGTTGTAAGGTAAGGTCTTAAAAAACTTTAGACATTAGTTTCACCTTGATGAGACTTTTGGAGTTCTAGATATAGCTAAAAAATTGAAATTGGCTCAACTTGGACAAAAATAAAACATCAACTTTTTACTAAATTAGACTTTCCAAACATATAAACTAGGCTTTGACAAAAACATGAAATTGTAAAGCTTCCTTTAGTCTTTCCAACAATATAAAGGCCACCCTAATTTGATATCTAAAGCTTAAAATATAGCAAAAAACCTAAAATAGTGTAAAAATCTAATATTAATTAAATAATTTCAAATCATTGTAAAACTAACTCTAAATTACATAACAAGGCCAATTTTATAAAATTAAACATACATAACACATTAAGAGGTATAAAATAAGAGGAAATAATATAAACAAAATCTTTCACATCAAATTTCTTTACATTTAGCCCTTACACAACTTTAAAGAAGACAAAATTTATTCAAAATTAAAAATAAAAGACTTACTTTTCAAAAACTTCAAAATCACAAATCTACAAGTAAGAAATAACTAAAGCCATTAAGAAACATAATACTAATGAACAAAAATTTTCACGAACTTGAAACTAATCAACATAAAAATTTCATTCAAAAAAAATAGATTAACACGGTAAATTCTCATAAAATTTACTTTCTAACTTTCAAGTGTTTAGGGTAAGTGTTTCAATCATGTACATTCCATGAAATTGCTTTTCATAAGTGTACTAATCATCTAATCTCCATTACTCAAATCATATTCATAATACAAATCAAAATGACTTTATTTAAAATTTTAATGTGGCTAAGGAAAAGGAAAAGTAAAATGAATATATGAAAGGGTAGAAACCAAAAATATTAATAGAGCACTTAAACCAAAAACATATAGTCCAATCATGAACAATTATAACTCAATACAGTAAGTCAACTTCAAATCTAAACATTCATCAACTTCTTCTTTTTTTCTTTTTTTAACTATTTTTCCTTTCATTTCAACTAACCTTTAAACTTGAAGTTGATAAACTTTGATAACATATAGGTAGCTTTACACTTACTCAAAAACCCATCTTATAAAAATTAAATGTTCTACTAACCCTAAGGTTAGGTAAAGACACTTGTTTTTCATTAGAAAAAAAATGCTCATGGGCTAGTTAATAAAGAAAAGTTAATTAAGCTCATAGGGACTTAGCAAAGATAAAAATTCAAAGTTAACTATTTAGCTTTAGTTTAAACAAAAAAAGAATGCCTTTAACATTTTTGTGTATGCATGTCCAAATATAATATCAAAAAGTTTTAGAAAAATAAATCATAAAAGAACATCACACAAGAAGGAAAGAGAATAATATGAATTTTTAATATAAGGTTTAAAATCTCACTAAGAAAGTTATGCTACCAAGTTTAGTCTACCAATTCAAAATTCATCACAACATCAATTAATTTTAATAAGTAAAATGATTCATTCAATTATGTTATATATCCTACCTAACTTTAGGTGAATCCTACTCATGAAAAATGTCAAATCTCCATTAATAGAAAGTAACTAAAAAGACTCAAAATTAAGTAAAAAAACATAATTTTTTATTTTCATATTTTTCTATTTTTTTACTTCAAAAGCATTAAATGAAGACAAAAAATACAAAATAAATCTTAGAAATCTCCCTCTATACTTAAATTTTACATTGTCTTTAATGTAAATCATATCAACATCAAGAAAGATAAAGGACAAGTAAATAAAAGAGAATGATAAGAGAAAACAAATTTAAAATACTTAGGTTACCTTCCAAGAAACATCTTTCTTTAACATCTTTGGCTAGACTTAAATTCGTTCATCAAGAATAAACTAGGCTCTCCAACTCTATTACTTCCACCACTTGCTCTTGAAAATCTTCATAAAGAATACCTTGTTGTTTTACACACTCTTAATCTCAATTGTACCATAAGGAAAAATATTAGTAGCAACAAAAGATCCATTTCAACAAAAATGGAGTTTACCTAGCATCAATTTTAATCTTGAATTAAGCAATATAACTTTTTAAGTAATCTTATTTTTTTTTTCTAAAAATGAGTTTATCATGGAATACCTTTGCTTTCTTCTCGTAAAGCCTAGAATTTTCATAAGCTTCAATTTTAAGTTCCATAAATTCTTGTAATTACAATTTTCTTTCTTCTCTAAATGCCTTCAAATCAATGTTGCACCTTTTAATAGCCCAAAATACTATATGCTCTAACTCCACTAGAAGATGACATGCTTTTCTAAAAATAAACTAGTGTAGAGACATTCTAATAGGAGTTTTGTATACTATTCTACAGTTCTAAAGCACATTATCCAATCTAAGGTTCCAATATTTTCTATTAGGCTTCATAATTTTCTTTAAAATTGATTTAACTTTTGATAGGAAATTTTTGCTTACCTATTTGTTTAGGATGATATGGTGTGGAAAGTTTATGACAAACCCATATTTCTTCAATAAAGCCTCAAATACTCGATTGCAAAAATGACTCCCTTGATTGCTTATCAAAGTAGAAAATGACTCCCTTGATTTCTTATCAAAGCATGTGGAATGCCAAACTTGCTAAAAATGTGAAATTTGATGAAGTCTATAACAACTTTTAAATCATTAGTCTTGGTGGCTTTAGCTTTCACCCAATTAGAAATATAATCAGTAACTAGTAATATGTAAATAAATCCAAAAAGATGAAGGAAAAGGCTAATAAAAACCAAAATTAAGCACTTTTCTTGTTATTCACTTTAGTCCAAAGTGACCTTCACAAGCATGAGTATAACAAAATACAAGTATAGAATGAAACTTAGAATCATATACATATCACCAATTATTTGATTAGAATAAAATCCACATAAATAAAAATCATCACATACATAATATTTAACCTCACTCTTCAACTTATGAATATAGGCATTCTTAGCATATGCAAATAAACCATTAATAAGTAAATAGTTCACTAAATTAGCAAATCAATAATCCTTACCTAGTAGTTAAAAAAGTTGCTTATATGGAAAAGTGTCCTAAATAAGTAGAGTGTCTGCATCTCCTAGAATCCTATTCAAATGGTCAATAATTAAGTTTTCAGCACCACTTCTATCTTTAACCCTAATGTCAAACTCTTGCAAAAGTAACATCCATCTAATTAAGTAAAGTTTTTGCCTTAGGTTTTTTTAAAAGGAACTTCAAAGCTGCATGATCAGAAAACATAATGACTTTAGAACCAAGAAATATAATCGAAATTTATCTAAAGTCAAAACAATAGCTAAAAGTTCTTTTTCTATAATGAAGTAGTTAGCTTGTACAGCAAAGTTCTTGAAGCATAATAAATCACAAAAGTTTATTTTTCTCACTCTTTTTGTAAGAACACCACCAATTACAAAATTAAAGGCATCAAACATTAACTTAAATGGTAAATCCCAAGATGGTGGCTAAATGATGGGAGTAGTGTTAAGAACTTGTTTCAATTTGCCAAAAGCCTTTTTATAGTGATAGTAAAAATGAAATTTGACTTTTTTTGAGCAATTTAGACAATGGAAGGGCAATCTTGCTGAAATATCTAATGAAATGCCTATAAAAACCTATATAATCAAGAAAAGAACACACTTTTTGTACACATGTCAAGTAGTTAAAGTAATAATTACATCAATCTTAGTAAAATCTACTTCAATGCTTTTGTTATTTATTATATGTCCTAAAACTATCCTATGCTTTACCATGATATAACATTTCTTAAAATTTAATATAAGATCAGTTTCAATGCATTTATCCAACATCCTAATAAGATTATCCAAGCATACATACTTTTGAAATGTGCCAAGTGCATTACATAAGTTAAACGGCATCCTCTTATAAGCAAAAGTGCTAAAAGGCATGTGAATATGGTCTCTTTCTGGTCTTTTGGAGTAATACAAATCTAAAAATAACCAATGTAATTATCTAGGAAGCAATAATAGGATTTACCTATCAATCTCTCTAACATTTGATCAATGAACATGAGTGGGAAATAATCTTTTATCTTTGCTTGGTTAAGTTTCATATAATAAATGCGAAATCTCTAATTGTTTTGAACTCTAATGAGAATCAATTCATTATTTTGGTTCCTTACTATTATCAATCTAATTTTCTTGGGACAAACTTACACTAGATTGACCCACTTGCTGTCAAAATAAGATATATGATACTAACCACTAAAAGCTTGGTGATTTCCTTTTTTACTATATCAAGGATCAATAGGTTAAGTTGCCTTTGAGGTTATCTTACTAGTTTGTTTCCTTTTTCTAATAAAATCTGATACATACCTATGGAAGGGTAATATTAGGAATATTTACAAATGTTTACCTAATTATTTATTTATGAGATCTTAAAATCTGTAATAGCTTCTCTTTTTACTCAAGTTACCAATGATTATACAAATTCTTTGCTATAATCATTGGTAACTTCTTATTTTCTTCTAAAAATGAATACTTCAAATGTTTTGGAAGAAGTTTAAGCTCTATTGTAGATGGTTAAACCACAAAAGGTACTAATTTAGTGGTAAAAATCACTTCTGCAAGTTGGATTTCATCTTGAACATCAATTTTTACACCTTTTGAAAAATACTATTCTATTCACTTTTGGATGTAAAAATTTTAGCACATATGGCATGTTTAATATCACTATCACAACAAGTGCACTTATGGCTATCAAAATAATTCATGAACTTAGAAATTTGAGGAAACTTAACAAGCATGTTATCAAGATTATCTTTAACAAGCCTATTAGTCACATTTAATTGAAAGATAGAATGCTCTTCCATAAGGTATTTCATAGCTTCAAAAATGTTAAAGTTCACAATTGTATCACTAACTTCCATGGAAAAAGTGCCAATATCGCCATCTATCTTTGTTTTTATTATCTTGATGAATGGTCTCCCTAGAATCAAAGGTGCATGTGGTATTTGAAAACTCATCCTCCATAGGTATAATGTAGAAATCTACAATGAATATCAATTCTTTAGCTTAAACTAGCATATCTTCAATAACCCCAATAAGATGTGCAATACTTCTATTGACTAATTGAATAATTACTCTTATTTGTTTCAAGGGGCTTGGCTATAATGAAAAAAGTACTAATATTAGCATGACATTAATGGAAGCTCCCAAGTTAATTAATGCATGCTCAAATTTATTGTTGCTTATAATGGAGGGTATGTCAAATGTCCCTAGATCTTTGCATTTTGAGGTAAGTTTGGTTGAGGGATAGTTGATATGCTTTGTCCTATTCTCACTTTTTCATTGTTATGTAGCTTTCTTTTATGAGTACACAACTCCTTAAGGAATTTAGCATACTTGGGAATTTGCTTGATAGTATCTAGTAATGGAATGTTAACTTTCACCTTTCTAAAAGTCTCCAAAATCTCTATATCTTTATCAATTTCTTTTATTTTTCTATATAGTGTAATTTTATTTTGGAAGGGAAGTGGTTTTCTATAATTTGCTAGTTTCTACACTAATTTTGGCTTCTCTATTTTTTTATTTGTTAATTGTGAACTTTTTGTAGAATTCTTAGCATCTACTAGTTAATTTTAGTTGCTTTGCTGACTTGTTAGTTAAAGATTGGTAGGCATGTGAACTTCTTTACCATTTCTTAATATAATAGTAAAAATATTACCTCTTAGGTTGGGTATTATTTGCAAAGGCAATCTATTAAAACCTTGGGATGTAAGCTCATTTAAGGAAAAAGTTAGTTGGCTAATCTGTATTTGTAAATCTTACATTGTAGCGTCTATTCTCTATTGAAATTATAAGTTATTAGTGGTTATTTGCTTAACTAAATCCTTAAAGGATGCCTAAAAAAATAAGAATGAAATTGCTTATTAGTTCTAGAAATTTTACTACTACATTGGCTTGGAAAGTTGAGGCTGCTGGAATGGAGGTCTTCTTAACTAGTATTAAGCTAGTTTAATTGGTTATTAGATTAGTGCATTGTTATATCTAAAATTTGGATGATCTCTCCAACTAGAATTATAAAAGTTAAAGTGTCATATTTAGGTTGCTGTTGCTACTAATATTAAGCTTTTCTAGGGAAGGCTACCACTACAGAAACTTAATATTGATCATCATCTTCTTGCAATATTGGACACGAATCAGGGGATGAGTTGGGTGAGAGCATATATAACAAAGTTTATTAGGAAAAGCAACTTGGGGTTGTTGTTATCCCATTGCTATTTGTCTTACTAAAAAAGTTAATTCATCAATTTTGTACTCTATTCTTTATTGATCTACATGGGAAAATCTCATCTCATTCATACCTTTAGTAGTAGTAATCATTTTAGTGTTAAATTATTAAGAGTTTGCTACCATGTTAGCTACTAAATCCTTGGTTGCCATAGAAGTTTTATCTACTAATACTCCATTACTTGCAGCATCAATCACACTTCTATTCATAGGAAGAAGCCATTCATAGAAATACTAGATTAGGATTTATCTATTAATCTAGTGGTATGGATAGCTTGAACATAACTTTTTGAATCTCTTTTAATACTCATATAATGTCTCACTAGTTAGTTATATGCCACATTTTTTTCTAATTGTAGCAACTTTTAAAGCAGGGAAGAATTTCTTAAGGAACAACATCTTCATATCATTCTAGTATATGACAGAACTTCGTTGTAGGTAGTAAAACTAATCCTTAGCTACATCAGCAAGTGAGAAAAGAAATACTTTTAATTTGATATAGTTTTCTAAAATGCCATGAGACTTCATGGTTAAGCAAAATACATGGAACTCTTTCAAGTGCTTATAAGGGTCATCACTTGCAAGACCATGAAATCTAAGAAGTAAATGTATTAATATAAATTTAAGCTTGAAGATAGCATCAAGTTTAGGATATTAAATGCCTAGAGATTAGTAAGTAACATCACGGGTAGTCAATTCTTTTAATATCTTATTGTTAGCCATACTATTAAAATTATCAAGAAAATCAAAATGAGGGATAAGAATGTTACAACTGCTCATATTTCTAGTCCTATAAAGAAAATAAAAAGTTTTACCTATTTCAAGATCAAAATCTAGTAATTCATTAATAGTTCTCCTAATCATACACTACACTATACTAGACTACATTAGATAGAAGTATAGAAATATAGAAATACCAAAATATTAATGTACTATTAAAAATCACTAAAAACATATTTAATTAACTTGTTTAGACATTTTTAGAAATTATAGGATCATCATATAATGAAAACTATGACTATGTAGAACCTGAAAATATAATTAAAATTCTTTAAAAAAATTACAAAAAGTGATATAAAAGATGGAATTTAGCCAAAAAAATGGGGAGCCTTAAGAATAATGAGATTATTCACGAGCCTTGATTAGAGAAATATTTTCTACAACTACAAAAATTTTCAACTTGATTAAAACTAGTCACTTTGACATCTATTTAAGGGGTAGGATGCAGTATGTGTGCAACTTGTTCAAATGAGCCAAAAACTTTTATTAAAATGTAAAATGAAGTAATATATGATGGAAAAGGATAAGAAACGCAAAGGAATGTAGGAAAAAGCAAGAAAATACAAGAAAATGTAGAAAAGTGATGGATACCGTAAAATGCAAGGAAACATTACCACATGCAACAATTAACTAAAATGCTCGAACAATTATGAAACACAAAGCTAGTAAAAGATAAGAAAGGATGAATTTAAGTGGATCCCTATCAACAAAACTAGAATTTTAATGCACGTCACATTATACCAAAATTAAATAGAAATCACAAAACTATAGTAAGGGTGAATCAAGTTAATCTCACAAAGATTAGGCTTCAGTTTACTTCTAAGTTAGTTATAAAACAAGGGATTTTTTAATGCAAAAAAATATAATTAAAGAGCAAGAAATAAAAGTTTTATAAATTGAAAATAGAAAATAAAAGTAGAGTTTACTCATAGCAATGCAGATCCTAGTTTAAAGAATTGTACATCAATCTATTGATTTATTATTAACCATAAAATATAAGCAATGCTTAATTAACTATTTAGTTAATGAAAATAACTTGAAAACCTGCAATTATTCCTAAATTTATTTTTTAATGTGATTATATTTAATAAATTAAAATCGATTAATTAAACCCAATCCTTATTAAGACCTAATCAAACTCAATCAAAATCAAAATAGAGTAAAGATAGGAGAAATTCAACCGAAATAGACTAAATAAACCTATAACTGCATAAATCACAAAGCCTACCTTCTAATTCATCTATTAAGTAGTAGCTACTTGAATCAATTTACAATTATAAAAGCAACCTAATTAACTATTTCAAGAATAATCATACAAATAATTAACTAATGGATCTTTTATAGAAAATTATCTATGCAATCATCAATAAAAGGGATATGTGAATAAGGATAATTAATTAAATATAAAAGATGAAGAATAATATCTTAAAATCAATTAGAAAGATTATAACAAATCTTTTGAACTAGAAAAAGAGAGTTTAGCCATTTATAGCTTGAAAACTCAAAATATTAAAAGAAGAAAAACTTTATTTTGTTAATTGCTAAATCCCTCTCCTTGACTGCATTTTTCCTTTAAATATACCTCCTCATTTTGCTTAACTAATTAGGGATGACTTTATCTAACTAATGGACTAGAATTTTCATAATTTGAAAGTCTATATCCCAAGTTATAACATAAACACTAGAATAGGTCTATAGCTATTTGATTCATAGCAATCTGGTTGGGGCTAATTTCTACCTCCAAAATAACATCATTTTAGCTCTAAAAGTTACAAATGTGTTGCTTTAGGTCTTAGTTAATTTAAGGCACTAAAGTTTTGTAATTTGGGTTTCTAGAACTTAAGTTATAGGTCAAATAATGAGGAAAGACAAAGTTCACTGTACATGGATAACATAACTGGATAAGTTTCAAGGCCAAATTCAACTTACTAAGTGTCTGAATTGGCTCTTCCACTAAACATGAAGGTTGTAAATAATTCTATTAACTTTCTATCCATATAAAATCAACCCAAATAAAGGTCCAAAGCTCTAGTTATGGCTAAAAACCTAAAATAGTATCAAATTCCTATAATTAGTCATTGTTTTCTATTCAACTTGAAACTCATGATTTATTTCAAAATAAGCCTAAATCCATTAAAATAAATATAATGACACCCTAAGAGACCTAGATATAGGGGAAAATAAGCATAAAATATTATGTAATTATCTTATAAATTTAGATAGTTTGGGATATGTCCTTCAGATTCTATGCTCAAATTATTTACTTATCATTTCATGTTATAAAATTTTCTTGTCTTTTCATTGTTCTCCAGAAGTGTTCTATATCAGTGTATGATATGCACACTTAGAGAATTAGAGGAGATATTGCTAAATTTTTCACATATATGAGATGTATGATGGATAAGTCAAGCTGATAACTAAAGGAATATCTCTTAATAGAGTTTTAAATTTTTAAATTTTTTTCAAAAAAAAATAACCTCTATACAAATGACAAATTCATCTATATTTGTCATTTGTATAAAGGTGATCACCTTGATGTGTCTTGTCCCATACATAGATGATATTGTCATTTGTACAAGTTATGTATTTAGATAACATTAAAAGTTATTTATGTATATGGAAATGCATATAAGTTATACAGATGGCTCACTATAGATGAGATTATTATTTAGAACACCTTTAAAGATGATTGAGCAACCTTATTCAAATGACTTTTGATGTTTGTATAGCCCATTTTTCCAGTAGTGTCATTCACTTTTCAAATGGTCAACATAGTTTGAATTATACTCATAAATGAATGGAAGGCTAAATAAGTAGCAATGCTATAATGAGTGTATACTTTACTCCTTACACAAATTGTTTTAGGGTTTGAGAGTAGAACTTTCTCTATCAAGGAAAATAGAATATGCTTTTTTTTAGAACATCCACATGGCAAAATTGTTCGCAACTTTCAGAGGCTCTAAGTTAGATTTGTCTTAGCAAAAGGGACTTTTAGTTTGAATTCACATACTATGTGAACAAACGCATGTTAGCGATTATCATCAATAATTTTTTAAGCAATATATCAAATATCAAATTGTAGGCTACAATTCAAATTAAGATGAAAAAAAATATTATCCTACTGATACGTAAAATATTTACATATTTATTTTCTCTTGTATGATGCATTTTTGGATGTTATCTTGTTTAATTTAATAAATTTCATTGCATTTTGTAAATGGGTCTTGAATCTGAAATGAAATTAAATCTTTTAGATAATGCTATATTTTGATCGTATTTTAGGTTTTAGGCTATATCTGGAGTTCTAGATGTTGGATTGGGTTGTTCTTTATATGGTTAAAAAGATAAGAAAAATCCCTACAATTTTCATGTTTAAAGAAAAGCCCAGTTCAGCATCTAAGGATCTCAAATTCTGCTGGGAAAATGAAACAGTGGTTCTAGAGGAATCTGACCTTTGGCTACTAATCTGATCATAACTTGAGATAGAAATGTCAAAATCAGGAGTTATTTGCGGCATTTGAAAGTTAATATCCGGTTCTACAACTCCTATGTTGATAAGAAGATGTAAATCTACCATTTTGGTGGTAAAAAATTACTAATAAGTCAGAAGAATTGTTGCTGCAAAAATTAAGAAGGGTAGTTAAAGACCATGAATGGTAGCTAATGGTCAAGATTTATAACTTGCAGCTGATTCATTCATCTATAAATAGGTAAAAGTAGAGATCATTTGCAGCATTCATTCATGCATTCATCTTAGAGAGTAGTTTAGTTCATGTATTTTTAGTTCTTCTTGTATGCCTCCTACATGGAAGGTTTTACCTCCTACATGGATGGATAGTATTTCTATTTTCATGCATTTGTAATTGTATTTTAGGTTTGTATCATGAATGTGATGATGTTTTTATATCATTTTGAGTTTGTTTTTAATTTCATTATGTTCTAATTTTTTATCTTCCTAGGGTGATGATGTAACTTAATAATAACGGATTAAATTCTAATCTATTGAAATTAATTTTGATTTTCTTTCCTAGATTGAGTTTTAATTATTGCTCTTAATGCTTTCAATTGATTGGTCACATTTTGAATGAACTCAATATGTATGTTGAGACCGGAAGGAGATACATGTGTATGGAACCTATAATTAAAATCGTAAATTGCATATGAAATAGGAATATATTCATATGGTTTATGTAGTCTTAATTAGCTCCATAAATCCTAATACATGATTAGTTGTCTTAATGCACATATGAATATAATGAATTAGTAATTAATGATAGAATTACTTGACCTTGGAAGAGGTTAGTAATTAATTTAGGGAAACTCGACTATCAATTAAGGGAGTTAAAATTGGATTAGTGTAAATAGATGATTCAATCCGAAATTGCTAAGTGAAGTTTGATCCCTAGGGTTTTTATTTATATTTATCTTTACTCCAATTGCATTCATATTTATTTTAAATATTTTTTACATAGATATTTATTTAATTACTTCATTTTCCAACTAATCGATTTGCCAAATAGTGTTAGGATTACGAATTTTAGTACTCAGTGAAACAATTCTCGAGGGAATGATACTTACTTATCACTTTATTACTTGTTTACGATGGTGTACACTTGCACTAATTGACAAACCATTTTACACATAACAAGTTTTTAGCGTCGTTGTCGGGGATTGTTATCATTAATATCAATACCAAGTAATCTTAATCCTAATTTGGTTATTATTTTACATTTTTTTTCTTTTCTTCGGTGTTTCTTTTCTTTTTTCAGGTTTGTCCTATTGTATGACCAGATCAAGAGTTGCTGAGCCACTGCTATTTGATTTTGAGATCAAGAAAACTTGTCGAAGGAATCGAAAGATATAGAAGCAGTCAACTGTAGATCAAAGTGAAGTAATGGCAGATTTTATAGAAGAACCAGACACCAAAGCACTCCGTGACTATGCCACACTAATAGTCATGGATACTATTTCTGGGATTAGGAGACCGCTTATACCAGCTAACAACTTTGAGATCAAGCCAGGCATAATTCGAATGATTCAAGCAAATCAGTTTGGAGGTTCTCCAGCAAAAGATCCGAATGCACATATAGCCAGCTTTCTAGAAATTTGTGATACATTCAAGCACAATGGCATTTCTGATGATGCCATAAGGTTACGACTCTTCCCTTTCTCACTTAGGGATAAGGCTAAAAGCTAGTTACACTTTTTACCAGTGGGGAGCATCACTGCATGGAACATATTGGCACAAAAATTCCTAGAAAAATTCTTTCCTCCAACTAAAACTGCAAAGATGAGAAATGAGATTGCTTTATTCACCCAACATGACATAGAGAGCCTTTATGAAGCATAGGAAAGATATAAGGAGCTGCTAAGAAGATGTCCTCATCATGGGCTACCAGATTGGCTGCAATTATAGACATTCTACAATGGATTGTCTAATGCGACCAGAACACTTGTAGATGCTGTAGCTGGTGGATTATTAATAGGAAAAAGCATCGAAGCTGTTAGAAAAGATGGCAGCAAATGCTTACCAATGGCCTTCTGAACGCAACACTTCAAAGAAAGCACTTGGAGTCCATGAGCTAGACATTCTAACCACTTTGTCTTCTCAAGTTGCCTCTATATCCAAGCAAGTGAGTTCATTAACAGCTCAAGCAAATGCAATCAGAACTCCTGTAGATGCTTGTGATTTATGTGGAGGTCCTCACATGAGCACACAATGCCAAGAAGGCAATCCATTCATTCCTTCTCAACATGAACAAGCTAACTATGTAAGGAATCAAAATTGTCAAAATGATCCTTTCTTAAACACATATAATCTAGGATGGAGAAACCACCCTAATTTAAGGTGGGGGAATAATCAGAATGTGTTCAAACCTTAAGGGAATTATCAACAACAAATTCAGCAATCACCACCACAACCAAAGGCAAATTTAGAAGAAGCATTGGCTCAATTAACCATGAATACTTCCCAATTCATGGTCAGAACAGAAGCTACACCCAAGAATCAAGAAGCAACCATGCAAAGTCAAGTAACTTCAATAAAAAAATCTGGAGGTGCAAATGGGCCAAATTGCAAGTATGCTGAGTTTCCAGACAACCAGGCACTTTACCCAGTGACACTGAAAGAAATCCTAGAGAGCACGTAAAGGCTGTCTCATTAAGAAGTGGGAAGCAGTTAAATGAGCTAGAATCAAGGAAGAAAAATGAAAAAGCTCAGGAAGAAGATGAGGTGATTCCAGGAAGAATGACTTTTCCAGATAATCCTCTACCATATGTTCCCCCACTTTCATTTCCTTAAAGATTGGTGAAAGCTAAGTTAGACAAGTAGTTTAGCAAGTTTTTGGAGGTGTTTAAGAAGTTGCATATCAACATCCCATTTGCTGAAACTTTAGCCCAAATGTCCAGTTATGCAAAATTTATGAAAGAGATTTTATCAAAGAAACGCAAACTGGAGGATTTCGAAAGAGTAGCCTTAACTGAAGAGTGAAGTGCAATTCTCCAAAAGAAACTACCGCCAAAGCTTAAAGACCCTAGAAGTTTCGCATACCTTGTACCATTGGAAAGTGTGAATTTGAAAAAGCCTTATGTGACCTTAGTGCAAGTGTGAATCTGATGCCATTATTCGTCTACAAGAAGCTGGGATTGGGTGAAGTGAAACCAACTACCATGTCACTGTAGCTAGCAGATCATTCAATAAAGCATCCACGTGGAATCCTTGAAGATGTGCTAGTAAAAGTTGATAAATTTATCTTCCCAACGGATTTCATAGTGCTTGACATGGAAGAAGATCAAGAAATTCCTATTATTCTTAGGAGACTATTTCTTGCAACTGGACGAGCTCTAATTGATGTATAGAAGGGAAAGCTGACTTTACAGATTCAAGATGAGCAAGTGTCTTTCAACATTTTTAAAGCCTTATCTCTTCCTGATGAGGGTGATACCTGTTTTAAGGTTAATTCAGTGAGCAGCTGCACCAGAGAAGTAGTAGATGAAATTTGCTCCAATTAACCTTTAGCAATCAGCATGATGGACACATCTCATACTACTAATCCTAAAGTTCTAAAACAAGTCAACTATCTCGAAGCTAATTCACCAATTTTCATAAAAAGGCCATTCGAAGATTTGGGAGAAAAACCACCAAAGCCGATCCCTTCAATTGAAAAGCCATTAAAATTAGAGTTGAAAACACTACCCACTCATTTAAAATATGCCTTTCTAGAAAAAGATTCATCCTTACTAGTTATTATCTTATCTAATTTAATTACTGAAGAAGAAGAAAAGTTGCTGAGGGTGTTAAGACAACACAAGTCCGCATTGGGATGGTCAATTGCAAATATTAAGGGAATAAGCCCTTCAATCTGTATGCATAAAATACTACTAGAAGATGATGCCAAGCCTTGTGTACAACATCAAAGAAGGCTCAATCCAAATATGAAGGAGGTAGTTCGTAAAGAAGTGCTCAAATGGTTAGATACTAGCATTATCTATCCAATTTCTGATAGTCCGTGGGTGAGCCCTGTACAAGTTATACCAAAAAAGGGAGGCATGACAATGGTGCCAAATGAAAATAATGAGCTGATCCCACAGAGAACAGTAACTAGATGGAGAGTTTGCATTGACTATCGAAAGTTCAACAAAGCTACAAAAGATCATTTTCCTTTGCCATTCCTAGATCAAATGTTAGATAAATTGGCGAGACAAGCTTATTACTGCTTCCTTGATGGATACACTGGTTACAACTAAATTTTGATTGCTCCTGAAGATCAAGAGAAAACAACTTTTACTTGCCCATATGGAACATTCGCCTTCAGAAAAATGCCATTTGGATTATTCAATACTCTTACAACCTTCCAACGGACAATGATGGCAATCTTTTCAGATATGGTGGAAAAGTTTATTGAAGTATTCATGGATGATTTCTCAGTGTTTGGGAAATTTTTTGATCTCTGTCTAGCTAATTTGAAAAAGGTACTACAACACTGTGTGGAGACTAACCTTATACTGAATTGGGAAAAATGTCACTTCATGGTGAAAGAAGGTATCGTGCTGGGATACAAAGTTTCAATTCATGGGATCGAAGTTGATTGAGCAAAAATTGAAACTATTGAAAAATTATCTCCACCTACGATAATCAAAGGCATAAGGAGTTTTCTGGGCCATTCTAGTTTTTACAGGCGATTCATTAAAGATTTCTCAAGGATCACAAAACCGTTATGCAAACTATTGGAGAAGGACATTCCATTTGTGTTTGATGAGAATTGCATGTCAGCATTCCAAACCTTGAAGAAAGCCTTGATCTCAGCACCAATCATTGTCGCTCCAGATTAGAATTTTTCGTTCGAAATAATGTGCGATGCAAGTGACTATGCAGTTGGAGCAGTCTTGGGTTAGAGAAAAAAATAAGATTTTTCATACAATCTATTATGCTAGCTGAACACTTAATGAAGCCCAAATAAATTATGCAACAACTGAAAAAAAGCTCCTTGCTGTTGTATTTGCCTTTGACAAGTTTAGAGCCTACTTAATTGGCTCAAAAGTCATAGTCTGGACGGACCATTCAACAATAAAATACTTGATAGAGAAGAAGGATGCAAAGCCTAGACTAATCAGATGGGTACTTCTGTTACAAGAATTTGATTTGGAGATTAGAGAAAAGAAAGGGACCGAGAACCTCATTGCAGATCACCTTTCTCGATTTGAACTTCCCAAGCTTGAACTAGAATTGCTAATCTAAGAGTCCTTTCCAGATGAGCAGTTGTTTAATGTAAAATCATTATCAACTCTATGGTATCCTGACTTTGTGAATTATCTAGCAAGTGGGATGATGCCATATAAGCTCTCTGGACAACAAAAGAAGAAATTCTTAGCCAATATGAAGTATTACTTCTGGGAGGATCCATTCGTGTATAAACATTATCCAGATAGAATCGTAAGGAGGTGTGTTCTAGAAGAAGAAATGACCAGTATCCTTTCCCATTATCATTCATCCCCATATGGCAGTCATTTTGGAGCAAATCGAACTGCTGCTAAGGTTCTTCAGTCTGGATTCTATTAGCCTACCCTATTCAAAGACTCTCAAGCCTATGTAGCCGCATGTGATAAATGTCAGAGAATAGGAAACATCTCTCAGAGACATGAAACCCTATTAACTAACATTCTAGAGGTAGAATTATTTGATGTATGGGGTATTGACTTTATGAGTCCTTTCCCATCTTCATTTGGCAACCAATTCATTCTAGTGGCTGTGGATTATGTATCCAAATGAGTAGAAGCAGCAGTGTCTCCTATAAATGATTCTGGAGTGGTTGTGAAGTTCCTGAAAAAGAATATATTCACAAGGTTTGGAGTACCTAGAGCAATCATAAGTGATGGAGGTAAGCATTTCTGCAATCAATAACTTCAATCTGTGCTCACTAAATATGGAGTAAGTCACAAGGTGGCAACTCCTTATCATTCACAGACCAGTGGGCAAGTAGAGATATTAAATAGAGAGTTGAAATGGATTCTAGAGAAGGCAATAAATTCCAACAGGAAAGATTGGGCAAAGAAGCTAGATGATGCATTATGGGCTTACAGAACAGCATTCGAGACCCTAATTGGTACATCTCCTTACCAATTGGTATATGGCAAGGCATGTCATCTTCTAGTTGAATTAAAGCACAAAGCATATTGGGCCGTAAAGGCATTAAATTTTGATTTGAAGATAGTTGGTGAAAAAAGGTTAATGCAACTAAATGAACTTGAAGAATTTTGCCAACATGCTTATGAAAATGCTAAGCTTTACAAGGAGAAGATAAAAATGTGGCATGATAAGAGAATTATAAGGAAGGAGTTCACACTAGGGAAAAAAGTACTTCTCTACAACTCAAGATTAAAACTCTTTCCAGGAAAATTAAGATCAAAGTGGTCAGGGCCTTTTACTGTGGTTTAAGTTTGGCCATATGGAACTATGGAGATTTAAGATGGTGACAGGAAATTCAAAGTGAACGGGCAAAGATTAAAAGAATACAATGATAGTGCATTCAACACCATAAAGACTGTCATCACGTTCGAGGAGCCAGCTAGTAAGTAATATATATAAAAAAAGAGGGAGCAATAGGTTAGGACTCTGTCTAGCTAAAGACGTTAAAGAAAGGCGGCTACTTAGGAGGCAATCCAAGACTTCTTTCTCTACTCATTTCTTTTCTTTTGACTTATTTAAGCACACATCGCATAGCATTTTTCACTTACAATTTCAGCTTTTATCATTCTCATCATGGAGGAATCCCTTGTAAAGCTTAAAAGCAGATTCCCTACTCTTCCTAAAGATGTGCTCAGGAAAATCTACAACTGTCGACTTGAAAGAATGAAGGCATTTAAGCGTTTGGGTCTTCATGAGGATATACGCTGAATTATTGAAGTTAAGGTACGTTTAGCAGGTAAGTTTAATGAATCATTTGTTAGACGTATGCCAGGTATGGGAAGAAGTTCTTACTCTAAACAGAGAAGGGCTAAAAGAATGAGAGTCTGCCATAAGTATGCAAGGTGGAATTGTAATAAGCTTTGTAGGAATAAAGGAATGATTTCAGTAAATCGAGAAGATAAAATCTGATTCATAAAGGATAGACTGAGTAAAGATTCATTGGATGATATCATTCGGACTCTTGAGATGCATCTTAGTGGAGATGTTCATGCTGTTCTTCTTAATTTAATGTTCTTGATTTAATGAAATTATTCAATTCAGAAAAGGAACGCTACAGTCTTAGGGATCTGACTGTAAAAGACCCTATTTATCAGTTTATAAGAAAATTAGATGGGAAGCAAATCCTCAACTCATAGAAGTTGTTTAAGCCATTACTGGATGAAAAATTAAAGGAAGATGTGAGCCACAATCACAACTATTATATATATTAATGTTTGTCTGCTTTACTTTTCCTTTATCTTTTTATCTTTACAGCTGCTTTTTGACTTTTTGTACATTTCTCTTCTTTTTAGTTTGCCTTTTCAGCCATTTTTTGACTTGCTTTACATTCTATATTCTACTTTGTTCATGCCATTATTATACTTGTCAGTTCTGCACAACATTTTTTTTAATATTGTTTGATTTGCGTGATTTCTTTTTTTCTGCTTTTGTATTATAAAGATGCATTTCAGCAATCACACTTTGCAAAATGTCCGAAAGTGAGAGTAAAGAAGAGGAAGAGGTTGAGAAACCATCAAAATGTAGATTTAAATCTATCTGTATTTTTGGTGAATCTTATGCTAAAAAGAATGGAGAATTTCTAATAGTAGCAACTGAACTTGGTCATGCATTAGCTGCTAGAAAGATTGCCTGTGTGTATGGAGGAGGGCTTCATAGCTTAAAAGGAAGTGTAGCAATTTCTACCAACATTAGAGGAAGCAAAATACTGCATATCCATGTAAATGGTTTAGATGATAAGAAATACGCCATCGGTAAAACATTAAAGGTTTCAAACTTGCCTAAACGTATGGGATGCATGCTTTACAGTGCTGAAGCTTTTATTGCTTTACCTGGTGGTTTAGAAGCATTATATGGAATTTCCAGCATTGCATATTAGATTAACTTGAACTTTCATCAGAAGCTAGTAGGTTTATTAAATGTTAATGATTTTTATGATAGTTTACTATCTTATTTAGATCAAGCTGTGGAATAGGGATTCATACCCTAAGCGACTCGCCATGCTATAATGTTTGCCTCAACTGTTGATCAGCTAATTGACCAACTACAAGGCTATACACCTAAACTAGATCTATTAGTGAAAAAGATAGATTAGCAATCTCCAACCAACAGTCAGAAGCATGAGCCAGACACCACTCTCCGGTTGTAACTTTCTTTACTCTTATGGTCTTACTCCCAAAATTTCTTTTATATGTGAGTTGCTTATGCATTTCCTTTTAATAAACCCTTTTTGCTAATCTACTAAAGATATTGGGGACAATGTCTACATTAAGTGTAGGGGGAATTTAAAAAAAAAGAGAAAAAAAATTTTTTTAAGGATATTTTGGTAGTAAAACCATGAGATTTATTATATATAAAAAAAAGGATGGCCGAGTAAAGAGTTATTTTTTGCTCTTGATACGTGTCCTAAATAAAAAAAAATTCTCCTTATTAGTTTCTTTTCAATAATTTTAAAGATTTCATAGCATGATTGAACAACTTTCTTACTTCTTAGAATTGATAGGCTTGGCAATGGATTCTGAGTTGGATGGATTAAGTTGGAAACCTTTAACCGTGAGATTTTGAGCCTACTTGTTGAATCAATATTATATTTCTTGTGTGTGATATTCACCTGTTAAGTTCTCACTCTAGAACTTGCATAAAATCTGGTTGAGATTACAATTTACATGCATACTCAGATATGATAAAGGCATTTTTTTTAGTTAGAACCAAATAGCCAACCCTGCAATTTTACCATTGATAAACTCGTTTGAGCCTAATTAACCGTTTCTTTGTTTTAGCCCATTAATATGTCATTTAATGAAATATCAATTGTCTTTACTTAACCCTAGGGATTAGTAAAGCATTTGAATCTTTGAAAAATGGGTTCTTGATAAAGTGTGGGGGAATATGTATCATTAACTTCAAAGTTGCAAGGGTTTTCTTTCAAGAAGAAAAAGAAGAAGAAGAGAGAAATTGATGTGTACTTGAATTTGAATCTGGGGCTGTTATGTTGAGATAAAATTATTTAGAGATTACCCATGTTTTAATTGCTCTATTAATTTCTTTCTTTGCTTCAGCTTTTCATATCCTCATTTTATCTTTCCTTTACCTTGGCCTCATTACAACCCTTAATAAGAACTTTTGATTTGAAATGTGCATGTAAATCAGGTAGCGGAGATTGAGAATTTATGCAAGCTTATGGTAGTGCAATCTTTGATAGGATGAATTTGAGTGAAACACTTACCCATAAACACTTGAGAGAGGATGAGTTGCAGTAATTATATCATTTTGGTTCAATCATTCTCAAATGAAGTTGCAATCCCTTTTTAGTTTTATATGTCAAGATTTGTTGATTCATGAATGCTATGATATCTTTGTACTTTAATTATCTTTCTTATGTTTTTGTACTTTTTATCTCATGGGAAGATTAGTATTAGTATTAGTTTTCTTCTATTTTGTGTTTGTCCGAGGACGTCCAAAAGCTAAGTGTGGGGGAATTTGATACGTAAAATATTTATATATTTATTTTCCCTTGTATGATGCATTTTTGGATGTTATCTTATTTAATTTAATAAATTTAATTGCATTTTGTGAATGGGTCTTGAATCTGAAATGAAATCAAATCTTTTAAATAATGCTGTATTTTGACTATGTTTCAAGTTTTAGGCTATATCTGGAGTTCTAGATGTTAGATTAGGTTATTCTTTATATGGTTAAAAATTTAAGAAAAAGCCCTACAATTTTCATGTTTAAAGAAAAGCCCAGTTCGGCATCTAAGGATCTCAAATTCTACTTGGAAAATGAAATAATGGTTCTGGCGAAATCTGACCTTCGGCTACTAATCTGATCATAACTTGAGATAGAAATTTCAAAATCAGGAGTTCTTTACGGCATTTGAAAGTTAAGATCTGGTTCTACAACTCCTATATTGATAAGAAAATGTAAATCTACCATTTTGGTGGTAAAAAATTACCAACAAGTCAGAAGAATTGTTATTGCAAAAATCAAGAAAGGTAGTTAAAGACCATGAATGGTAGCTAATGGTCAAGATTTATGACTTGCAGTTGATTCATTCATCTATAAATAGGTAGAAGTAGAGATCATTTGCAGCATTCATTCATGCATTCATCTTAGAGAGTAGTTTAGTTCATGTATTTTTAGTTCTTCTTGTATGCCTCCTGCATGGAAGGTTTTACCTCCTACATGGATGGATAGTATTTCTATTTTCATGCATTTGTAATTGTATTTTAGGTTTGTATCATGAATGTGATGATGTTTTTATATCATTTTGAGTTTGTTTTTAATTTCATTATGTTCTAATTTTTTATCTTCCTAGGATGATGACGTAACTTAATAATAACGGATTGAATTCTAATCTATTGAAATTAATTTTAATTTTCTTTCCTAGATTGAGTTTTAATTATTGCTCTTAATGCTTTCAATTGATTGGCCACCTTTTGAATGAACTCAATATGTATGTTGAGACTGGAAGGAGATACATGTGTATGGAACCTATAATTAAAATCGTAAATTGCATATGAAATAGGAATATATTCATATGGTTTATGTAATCTTAATTAGCTCCATAAATCCTAATGCATGATTAGTTGTCTTAATGCACATAGGAATATAATGAATTAGTAATTAATGATAGAATTACTTGACCTTGGAAGAGGTTAGTAATTAATTTAGGGAAACTCGACTATCAATTAAGGGAGTTAAAATTGGATTAGTGTAGATAGATGATTCAATCCGAAATTGCTAAGTGAAGTTTGATCCCTAGGGTTTTTATTTATATTTATCTTTACTCTAATTACATTCATATTTATTGTAAATATTTTTTACATAGATCTTTATTTAATTACTTCATTTTCCAACTAATCGATTTGCCAAATAGTATTTGGATTACGAATTTTGGTACTCAGTGAAACAATTCTCGAGGGAATGATACTTACTTATCACTTTATTACTTGTTTACGATGGTGTACACTTGCACTAATTGACAAACCATTTTACACATAACACCTACTAAGTGATATTTCAATTGAAAATATGCTTTCTAAAGATGGTTCAAATGAAAAGCTATTATTAGTTAATGAATCATTCGTAGAGGATAGAAAAGAATTGAAGTTAAGTAATCATTTCAAAGAAAAGCAATTAATATCAAAGATAGAACAACTACTTAATAACATCAATATAACAAAGAGAGAATGTGAAAGCCAAGTCATGTTTCATAAAGAGAAATATCAATGACAATGAGAATGAGAAAGACAAATAAGAAAAAGAATAAGTATAACTTAACATTCTCTGTAAGCATTTCTCATGAATCATTTTGAGTAAAATTTTAAAACTAAAAACATTTTTTAAAGTAAAAACTAAGGAAAATTTCAATTTCTAAATAAAAAATTGATTTATTTTGTTATAGTAATAAGATTATTCCAATAATAAATATGATAACTTTTATCACAAACAAATGAAAAAAACCCATTTGAACAACTAGTTGAAGTCCATTTGATGAGCAAACATACAAAGATAAAGAGGAACAAACACATTACAAAACAATTATATTAAACCTAAATAGGTATTTGTAACTAATAATTCCACCTAAAATAGAGGTTGAATTAAGTTTTAGTATTTTACCACTTTTTAAATTCAAAATTAATTTTGTAAATATTTTTGCAAATAATTTTCACTTGGAAATAATAGACAAACATTTAGCAAATGCTCAAAGAAACTTGAAACAATTAAGAATAATGAAATAATAAATTTAGTAATTAAAATAGAGCATTATGCAAAAAAATGTAAAGATGTACAGATAGAAAAGGTGAAACACAATGATTTATAATGGTTCAACATTGAAGATCTAACACTTTAAGGCGTACAATCACTACCAAGCCTATCTAACTTGGATTTTTATGAATCCACTATCTCTTCAAGTATAAATGGGTACTTGAAGAAACTTCTACAATATCAGCTTGAATACAAGTTAATCCTTTTGAGATTCTTCATATAGAATATGTTTTGTCAAGAGATTCCACACTTTTGAATATTCTAAGGATATCTTACCCTAAAATATAACAAATGAGGGTTTGAAATATGAAATCTAAGCTTACAAATTCTCAAAGTTTGATTATACAATGAAAAGTTAGAAGAGGAAATTTAAATCTTATTGGTTCAAGAGATTTGAATTATTGGAGAGTTAGAAGATGAGAGAAATATGTAAATGTAATAATGAAAGCTTTGAATGAATGTTTAAAAATAAGTTTAAGCCTTTAAATAGAAGTTGGAAAATCTTAGTGTCCATTGCACATTTAAAAGATTTGTTATAAACATGTTAGCCTCCAAGAAATTGCTTTGCAAAGCAATTTTTAGGCTTTTGATTTTTAAAAATTACAAAGGTGAAACACTTCTCTTTGCATGGGAAACTTATTATAATAGGCGAAGAACTTCCTTAGGATAAAGTTTCCAAGTAACAAGAAGACTTTGTAAATGCTTCTCAAGGTCATTTTTGAAAGAGGATGTGCTTCATGAAGTTATTCTCCCACCCAGAATTACTTTTTATAAAAATGCCCATTTTCAAAAACAATTTTTGAAACCTTTTCATTCATACCATGAAATTATAGCAATTTTATACAAACTACTTTATGAAAATGATTTTAAGATAAATACTAAAAATAAATTTTTTTCCTAAGTTTAAGTTCCCATATGTAAAGCATATTTTGACATAATTGAATTTTTAAAATATTTTCTCCAATTTATGATTTTAACCATTAAACTTAATTTCCTCTTTAACAATTTAACCAAGAAAAAATTCCTATCTAAGGTTTTCAAGGATGTTTAACTTTACATTTGAGGTCTAATACAATACATAATCTTAAATCACATTTAAACATGTCAAATGTGTTATTATCATAAAAAAATAACATTAAAATAGGTTTAAGGCTAGCAATCTCTTCCTCTTTTATGATAACAAACCATTTTAAGATTAGTTCATATTCAAAAGCATAACTCCCTATCAATTTATGCATACGTTTTTCAGATTTTACATTAATTTTTCTATCAAGATTTCAAATTTCTAATTTGAACTAATGAATTTTAATCTCAAACTATCTCTTCCCCTTTTGGCATCAATAAAAAAGATAGTAATTTGACATAATTGGCAAAACTAAACCATAAAGGAATTTAAACTGAAGTGTAAACCATTGTATAAGAGCATAATATGCATAATAAAAACATAAAATGATCTAAAGTATTTGCAAGATATCCATCAAAAATCATAAATGCATAATATTAAGCCAAATATAAATGAAATTCCTAAGGGATAAACGAGGCTAAATAATAGATATATTTACTCATCTACCATATCATCCTTAATGTCCTCAGCATCATTTAAGGCAGTGGCTTTATCATTTTTTCCCTCATCCTCAGAAGTAGCTACCATTTGCTTGCCTTTGTCTCTTCTTTCAGCTCGAATTTCTTCCTCAAATTCTTCATTATTTCTAGTAGAAGAAGGCTGACGTGAATCCTATAAGTGCACGGGTTTGGTCGAGTTATAGTATAAAAGATATCGTTTCCACAAGGATTGACTGTTGATTACAAACTAAATTTCGAGATAAATTATCTAGGTGTACCAATTGTGATTGTGAATTAAGAGTAAAATGTGAAACAAAATTTAGTTGTGAAAAAGAAAGCAAATAAAACTAGAATGAGTTAAGTAAAGATCTAATTCAAATGAGATGAAAATGTACTCAGCTTTGGGGTTTCCTTGTTCAATTCATTATGAATGAAGACAACTTTCTAGCCCGATTTACTATTAATTTAGATTGTTGAATTACCGAAAGTAAGCTATACCTCATTGCAAGGTTACTAGCTACTAACTAATAGATAAAGTGCCTAGAATTTCTCTAGTAATCACTCACCTAGGTTATATTAATAGTGCTTTGAGAATCTAATTTTAGACATTTCATCTTGTGCAAAAGAATCCAATTAGCTTAATTCCTAAGTCTAATAGAGATTCCCAATGATTATGCAAGGTTTAATTAATTAATTAGTCATTCCAACCTAGAATCAACTAACCTTTTACACAAATATAATATTCCGGAAGTATTGGGTTGTTGAATTACAAAACAGCATGATCAAATCATAAATTAACAATAAATCAAGCTAGATTGTATTAAAATCAAATCTATAAATCCATGAACAAGTCTATCCTAGCTGAGCACTAGGATTTAGTGTGAGTTCATTACAAAACTAGCAGAAAACTAAAAAATAGAGAGGGGAATCAAACTAGTCATGAAGCTCTACAAATTCCTTGCTTGAATCTTCAATCTTTCGCTTAAATCAAATCCTCCAAGGCTAGCAGTCACCCTCAATGTCTTTAAGTCTCCTAAAGGTTTCTACAGACGACCATTTTTCTAATTTTCGGTTCTCCCCCTCCTTCCATGCAAAGTCTTCGTATAAAACTGATATCAGTAAAGTACACGGCGTATGACATGGCTCATGTCGTACCCCGTATTCTTTTGTGAAGGGCTTAAAAACTGCTCAGCAAGGCTTCGAGACACATAGAAAGGTACGCGGCCCTCCACACGGGGTTCCTATACCTCGTGTTCTTAGCCAAATGAACATATTTGCTTCAATTCTCCATAATTTGCATGGTTTTAGTTCTGGATCCTTTTCTAATGCTTTAATGGGTCACTTTGAAACTTAAAAATGAGATACCAAGCATCTAAGTACCTTTTTCCAATGAATTTGCACAAAATACTCAATAAATATGCAATGAAGCATATAAAATATAAGTGCAAATATGCATTTATCAATTCCCCCACACTTGAATCTTGCTCGTCCTCGAGTAAGGAAGCAAGAGAATAAAAGTTTACTCCATTTTTCTGCTAATATTATCGGGCAATCATTCAGTGAATCAGAAATTAGGATCAAGTCATGCAAGGCATCTAAATGAAAACAAAGCAGCAAAATAAGTCAATCCTTAGCATAAAGGCAAAGAAAAGATCCTCACAGGTAAAATATTCACTCAAACTCTCAAGATAAGGCTTGTGTATACTCTCAAATCAATCAGCTTAGGACTTAATGCTACCCTATGCTTGCAAAAGCTCTAGTCTCCACTACTATATTGTAAAATGCATGCAAATCAGAGGGCTTTATTAGGGAAAATGATGAGGGTAGAGGAAGGGAAGATTAAGCAATGAAAAGCAATAGAGTCAAGGAAGGGAAAAGATGCATCGGCTTTAAGTTTGACTACTGTCGAGTTTAATTGTTTAGCTTAGCATATTGCTTTGCTTCTATTCTTTGCCTTAACTTTGTTTATGACAGCAAATAAAACTTTTCTTTCTTTCTTATTTCCCAACCAGATTTTCTTCTTCTTCTTCTCAAATTATTTATTTATTATTTTTTTTATTTTTGTATTTTTTATTTATTTATTTGTATTTTTTTCTCTTTTTTTTCGTATTAACAGTATTGAAGCATCAACTTACCCAGCTGAGTAGCCCTATGTAAGAGCCTCTAAGTGATAACCAAACTCATTTAATGATGTCTAAGTTCCCCTAAACTCTAAAGTTCAAGTTCACTTGGGTAGTGGCTTTGACTGCACATAGGATGGCTAGGCTTGAAATTAGGGTCCAAGGCTCAAGGTGGTTAGCTAGGGGCAAAACTAAAAATATTTTAGGGTAAATCAAAGAAGGGATTCAAATAAGCAAAACAAATAAAAAGGATGAAGAAACATGGCCTTATCATTTTTTACATGCAAAATACATAAAATGTAACCTCAAAAAAGAACAAATGCAAGTTTTAGAGCAAAAAGTTAAGAGTGAGACATAATCCCTCAAGAAAATAAGAGTGAGCCTCAAATTCTAATGTGAAAAGTTGCTCAATAAGCTCAAGTCTCACGAGGATCAACTATGCTCATTACTCCTAACTTCAAGCTTTAGACTTTCCTTATTAAGTTATTAGTTAATCATTAAAAGAGCAAAGCATGAACAAATCCACTTTAGTCAAAAGATTGCCCTAAAAAATTAAAAAAATTTCACACATCATTGCATTTGGAGTAAATTCCAGTACTCTAAATTAACTAAGAAGATTCAAGTGTAATACATTTTAAAAGCTGCTCCCCCACACTTATAATTGGACAATGTCCTCAATGTACAAAAAGTAAATAAAAAAGAGACAGAGAAGAGATGGGGGACTGAAACTTTCCTGATAAGTGGAGCTTTGTTCTCAATTATAGAGCATGACATCCGGCAGATCCACAAGCAAAGAAAGATTAGGAGAGAAATGGGAGACTGCTAATGCAAAAGAAAAGAGATGCATTACTGGAATAGAGTATGCCGTCAGTTAGTTATTACAAACATAAATAATAAAAGTACGAGAAAATAAAAGACAAAGAGTTAAAGCAATACAAACCAAATGAAAGTGCATCACAAATATAAGTACAGATTAAGATAAATGAGAATAGAAAAGAGGAAAAAAAAGAAAAGGAAGAGAGGTGAGTATTCTGCGGGTGAAAGTGTAATCTGAGCTACTGAGCAGGAGGATCTTGATCAGCAGGAGAAGAGAGGTGGAAAAGCTGGAAAAGGGTCTCAACCATGCTTTCAGTGTGTCTGGACCTCTTGTCCAAGTCATCATAAAGGCCTTCAATCCTTAACTGACGCTCAGATATGTGCTGCTGCTCAGCTAGAATCTGCTGCTGACCGGACAAGATATCTCTAAAATAAGCTTCATATGAAACTCTACCGCCCGCAGAAGATGATGGAAAATGGAGGAAATCGGCGATTAAAAGCTCATCATCCAAGAACACGGGGTATGACATGGCCCGTGTTGTACCCCGTGTTCTTCTACTAATAAGCATTCTGAAGAACAAGTTTAAAAAGGATTTGCGCAAGAGTACATGGGCTTTGACATGACCCGTGTCATGCCCCGTGTTTCTTTCTGGAAGGCATTTTGAAGAGCATATTTTCAAAAATAAATCAAATAGTAAGGTACACGGTGTTTGACACAGCCTGTGTCGTCCCCCATGTATCTCTCTAGAAGGCATTAAATGTAGAAATTCTATACATGAATCAAATAGTAAGGTATACAGGGTTTGACACGGCCCATGTCGTACCTTGTGTATATCACCAGAATGAATTCTAAGCCTTCTATACACGAAAATGAACAGCAAAAGTGCATATATGCCTAATTTACCTAGAAATAATGACCAAATGCAACAAATGAGCATCTTAAATTAATAACCAATAACTTAAATGCCCTAAATCAGTCAAAGACTCGAAGAAAATGGGAAAAAAAAAGATTAAAACTAATAAAAATGGAAAAACTTGCTTAGGTTTCCTCCTAAGAAGCGCTTGTTTAAGGTTATAAACTCAACCCCTGTTTCAATCAGTCTGGAGGTGCCGTTATTAGTGGCTCAGTAACATAATGTTTCAATCTCTGGTTATTAACTTTGAAATTTCTAGTGCTCTCACTCCAAATTTCTACAGCTCCAAATGGATACACCTTTTCCACATGAAATGGTCTAGTCCACCTTGTTTTGAGCTTTCCTAGAAAGAGCTTAAATCTGGAACTAAACAATAACACCCAGTCTCCTTCATGGAATTCTCTCCTGAGAATACGCTTGTCGTGCCAAATCTTTGTTCTTTCTTTATACATCTTGGCATTGTCGTAAGCATCATTTCTCAGTTCTTCAAGTTCAAGAAGTTGAAGTTTTCTTTTTTCTCCAGCAGATTGCAAGTCAAAATTTAGCAACTTTATTGCCCAATATGCTTTGTGTTCCATCTCTACCAGCAAATGACAATGCTTCCCATAAACAAGCTTAAATGGTGCCATTCCAATGGGAGTCTTAAAGGTAGTCTTGAAGGTAGTCTTGTAAGCCCATAAGGCATCATCTAACTTGAGGGCCTAGTTTCTCCTTGATTTAGATGCAATTTTTTCCAGTATGCTTTTGATTTCTCTATTTGAAAGCTCCACCTGTCCACTAGTTTATGGGTGATATGGAGTAGAGATCTTATGGGTTACACCATACCCTTTCAAGAGGGATTGAAATTGAGTGTCATTAAAGTGAGACCCTCCATCATTGATGACTGCTCTTAGGATCCCAAATCTAGGAAACAACACCTTCTTGAAGAATCTAACTATAACTTTTGCATCACATGTCCGAGTGGCAATTGCCTCTACCCATTTGGAGACATAATCTACTGCCACAAGTATATATTTGTTACTACAAGAAAGTGAGAATGGTCCCATAAAATCAATTCCTCAGACATTGGATATTTCCACTTCCAAAATATTGTTCAAAGGCATCTCATGCCTTTTTGATACACTACCAATTCTCTAACATTGGTCACATGAAGTCACATAATAATGAACATCCTTGAATAGAGTTGGCCAGTAGAAACCTGCCAGGGCAATCTTTGTAGCTGTCCTTGAGGTGCCGAAGTGTCCTCCATAAGGGGAGGAGTGACAATGGAATAGAATAGTAGCAATTTCTTCATGAGGCACACGCCTTCTAAACAAGCCATTAGCACATCTTCTATAGAGAAGAGGTTCATCCTAAAAATAATGTTTTACCTCTGCTAAGAACTTCTTTTTCTGCTGATATCCTGCATCCGGATGTAAAACTCCATTGACAATATAGTTAACATAGTCGGCAAACTATAGGATAGCTAAACAAGAGACAACCAACAATTAATCATCTGGAAGAGAATCATTTATTGGCATCTCCTTGTCTACCTCATCTTCCAACTCCTACTTCAACCTTGAAAGGTGATCAGCTACCACATTCTCTGTACCCTTTTTATCTTGAATTTCCAAATCAAATTCTTGTAACAAAAGAATCCATCTGATTAGGCGAGGCTTGGCTTCTTTCTTGCTCAAAAGGTATCTTATTGCTGCATGATTTATAAAGACCACCACCTTAGAATCCACCAAATAGGATCGAAACTTGTCAACTGCATAAACTATTGCCAGCAGTTCTTTCTCAGTCGTAGCATAATTTAGTTGAGCCTCATCTAAGGTCTTGCTGGCATAATATATAGCATGAACCTTCCTATCCTTCCTCTGTCCGAGTATCACGCCTACTACATAGTCGCTAGCATCGCACATCACCTCAAATGGTAGACTCTAGTCCGGTACTTGCATGATTGGGGCAGAAATTAAGGCTTCCTTTAACCTGTAAAATGCATCCAAACAATATTGTTTAAAATCAAAAGTAACATCTTTTGCAAGCATGTTAGTTAAAAGGTTTGGCAATTTTAGAGAAATATTTGATGAAGCGTCGATAGAAACTGAGGTGTCCTAGAAAACTCCTCACTCCCTTTACAGAAGTTGGGGAAGATAATTTCTCTATGATTTCCACCTTAGCCTTGTTTACCTCAATACCATGCTCTGATACTTGATGGCCAAGGACAATCCCTTCTCTCACCATAAAATGGCATTTCTCCTAGTTGAGTACTAAATTTGCCTCTTCACATCGCTACAGCACTTAAGATAAATTAGTCAAACAGTTATCAAAGGAAGTACCATATACAGAAAAATCATCCATAAAGACTTCCATGATATTTTCAATAAAATCGAAGAAAATAGCCATCATATAGCATTGAAATGTAGCAGGAGCATTACACAAACCAAAGGGCATTCTCCTATATGCAAAAGTGTCATAAGGACATGTGAATATGGTCTTTTCTTGATCACTTGGATGTATAGGAATTTGGAAGAAACTAGAATAACCATCCAAGTAACAGAAATGTGAATGCTTAGCTAATGTTTCCAAAGTTTGATCAATGAAGAAGAGAGGAAAATGGTCTTTTCAGGTTGCTTTGTTCAATTTTCTATAGTCTATACACATCCTCCAACCTGTGACAGTCCTAGTGGGAATTAACTCATTATTGTTATTTTTCACTACAGTTAATCCCCCTTTCTTTGGGACAACATGTATTGGACTAACTCACTGACTATCTGAAATTAGGTAGATTACCCCAACATCAAGCAACTTCATAATTTCTTTCTTTACAATTTCTTTCATATTTGGATTTAGCCTTCTCTGATGTTCAATGGAGGGTTTACTATTTTCCTCCATCAATATCTTATGCATGCATATTGAAAGACTAATCCTTTTCAAATTAGAAGTTGTGTACCCCAAAGCCTTTATATGCAATCTAAGCTGCCTGAGCAATTTTTCTATTTCAAGGGCATTTAGATTTGCATTTATAATCACAGGATAAGTAGAGTGGGGTCCTAGAAATTCATACCTAAGGGTAGATGGGAGAGGTTTCAATTCTACCTTAGAAGGTGTCTCTTCTTTAGTGGAGAGACTCTTAGACTGCACTTCTAATAATTCAATTTCTTCAGGTAAGGAAAGTGGAGGGCTTGCCTCCAAAAATTCTACATATGCAGCAATCTCCTTAGTTTCATTTTCAACAACTTCATCCCTTACTAGACATGCTTCAAGTGGATCTTGAAGGTAACCCATGAGAAGGTTTTCTTTCACAACCTTGTCTAGTACATTAATCCTGCATATTGAATCTTCACAAATAGGTAATTTAATTGGTTAATTCAAATTAAACTTAACTTTTTCATCTCCCACAGATAATGAAAGCTTTCCATTTTTAACATCAATTAAAGCACCCACAGTGGCCAAAAAAGGTTTACCCAAAATGATAGGGATTTGTGTATCCTCTTCCATTTCAAGTACAACAAAATCAACAAGAATGAAAAACTTACGAATCTTGATAGGTATATCCTTAAGTATACCTACTGGGTATTTCACAGAGCGATCTGCTAACAGAGCAATCTTGGATATGTACTGGTTGTTGCTCTCTCCTTCTCCTATGCAAAGTTCTTTCAATCTCCGGATCTAATTCAAGAATTCCTTCAAGACTTCTCTTTCGTATATACAAAATTTTCTGCAAAAGAGTAGGTAATACTTGAACAGAATAAAATAAGAAAGATATTCTATAAAAATAAGAAAATCAGAATAAGATGAATTAAGAACTAAAAAAAAATAAAATGAATCGCCTAGTATAATTCACTCAAAAGTTTCTGTTAATGTCAACTATTTTCAATCCCCAGCAACGGTGCCAAAAACTTGATGTGAATGCTGCAAGTGCACGAGTTTGGTCAAGTTATAGTATAAAAGATATCGTTTCCACAAGGATTGAATGTTGATTACAAACTAAGATAAATTATCTAGGTGTACCAATTGTGATTGTGAATTAAGAGTAAAATATGAAACAAAATTTAGTTGTGAAAAAGAAAGCAAATAAAACTAGAATGAGTTAAGTAAAGATCTAATTCAAATGGGATGAAAATGTACTCAGCTTTAGGGTTTCCTTGTTCAATTCATTATGAATGAAGACAACTTTCTAGCTCGGTTTACTATTAATTTAGATTGTTGAATTACCGAAAATAAGCTATACCTCATTGCAAGGCTACTAGCTACTAACTAATAGATAAAGTGCCTAGAATTTCTCTAATAATCACTCACCTAGGTTACATTAATAGTGCTTTGAGAATCTAATTTTAGACATTTCATCTTGTGCAAAAGAATCCAATTAGCTTAATTCCTAAGTCTAATAGAGATTCCCAATGATTATGCAAGGTCTAATTAATTAATTGGTCATTCCAACCTAGAATCAACTAACCCTTTACATAAATATAATATTTTGAAAGTATTGGGTTGTTGAATTACAAAACAGCATGATCAAATCATAAATTAATAATAAATCAAGCTAAATTGTATTAAAATCAAATCCATAAATCCATGAACAAGTCTACCCCAGCTGAGCACTGGGGTTTAGTATAAGTTCATTACAAAACTAGTAGAAAACCAGAAAATAGAGAGGGGAATCAAACTAATCATGAAACTCTACAAATTCCTTGCTTGAATCTTCAATCCTTCGCTTAAATCCAATCCTCCAAGGCTAGCAGTCACCCTCAGTGTCTCTAAGTCTCCTAAGGGTTTCTACAGACAGCCCTTTTTCTAATTTTTGACTTTCCCCCTCTTCCCGTGCAAATTCTCCGCATAAAACTGATATCAGCAAAGTACACAGGGTACGACACGACTGCAAAGGGCTTAAAAACTACTCAGCAAGGCTTCGAGACACACAGAAAGGTACACGGCCCTCCACACGAGGTTTCCATACCTTGTGTTCTTAGTCAAATGAACGTATTTGCTTCAATTCTCCACAATTTGCATGGTTTTAGTTCCGGATCCTTTTCTAATGCTTTAATGGGTCACTTTGAAACCTAAAAACGAGATACCAAGCATCTAAGTACCTTTTTCCAATGAATTTGCACAAAATACTCAATAAATATGCAATGAAGCATATAAAATATAAGTGTAAATATGCATTTATCAAAGGCCTCACACTTAAGCGAGATACCTTTTTATCAATTTTTTGCAAGCCAAGTATAAATTTTATTGAACTATCCATGAATTTTATCCCATGACTCATCATCTTAAGCACTTGAAGATTGGGAAGAACTAAGACACCTCTCTATAAATTCTAACTTACCATTCTCCTTATAATAAGACATTTGCTTTAAAATTTTTGCACCAAGCTTATGGGCATCCTTGAATTTAATGACCCTTGTTTCATCCTCAACTAAAATTCCCTTTGCCTTAAAAATGATAGTTATAACCATATCATATGGGAGAAATTCAATAGAAGCATCCTTAATTATATAGTTAACAATCAAATAAGGAAGATTGAATGTCACATTCTTCCTTATATACTATATAACAAACAACTCACTATTATTAATATATGTCAAATCTGTACATTTTGGAAATACTATCCTAACAAGATGATAATGTAGCAAGTAGTTATCCAAGCTTAAACTAACTATTTATATCATATTATTAAAGTATTTACGAGTTATATCTTTCCAAAAAATCTAATGAAAACAATCTTAGAGTAATCTTGAATATTGCCAACAATATTACATGGCATTGAATTATCCATTTCAAACACATTAGTATGGTATTTTAAGGTTAATGTAAAATCTTTTTCGTTAACAATGGTTTACAATTTAGTTACTCTCTTACAACCATGTTTTGCTAGATTTCAAATCATTCACTTGCTTTAACTACTCATGCTATGGATGTGGGAGCATCAACTTCATCCCTGTGGACTTCTGAGGAGCAGGAGAAATTGTTGGAATTCTATGAAAAAGTCTCAGGAGCTAGGATGCATGCCAATTTTAAAGAAATTTAATACCTTAGCAATTTAAAGGAGTAATATCTTTATTCAAAATGGTAGTGAATTTTAAATAATCAGATACCTCTTTATAGTATACTTTTTGAGGTAGGTTTGGCAAAATATCATTGGCATTTGCAAAAGCCTTGTCTTTTCCTTTTTCCTTACTTTTTCTAATGCTCTTCTTAGTTTGAGGTCATTTTGAAGCCATTGATTTCTTTCTATGAAAGAAATGATTTTGTTTTTGGTGATTTTAGGTGAGAAAAACTATAGGATGGTAATTTAGAATATTTAGAGGTGATATAAAGCACAATAAATGACTAGGAATAAGTTTAAAAGTTAAGGTTTGAAGCTTTGATTTTGGGATTTTCAAGTTTAGAGAGATTCATAGTGATTTGATAGGTTAAAAAGGTAGAGAAACAATACAAAAAGGTTTAAATTAGTTTATTTTAGTAAGCTTTGGTGAAAAAATGGATTAATAGGTGAATTTGGTCTGGAAATAGTACAAAGAGAATGGTTGGTAGGTTAAATAGTTTATTCAAAATAAGGATGCCTATGCACTATGGTATATATAATACATATAGGTAAAGCACTTACCAAAGCACTTTAAAGCTTGACGAATTTCCACACTTTGTATTTTTCTCCACTATAACAAATTAACACTCGTGTCACGATTAAAATCATGACACAGGATCAAAATTTTCATAGCTATGCTATTTAGCCATAAAAATACTTGTTGAATGGTCTCGTGGCACAAGTAAGTGTGGCAAGGAAATTACCATTGGAAAAAAGGTCTTATGACATAAATGATTTTTTTTTGTTATAGGTTCACTTGTGGCTAATAAATTCTTCTAGTTACGAGTATAAACGTGGCAAGAAAGGGTCATCCGTGGCTAGTAACTCATATTGCCATGAATAAAATCAAGGTAAAAAATAAAATAAAATAATTATAAAAACTAATGTAATTAGATAAAATAATTTTTATATATTTAAATTAAATCGATTATCTTGTCAATTCAATCAATTGTTATCCTATCATCTTATTTGTACATTTGCTGAAATCTGTTGATTCTTTTAACCCATATCTAGTTAGGATAAATTGTTGAAACTCTATCTGTCTAGAAATTACAAATTGCATTTACCGGGAATTGAACTTGAATCTCCAAGCTGAGGAATGTCATCCCTTACCATTGCATTAGTTTACTTCTTTAGTATTATAATACGATATATTTTATATAAAATTTTAATTGATCAATTGGCTTCAAAGATAAAACTACACTTATGTCACACTAAATATATAATAAAATATTACATAAATACATACAATAAAAATACACTAATACTAAAATACCTATGATTTTATTTTAAAAATTAATTTTTTAAAAACTAAATTCCTATTTGTTTCATTACTAATTTTGCTTATATGAAATTTATCTTTTACAAATATCTTATATCAAATTTATCTCTCATAAATAATTAATTAGTTAATTTTATCCTTTTATTAATATTTTTCATTAATTATTATTAATTGAGTTATTACAAAATAAAAGTAAATTTTTTACATCTTTTAAGCAATTTTTTATTATTGTTTAAAATTCCTTCAATAAAGGTTGAATTATATGAAATAAATATCCATACAAATCATAACTTTAAACTATTATGTACATTTAAATTTTAATTATAAATTAAAGTTTAAATTATTATAAATTATGGAATTTTAATTTTTATTAATAATATATATTTTTCATTCATAAATTTAAGTTAAATCATTTGAACCTTCACAAATTTTTTATATTAATTTCTTCTCTCATATGTTATTTATATTTAATTTTTATTCTTTCATTTATCAAGTCATTAACCTATTAATAAAATTATAAAAGAATAGACTAAATTAATTAAATTATTATTTAGAAGGAAAGAAATTATTACAAAATATATGTGAGAAATAAAATTAATACAATTGGAATTAATAAATAATAAAAATAAAAATTTAGATTATTTTATATATATCACTCCTTTAAATATAATTTGATTAAAATTTTTAATATAATAATTTTATTATTATTATATTATACATAATTTTACATAACTATTATTTTTAATTTTTAATAAAAGTTTTGTTAACATTATAGTGATGAATGTAAAATTTAGCATTACATATTTCTATAATAAAACTTGTTATAACTTTTCTCATAACTTATGCTATTTATATATAATATAATAATTTTAGTATTTTCATAATATATATATATATATATATATATATATATATATATATATATATATATAGATACACTTCTTTGTTAACACAATTTTTAAGAATAATGTGATGTATTAAAAAAATTTTATAATATTTTATACCTTGAATGATTTTTTTATTTAATTGATATTTTAAAAATTGAACTGAATAACAAATTAAAAAAATTGTTATATAGGTATGTATTATATATATGTATATGTAAATCCTATTAATTTTTAATTTTACTTTGTATTGAATTTAAATTAATTGAATAATATATAATACAATCTTTAATATATTATAATATTTATTTTATTAATATGTATTAATTTTATTATATAAATTTAATTGATGGAAAGTTAAATAATTATTTATTATTTATGAAAAATAGTTACATTCTAATAAATATTAAATTTGATAAATATGTATATAAAAATACTTAAGAGCTTAACAATTGAATTCTTTTTTACATATCTTTAAGTTTAGGATTCAACTCCTATTTCAATTATTTTAAGAAAAATAATAAAAGTATATAATTATATAATTTATGGGTAGTTCTATTTTTTTACATATATTTTATGAAATAACTAATTGAAAATGTTAAGTTCTATAACTTTTTTATTTTGATTGATGGGGTTAATCAGTTGATTAATTGATGAATTAGTTATTTACTAAATATCCATAATATATAAATATTTATTTTTTTATTATCTACCATATTGCAATATGTTGCACTTATTATAAATAATATTTTTTATATGTATAGTTATCAAAAATGGTATATTTGACTATGATTTTATTCATAGAATTAATTCATGGTATAAGCAATACTTTACTATAGATAAATTTTTCTGACTTATATGATAGAATAAGTGATATTTTGTCACAAAAAATATGTATTTGTAACTTAATTTATGACACAAGTAATACCTAGTCATAAGGAATATGTTCTTATAACTTAATTTGTGGCACAAATGACAAATGATACTTTGCCATGAAGAATGTGTTCCTGTAACTTAGGTTTGTGACGCAAGTGATATTTTGCCACATATAGGATTTTTTTTAGCACAAGTAATACTTTGCTATGGAGATTGTGTTTCTATAGCTTTATTCGTGGTACAAGTGATATTTTACTATAGGTAAAATTTTCTCATAGCATAAATTTTTAAATTTTTTAGATATTTATTTGAATTTTTTTGTTCCCGTGATAAATGGTAAAATTGCCATAATTTTTAAATTTTTGTGGCATAATTTGTGGCACGAGTGTTAATTTGTTGTAGTGCTTATTCAAAATAATCTACAAAAATTTTTTTAGCTTAGGCACACTTATGACTAGACTTTCACTCTTAATGATGGAATTTTAAGAATTAGCACCTACAAAACAAATTTAAGGATGCCTTCATTGCCAAAATCAATAATTAAATTTTCAATAAATCAACTAATTTTTAAAATAGACGTCCAGTCTATTTTGGTGATCATCTTTCAAAAAGATTATTCAATATTTTTCTAATAAAATTGAAATGATTTTCACCGAAAGGCTTAGTGAAGATGACCATCAGTTAAAAATTGGCTTGGACAAACTTGAGAGTAATATCTCCTTTTTAAAATAGATGAAATGATGTCTTTTTTCAATATGTTTGGATCTATAAAGCATAATAGGATTCTTATAAGGTTAATAGCACTAGAGTTGTCACATTTAATCAGAATGTTTTCAAATTTCAAATGAAAGTCCAATAATTGTTTTTTCATTCAAAGAAGTTAAGCACAATAACTACCAGCAATTATGTATTCTACTTTAACAATAGGCAGGGCCACACTATTTTGCCTTTTTACTATACCATGAGACTAGAGAGTGGCTAAGAAATTAACAGGCACCACTAGTACTTTTTCTATCCTACCAACTACCTACAAAGTTAGCATCAGAATAAACTATTAAGAAATTTGACCTTTCTCTAGGATGCCACACCTAAAGTGGGATGTTCCTGCAAGATATCTTAAAATTCATTTTACAACCATTAAATGTGACTTTTTTAATTGGCTTGAAATCTTGCACACATACACACACTAAACATAATATCAAGTCTACTAGTTGAAAGATAGAGTAAAGAACATATCATGCCTTCATACATTATAATATTAGCCTTTTTACTTCTTTTATCTAATTCTGTTGCAATGCTTATGAGGGTAGAATATCGTTTTGCTACATCCATCTTGACAAGCCTTTTATATACTTGGTTTGACTCATAAATATTCCATTATTTGATTATTTAATTTGCAAACCGAAAAAAAAAGGTTCAACTTTGCTATCATAGATATCTCAAATTCATTTTGCATCAACTTAGCAAATTCTTTACACTTAGATTTATTAATAGAATTAAATATAATGTCATATTTAGATAAGAAAAATATCATCAAGTTTATGCTTTATGAATAAAGTAGTGTTAACTTTTCCTTTTAAGAAATCTTTATCCATTGAGAAATTGCTCAATCTCTAATAATAGGCTCTAAAAGCTTATTTAAGACCATAGAAAGCTTTCTTAAGTTTAAAAGCATGATTAGAAAAGAAGTGACTTTAAAAAATTGGAGGTTACTTAATATACACTTCTTCCAAAATTATATCATTAAAAAATGCACTCTTGGCATCTATTTGATAAAGTACAAATCCTTTTGTGCAAGTATATGCTAACAACATTTTAATGCCTTCTAATTTAGCTACTAGTGCATAGATTTCATTAAAATCAATGCCTTCTCCTTGGTTATAATCTTTTGTAACTAATCAAGCTTTGTTCTAAAATGTGACACCATGTTCATCAAGTTTCTTTCTAAAGACTTATTTAGTGCCAATAATTGGATAATCCCTAAATCTTGCATAAGCTCTTAAACATCATTTCTTTCAAATTGATTTAACACTTCTTGTATTGCTAAGATCCAATGTTCATTAATGATTGCCTCATTAATATTTTTAGGTTTAATTGAGATAAGAATGCTAAGTTATTACATATATTTCTAAGAGATTTTCTAGTTACCATTTCAGAAACATCATTAATAACATAATTAATGGGATAACTTCTCATTATCTTTCATTCTCTTTGAGGTCTATGACTTTAATCTTAATTTATGTTGTCTATGGTTGGATAAGGTTCTTAATCTTCTTCATCTTTCTTTTAAACCTCTACTTCCTTCTTTTGATTATTTGAACCTTCTTTGGATGAGTTATGAATCTACTTACTCTTCATATTCATTAGAAACATTTTTCACACTAGAAATAGGTTCATCAAATACCACATGGAATGATTCTTCCATTAGGAAAGTTCTACTATTGAAAACTTTGTAAGCTTTGCTATTAGAAGAATATCTAATGAATATGGCTTTATCAAATTTGGCATTAAACTTTCCAAGATTATTTTTTCATTGTTATGTATAAAACACTTTCAATTAAAGACATAAAAATGCAATATATTTAGTTTTCTTCCTTTGTACAATTTATAGATGGTTTTCTTTAAAATTGGCCTTATCAATGCTTTATGCATTACATGCCATGTAGTGTTAATCGCTTCCACCTAAAAGCACTTAGGAAAAGAGCTATCACTTAGCATATCTTTACCATCTCTTCTAAATACCAATTTTTTCTTTCAACAACTTCATTTTGTTATGATATTCTAGGAGATGAGAAGTTATGCTCAATGCCATTTTCATCACAATAACATGTAAAATCATGATTTTCAAATTCTCCACCATGATTACTTTAATGCTTACAATGGTCATTCCTTTTTCATTTTGAATAGATTTTGCAAACCTTTCGAAGTTTTCAAAAGAACCACTTTTGTCAATAAGAAATAATGTCTATGTAAACCTAGAGTACTTATTGACAATTACAAGCATATAGAGATTTCCTCCATGACATTTAATTCTTGATGGACCCATCAAATCCATATAAAATAATTGAAGTGGTCTAGATGAAAAAATAACATTTTTAGGTTTAAAAGATGCTTTTACTTGTTTTCCTCTTTAGCATGCATAAAAAATTCTATATTTGTTATACTTAAGTTTTGGCAAGCCATCAACTAAATCATTTTTTGAAGGTTTTCCAATGAGATCCATGCTTGCATGAGTAAGCTTTTTATGTCAAAGCCAAGAACCCTTATTCATACTTACTAAACATTTAGTATCTAAATTTATCTCTTATTAATATATATCATATAGATATTATTATATCCTTTTCTAACTAATTTAACTTGCTTATCATTATGATTCTCAACAATGCAATAAGTGGAATCAAAAGTAACTTTATTTCTTTTGTCACAAAATTGACTAATGTTAAGTAAATTATTTTTGAACTCTTTTCACAAATAATACATCTTCAATACTAGATTTGGCATTCTTACTAACTTTACCTATTCCTACGACTTTGCTTTTTGTATTATCTCCAAAGGTGACATTTCCTCCTTTTTTGAGTGTTAAGGAGATGATTTTGACTTGTTTCCAATCATATGCTTTGAACACCCACTATCCAAATGCTACATGTCACTTTAGAATCTCATGCACATCTACAAAAGAGACATCAATTCTTGATCTTTGGTACTTAAATAGCCTTAGGTCCATTTAAATTGTAGCAACATATATCCCTTTTGGAATCCAAATTTTCTTTACTCTAACATAAGTGCTTCTCTTGTGAGCATAAGAATGAATTTCATGTCTTCTTTATCCATAATAGCAACAAGTTATATTAGATTGCTTCTTTATGGCCTCTTTAACCAAGAAGTTTTTTGTAAAAGATATTTTTCCTTTTTGATATAAAACCAGGACCTTTTTTTTGTCAAAGCTTGTTCTTTAACCAAGTAGAGTGTCAAGTGTATCATTTTCTTTTGTGAATTTCTCAATATTTTTTGGTTAAATCATCAAACTTTTGCTTGAGACTTTCATAAAAGGCACATATTTGTGATATTTTCTTGAAGCTTTCTATTTGTTGAAGAAATTCATCATTTTTATTTTTTCTAAATGCTCAATATTCTTTTCTAATGAAGAAATAACCTTCTTTAAAAGCTCAATATTTTTTTGCCTCAAGTAAATCAACACTAAGATCGATAAGCATATAATTAGATTCATCACTAAAATTGGAGATGGATATCTTATCTCCATCATGATCTCAAATGGCTATTAAGCAAAGAAATGTTTCCTTGTCCTTGTCATTTCCTCCAGAAAAATCATCACCATCATCTACTTATGTTATTAGTTAAGCTTTTTTGTAAGAATCTTTGTTCTTTCTCTTTTTATACTCTTATTGCTTCTTTAAGTATATGGGGAAATCAAACTTGATATATCCTAACTTCTTGCATTCATAGTAAGTTAGAATGGCTTGCTTCTTCTTTAGTTATGGACTTGTTTGCATGAGGAATTCTTTTGCTTCCACTAATTCTTTTAGTTGCTCTTTGATATTTCTTGATAAGAGGGGTCAAGCTATCTTCAAATAAGGTGTCAAGAATATCCTTTTAACATTCTTCATCAATCTTTTCCTTATTAACAATTGCTTCAACTTTTAAAATAAAAGATTTCTTCTTTCTTTCATTATCATTGGCATATCTCTCAAGCTCTAATTCATGTTCCTCCAAATTACCAAAAAGGTCTTATAATGCTGAGATTTTAATTTTCATGGCTTCCTTGATAGTGATGATCTTTGGTTGTCATTTAATCGCCAATGATTTAATATTTTGTGGACTAATTCACCATCTGAAAGCTTTCTACTAAGAATACTTAATTGGTTAGCAAATATGGTAAATCTTTGCTCATGTCTTTAATAAATTCATATAATTCATTCTAAAGAGTTCATATTAATAAACAAGTGTATATATTTTTCTTTCTTTAACTTATGTGGTCTCTATATGAGCTACTTCAAGAACATCGTACATTTCTTTTGCCATCAAGCAATTAAAAATTCTTTCATATACACTAAGCCATAAAGAATTTGATAAGATCCACTTAACCATAGAACGAAGTTAATGTTTCTTTTTATCATCACTCCAATTAACTCTTAGTTTTAAAATATCAATATTATTTTCTTTCTTGGTTAGTAGATTATGTCAATTTTTAATTAATTCCTATATATCAACATTGGTGGCTTTTATAAAATTTTCCATTTTTTATTTCCAATATGTATAATATTATCCATTGAAACCTAAAGGCATATTTAACAAAGAATATTTAGGTAAAATACAAGAACTATTTAAATCCATAGGATCCTCTTAAGATTGCTAGATCTTATCATAAAAGCTAAGCTTAAATGCTAGTTATAACCAAGGATTCCACCCAAGTGAGGGGTGAAATAAGTTTTAGATTAAATTCAAAATCAATTTTGCAAGGATTTTTGCAAACAACTTTCACTTGGAAACAATAGACAAATGTTTAGTGAAAGCTCTATGTAACTTGAAACAATTAAGAATAATGAAATAACAACTCCAACAATTAAAATAGAGTACTATGCAAAAAATGTAAAGAAACTGGGATAGAAAAAAATTAAATGCAATAATATATAATGGTTTAATCTTGAAGATCCAATACTCTAATAAGTACTCCACTACCAAGCCTATCTAACTTAGATTTATAAGAATTAACCATCTCTTCAAGTTTAAACAAGCACTTGAAGAAATCTTTATAATATCTACTTGACTACAAGCCAATCCTTTTGAGATTACTCATTCAAAACACATTGTATCGAGAGATTCTACACTTTTGAATATCCTAGGGATCCTTATCTTAAAACATAACAAATGAGTGTTTAAAGTTTGAAAACTAAGCTCACAAACTTTTAGAGTTTGATCACATAATGAAAAGTGATATACAAGATTTTGCCTGTATTATTTCCTCCTATTTTATACCTCTTAATATGTTACCTATGTTTAATTTTATCAAATTGACCTTGTTATGTGTGTGGGTGTTAGTTTTTCTAATGTTTTGAAATTATTCAGTTAATATTGAGTTTTTATACTATTTTAGATTTTTAGCTATATCATGAATTTTGGATATCATATTTAAATGATCTTTATATCATTGGAAAGCTTAAAGAAAATTTTACAACTTTCATATTTTGGTCAAAGCCCAATTTAGACATTTAAAAAGTTGAATTTAGCTGAGAAGTTGATGCTCTATTTCTATCCAAGCTTAACCATTTTTGGTTTTTAGGCTATATTTGGGAGTTTAGAGGTCTAATCAGGGTGAAACTAGTGCTTAAGTTTCCTAGGACCGGAACTAACAACTTTTTAAAGTTTAGTAAAATATATAGTTTTTTAATGATTTTACAATGGATAAAAGTCAGACTTATGAGATTCTATTGTAGTAACCTTGTACCATATTATTTTGTAAATTAAGTTCTGGACTTTTAAAATTAACAAAACCCTATTCTTTGTAACCTTAGGAGACATATGATCTTAGTCCATTATGTTTTAAAGAAAAAGGAATTTAGATATAAGGTTTTGTGCCTTTAATAGCAACATAAAACTTCTACAAAATTTTAAATAGTAACTTTTCTCTTCTCCAAGTTTCTTCTTCTTTAGCCATGGAAGGCTAAAATTTTTATTGACTTAAGGAATTTTAACTTATTTCTATTTGGATTATGAGATCTTAAGCTATAATGTAAATTTTTTTAATTAATTTTTCTCTTTTTCTTATTCTTTATTTTGAATACATAGAATTATATGAGTTAAATGTTAATTTAGTATAGTTTGTGCTCAACCTTGTGATTTTTTAATGTTTATCTATTTTTATGATGAATTGTGGTTAGCTAAACACTATTTTTCATGTGGGAACAAAGAATTGAAAATTAAATTAGAGGTATTTGGTTTAATTATTCAATTCAGTTGAATTCTATTTTCAAATCAATTTCGATATAACTTTACAAATTATAATAGTTGCTTAATTTTGTTAATTTTAATTGGTCAAATTCTATATGATTGTCTAATGTAGAATTCATGAATTATTGTGAAGATTCTAGATAATTATAAGTTAAAAAATCAATTGTAAGGGTAAATTAATTTATAATCCATGATCAATTTTCTAAGAGCTCTCAAATCCTTGGATCAATTATTTTTGCTATGTTGATTTTTTACTTTTTTGTTATTTTTTTGTTCTATATTTTAATGCATTCTATTTAAATTTCAAATTAGAAAAATCCCTCATTTAGTTTTATTTGCATTCAATCAATTTTGTTTTGCATTTTATTATATCTACATTTTGTTTGCATTTCATTTATGATCATAGTTAGTAAATCAATATGATAGGATGTGTTAAGTAGATCACTAGGATTCAACTTGGTTTGTCACCTTCTATTTTAAAATTTTTTTATTGAACTAGTATTCTAATTTTGATTGTGTTGGACACATGTTCAAAAAGTTAGAAAAGAAAATTTGAATCTTGCTTGTTCAAGGCATTTGAATCATTGGAGAGCAAAAAGATGAAAGAAATATGTAAATGTCAAAATGAAAACTCTAAATGAATGTTTAAATTGAGTTTAAGCTTTTAAATAGAAGTTGGGGTTTTATGTAAATGTCAAAATGAAAACTCTAAATGAATGTTTAAATTGAGTTTAAGCTTTTAAATAGAAGTTGGAAACCCCTAGTGTCCATTACACACTTAAAAGAACCATTATAAACATATCAGCATCTAAGGAATGGCTTCATGAAGTAATTCTCGAGCTCTTGATTTTTGAAAATTGCAAAAGGCAAAGTGCATTAATGAGGGCTTCTTGGGCCATTCTAGGAAAAGGAAGTATTTCACAAAGTTGTTTTCCCCCCTAGAATTGCTTTTTATAAAAATGCATACTTTTAAAAATAAAATTTAAAACCTTTTTGTTCATACCTTAAAATTATAACAAATTTATACAAACTACTTTGTGAAAATGATTTTAAGATAAAAATCAAAAATAAATTTTGTACTTAATTTTGGTTCCAACATATAGAGCATATTTTGACATAATTCAATTTTTAAAATATTTTCTCCAATTTATGATTTTAACCCTTAAACTTAATTTTCTCTTTTACAATTTAACTTAAAAAAATCCTAACTAGAGTCTCCAAGATTTTTCAATTTTACGTTTGAGGTACACTGCAATAAATAATCTTAAATCACATTTAACCACGTCAAAATGTATTGTTGTCATAAAAAATAACATTAAAATTAGGCTAAGGCTAAAAACATTAACAAGGCCTTTTGAGAGGGTGGACATCTTCAACAAAATCATATCTCGCTACCATTGAAGAAGTTTAATTTAGATGTTGCACAATGAAAAACTGTAACAAAACCAAGGTACTCACGCTTAGTAAAATATTTTGCATTCATTCAGACAGCTATCTCAAAATGAATATGGTTCTTAGGTCAAAAGAATACTCTTTCTTGAAAAAGATTCAAAGCTTGAATATGCATGATGCTTATAAAGGCAAAAAAGAAAGAAAAAACTCTGCCCTCATTTGCAATCGATGAACCTTCAGAATTAAACATCTTGTTTAGAAGCCAAATTCCATTACAATCTATAATATTTCTAAACGTCATGAGTCAAAATTCAAACCATAGAAAAACTACTGAAGAGATTAATTTTTTCCTTTGAGCCTTATCTAATTTGTTTTCCAATTTTCTATAGTTTCTCTCAACTATAGAAGCATGAAAATGTAAAAATTACCAAAACTAATTTAAAGAAAATTTCAGATATAACTAACACTAACCTAAATCCATCCGTAACCCTTCAAAATCAAAATTTATTAACAAATATGAACAAAATTTAGCAGGATATTAAATTAAATTATGGAATAATAAAAGCCATCAAATTAAATAACAGAAATTTCCATAACCCATCAAAATCTTGCATAACCCATTGACGTTGTGATGCTTCAAAACAAGAAAACCAATAAGTCAAAAAAATGAAATGAAACTGGCAAACCTATACATCAAATAGGAATTGAAGTAGTGGCATAAAAAAATAAAAGGTCAAAAAATTCTTATCAAAATTTTTCCTTAATCAACACCTCTATAGAAAGGAAGAATAAGAAATTAATAATAAAAGTGAGAAAATCAATGAAAAAAACCAAATTAAGCTTCAAGTTCAAGCGTCCTTTGCAATCATTAACACAATTTCAAATGCAAGCAGTGTAAAAAAAAGAGAAAATGGGCATTGGTTAACAATGAAATCTTTTCAAACACAACAAAATCATGTGAAGGAAAGATTGGGAGAGGGAGTAAAGGATTGGGAAATAGAAGGCACCCAATTTTCAAAACTCATGACTGGTAAGGAAACTGTATAACTCTCAATTTCCATTAGCATTCTCTACTTAACTTTATTGTTCGTTTTAACATTAGTAAGCTCTCCTAATGAATTTAGGTGTAACAATTCTATGTTTCATATCAAAGACTAACAATTCATAATTTTATTTACATTTTGGCTATTCAACCAAACATATTCCAAGTGTATTCCACTATAATGAGAGAGAAGACAGCCTATGACCGACTCAAAAAACAAGATTTAAACTACCCCCATAAGACTTTCCAACCTTTAGACTCCTAAGATTGTTAGCTCGATTCTCGTATCCTTGATAGTAAGTGTAAAGTGACTAATCCTGCAATTATAATAGTAGAGTGTAAGTCTAACCATTGACTCAATAAGTAAAATTACTAAATTTACTCTGAAGTCCCATGCAAACTAAATACACACATATCTATAAATATAGCATCTCTCACGTACCTATAAATATAGCATCTCTCATGTTATAAAGAATCATAATCTTCAAAGAGTTATTAAAATCTTTTAATTACCTTGTAGTTTCAATCAATACTAAAAACATACAACCATTTTATTCATCATGCTAGACTATATGTTACAAATTCGTTCATTTATCTAACCCCACAAATATTCATCGTAAGATTTGCTAGAGTATATAAGATGGTTCATGGCCATCCAAGCATTAAATGATATGATTGAAGATGTGTGGCATGATGCAACCCTTTCTGCTTCAACCTTGTCACTCCCTTCATTCATAAGCCCTTCTCCTCCTATGGTGTTGGACAAATTTAATTCACCACTCGAATATTTTCAATTCAAAACCTCACCATGTAGGCTATGCATTTAATGCTCAATGAATGCAAATGAGACGTATCCATACTGGATGATCTTTTTTTTTTTTTTTTTCATTTCAAAATATTCTCACCCCGCTGCACTTTTTCATAATATACTTGCCTTGTTAGGCTTTTTCATAATAAAACATTTTTTTATATTGAAATGGTTTATCATCGTCAATATTCAATATCATAACATAAAATTATAAATCATGTTACATATTTCAAACATAATACTTCATATCATATAATCAACCATAGACCACAAACAACTATTTCTTGTACTTCTCACAACTTCAATCATCCACTACAAATATTGAGATTAATTAGTATAAGCAAATGCTATTATATTCAAGTACCTAGCACATATCACTATTATCAAATAATTCATATAATACACATTTCATATATAAATATTTATTATCACCACTATATATCGGATAGCTATTACTTCTTTATTATAATCTCGCTACTTTCCTCATATTTTAGGTATAACTTCTTTACTGGTATATTCTTAATCTCATTTCCATATTTTCTTTACTATATGTTTCTTTGTACTTCTATATTCCTTCAAAACATTTTACTTTTCAACTTATTCAACCCCAAGCCACTAATTAAATTTATTGGATCTTACATTTTACCTTGAGCCCCAAACTTCAATTTTCCCCAATAATTAATAACTTCTCCTCCAAAATTACACTTTTTCTATGCCAATATTCTTTTACAAAACTTACTCATAAGAACTACCAGTCCAAATTCTAGAGTTGCCATACATTTTAAGTGAGTCCCTTTGTTACATCTTCAAACTACAAATTTAATCTTATGCTGAGTTATCGAGAGTTTATTCATGAATTACATTCTATTAATCCCCTATCCTTAAATGACATGCATGTTGCAATGCATCAAAATTAGAATAAACTGGTGTGCTAAAAATATAATATTGTATAGTGGTATAACCAAGTCTTACTTCTAGTGATCCTTTTGATTTTATCCTTCCCAAATTAATTCCTAACAATACCTACACAATTGTTGAATTATTTATGTAGTAAAAATGTGAAGAACTAATGCAAATAAAATACAATATAACAAAATAGAATACTATCATAAAAATAGGATGCAATATATATTGTATGCTGCATATATAATTGTGCAATGACAAAATGCAGAATTGAGGGATTGGTTGCACAAAATTAAGATAGAAGCAATACATTAAACAATCTTAAAATAGAAGCAAAGTAGAATTAAAATAGAAGGAAATTCAATGGAATCAAATAGCCAATTCAAGGAAATTGAAAGCTCTAAATTGGATTAATCATAAATTAATTAGGATTTAATTTTTTCTAATTAATTCTTTAACCTTGAATTACCCAGAATCCCTACAATAATTCATAAATTCTATGCTAGACAATCACCTTAGATTTGATCAATTAGGATTAGCTAAATTAAGCAATTGCTATAATCCCTATACTAGATCGAAATTGATTAATAGATAAAATTTAGTTGATTTGAGAAACCAAATTAGAAATTCCCAATTAATCCCTCAACCTTTTGTCCCTATGTATAAAAATATGATTTATCAACCATAATTTCATATCAAATAGCAAAGAAATCAGAAATCACAAGGGTGAATATCAATTATATCAAATCAACATCCAACACATGCAATCTCAAGAATTCAACACAAGTAAATAGAGAAAGAGGAAAATCAATTAAAAAAAGTTAACATTACAAATCATGATCTCATAATTCTCAAGAGGAGAGTCTCAACTCCTTGAATCAACCACAAATTTAGGCTTTCATTAATGAAGAACAAAGAGAACAAAGAGAAGAAGAAGGTTGTCTATTGAGTTTTTCTATGTGTAGTTTGAATGTCTTATTCTCTTCAGCTTTCTTGCCTATTTATATAACCTAATTAGCCTAAAACCCTATTGGACTAAGACTAGATGACTTTTAGGATTACATTAATAAAGCTTTTCTAATTTCTAGAAGCCCAAACCTATTTTTTACAAATCAATTAAATCCAATAGTTGCATCAGGGAATTCCCATATATTTGACTTCCAGCCCATGTTTGATCATGAAATCAATGAAATTTGAATAAGTCATGAACATCAAAGTCGTAGGCCTGTGTCTTGTGAGAATTTGAGTACTAGTTTTAAGTTAATCAGACCATTATAACTCTAGATATGGCCCAAATACAAAGGCAGGTTTAGTTAGGACAAAGACAGAACTTTTGCTTCTCAACCAAATAAAGGCTTGAAGAAGTTCGAACTGGGCTTTGACCAAAACATAAAAGTTGTAGTTTTCCCTTTTAGATTTTTAGCAATATAAAATTTGCCTCAATTTGACATTCGGAGCTCAAGATATGACTAAAAAATAAAAATAGTATCAAAATCTAGCATTCATTGAATATATTTAGAAATTTATAAAATCAATCCAAAATTATTAAACAAGGCCTATTTTGTAAAATTAAGTACATGTAACACCTAAGAGACATAAAATAGGAGAAAATAAAATAGTAAATATTTTTCTCATCATTAAGCAACCTATGCTAATTCACATTTAGGCTATAGAAATAAGGTATGACTTTAAATCTTTTAAGGATTATTGTAATCCAAGATATACTCGAATTATCATCAAACCCTAGCTACTATCCTTATAGTTTTTAATATAATCCTTAATTTTTAACAATTTTCATTAAACGTATAATTTATCTATACCATCTTCTTTGTTTAATATTAAATTTTATCAATTTTTTCTTTATTTATTTCACATATGACCAACCCATATTCAGACATTATTTTTTAGCAGTGATCAGTTACCACAAATCATTTCATACAGTTCAATATATCCACGGTATAGACATCATTGCACACATGCTAATATATATAAATGTGATGTATAAAAATCGCATGAAACCTTGTAAAAGTAGAAGTTTCACTCACCTATGTTAAGTTCCAAACGCTTAGTTTGCATTGCCTCCCAAAATCGTATGATGTTTTCTTTGATATTGTATTGAAGTTTTCCACTTCTCCTAGACTGCGTATATGAAGATCATGGAATATCATTTCTAATCGTTACTGTTGTTAGTTTAATCTTTTATTTTCCATGCACAAATATTTATATTTCATCCAATTTTAAAATCTACCTAGCTTATTAATAAACTTACAGCTGCAACATATGCTTGAAACCCAAATATACCAAACTCTTGTATCACTGTACATAACTATGCCTATGAACGCTAAACAGTTAGGCATTTTACTCCAAAACCCAGTTTCACTAAATAGTATTGTAATGATTTTCTTCCTTACTTTTTCCTTTGCTTCTGCTCCTATTATGAAAAATTAAATCTACTCTTAGTCGCAAGGTTGGGTTCAATCGTTTCAAACAGGGGAAGCAGTTGTCCGATCATCAAGCTGGTAGCATTTGGACAGTGATATGCAATAGGGATGCGATGCAGACAGTGATGTGCAAAGATTTAAAAAATGGTCCACTACTGCAATATTACCCGCAATATTACGTTTTTGGAGCAGACGGTATCCGCAATTTTCCATGATTTTAGACCATTATAACCTCATTTTTCCGCATTCACCTGCATTGCGACGTGTCCGCGATCGCGACCATGACCGCAATTTAAATCTCTGGTGATGTGGTAATAGCTAGAATCATCGCTGGATTTGGATTGAGGTCCGATCGGTGAGTGATGCTGCTTTGTCCATCTATCTTAGAGAATAAAATAGGAAACAGTGGATGATTAACATAAAGCTATTAGGAGTGCTACTGTTAAATAGGTGGTCGCTATTTAGAACATGACTAAGCTTCGATAGACGCAGTTGAGGGAGGAATTTAATCCCGACATCATTGCTGTTCAAGGGAAAGAAAGATGGTGAGAGTACGGGCAAGAAGCCTTACTGGAGGGAGATTGAATAAGTTAAACAAAGAAGAGATTTGATGTAGATTTACAGAGATGGAAAGAAAAAGAGAGTGCGAGAGGAAGAAGACGCAAAGAAGTTTCATGGTGCATTTGGGCTGAGCAAAAGGGCGGTGGTTAAAATAGAGAAGGAATGGGTACAGAAGAAGCTTAAAGAGATAAGACACTGTAGTGTTTTGGATAAATATAAAAACCTTCTGAGTCTTCGTTTTATATTATCTTTCTTCCTCCTCCAAATATCTTCATATTATTCATTTTAGTGTTAATTAAATTAAATATACCAGTTCAATTCAAACAGCGTCGTTCATATCCTTTCATAGCTTCAAAAATTCCATAAAACATAGTATTCTTAAAGCTTTTAAAATACTAATTTTATCCTTGCACAAAGATAATACATCCTTTCAAAAAAAATAAAATAATCCACGGCATCTTCTAAGTAAATCTTTTTTCAAATTATAATTCACACATTTTATAATTTTAGTTGTTAAAATTAAAACATTTATAATAATTTAACACACTAGTGTAATTTAATAAATTTTATAATACAAACTAACAAATTATGTATTCGATAAGACAAAAAAAGGCCATATCTTCTACGTTGATAAATTATTTATTTTGATTTCCCAAATAATCACAAAAGAAATATTAAATATAAATGCCTTCAATTACTTTTTACAAAATATTTATCGCAAATTTTTTACACACATATCCTACACATTTGAGACACATGCTATACAAGCTTCATAAAGATTTGATAATTCGCAAGTATAATTTTAAGGTGTTACAGAGTGGCCTTTGCTGGCATCCCTGGCAGCGGTAGAGAGAATCACGGAAAAGAGGAATTTGAGAGAAAAGAGAGATCGGAGGGAGAAGAACAAGGGGTTGCAGATAGTTCTAGGAGCGTCTGAAATAAGAAGAAAAAAGAGAGGGAGAAACAGAAGTTTGTTTTAATGGGAGGAAAGAAGACTGCAATAAAATTAGTGCAATTGTGTAAATGGGCTGGCAAAATTGGAAGTCCCACCATTTTCCCTTCAAATATTCGGGTTGGGAGAATTGTATTAATTAAGCGCACAAATACAATGGCGGAAAAATGCCCAATACCCAGTGTTATAGTGTGCCATAATTGGCTAAATTGGAAGGAGCAATTAGCGGGAAAATAATATGTAATAAGTATTGGAATATTTATTTCAAAGCAAGTTTTATGTTTAACATTAAGTCTAAAATAGATTGGGTCTTGATTCAATATGTGTGATCCATGATATGTTGAATTATATATAAGTCCATATGGATAAAGGCCTCAACCTATAGCCCTTGAATGGTCAATAATTTTCTATCACAAGTCTGACCATATGGATAGAAGAGATTATCATTCAGTATTTAAAAATTATTGCTTCTGTAGAATAAAATCAATATATATCTTTTCTTTTCTTCTCTAAATAACTTAAGGGATAGAATAGATTGCAAACTCTACTTATCATCATCAATCATGGAAGCATCAGAGTATGCATCAAATATAATTATAATTCATTGTGACTAATTTATAATGTTCTATATTTAAAAATCATACCATCAACAATAAGTTGATATATGACAACCAAAAAGCAGCAGTAAATCTGCCAAAAAAAAAATACTTAATTCGTAGTTAGATAAAAGAGGGAGAAGAAAAAAGGGGCTGCAGAGGAAGAAAGGAAGCTAAGAGAAAAGAGATAGGGGGGACAAGAAGAAGGAGTTGGAGACATGAGTTACAAATTCGAACAGAAGGATAGAAAAATGAAAGGAAAGAAAAATGGAGAAAGCATTCGGGTTGGAAAAAGTTTTATAAGTGTCCCAAATAATATAAAATTTTAGAAAAAACAGAAGTTTGTTTTAATTGTAGGGAAGAGGACTATGATAAAAGTAGTGCAACTGTGTAAATGGTTGGCAAAATTGGAAGTCCCACCATTTTCTCTTCAAATATTTGGGCAGGGACAATTGTGTTAAGCTTGCAAATACAATGCAGAAAGAAGCTTGATACCCAGTGTTATAGTGTGCCATAGTTGGCCAATTTGTTGGAAAATAATGTGTAATAAGTTGGCAAGTGGCAACAAAAAAAAAAAAAACAGTAAACTAGAGTTTCCCTCCGTGTTGCACGGATAACTATTACAATTATAATTTTAATTATTAACATAAATATAAAATATAATTAAAAATTATAAAAATATTAAAATCTAATTTCTTATATTTATTTTATAATTATATATTTAAATTTATAAACAATGAATTTTTAAAATATAATATAATAATTAAAAATAAAATATATAAGTGAATACTTTAATTAAATTATATACTTACTTATTTAAAATATCTTTAAAATAAAATAAAATTGATATTAATATCTAAGTTATAAATAATAGTGATGGACATAAAAAAAAAGGGGAAAAAAAGAAGGAAAACAACAAATTTAAAAGAAAAAGAGAAATAATGACTAAGTTGATAAGTTATAAAAGTTGAGAACGAATATATAATTCAATTGAATTAAATCTTAAGCATATTTTAACAAAAAATAGTAAGAAATATATCGTATCGCGCACGCGTGCAAATAGATTATATATATTTAAATAATTAAATTAAATTAAATTCTTTAATTTATGTAAAATATTACTATAATAAATATAAAAAAATAGTGTAATATTTATATCACTCGATAACATTAGTATTTAAATTATATATATCGAGAGTGGACATAAAAAAAAACAATAAACTAAATAAAAGAAAGTAAAACAATGTGTCAATTGTAAAGCCTTAATAAGTTTTCAATTGATTTATATTCAATTAAAAATATAGCATTAAAAGATTAATATTTAAAATATTGATAAAATTTAAATATATAATTTTAATTTTAAGCTGTTTGTATTAAACAGTGACATATTTAATTAATTATTTCAATAGGTGTTTTCAATATTATATTTATAAATTATTTAAAATATTTTTATAATGAAATTAAGTCTAAAGTGTTATGTCTCTAATTTTTCGTAATGTTAGTTTCTAAATTATAAAAACAAATTAGCACTGAACAGTAAATAAAAAAGAAAAAAATGTAATATAATAAATAAAAGGAAAAGAAACAATGGGTGAATTATAAAGTAATATAAATGATAAAAAAATAAAACATATGGTTAAATAATTTAATTAAATTAAAAATTTTAACTTACTTAAAATATTTTATAAAAAAAATAATATATGATGTGGTATACATATTTCATAATTATAATATTAGCATCAATGTTGTGAACAGAAAAAGTGAATTTTAAAAAAGAAGAAAAAAAATTGTTATGAAATAGATAAGAAGAGAAATAATAGGTGAATTATAAAGTAATATAAGAGATAATAGTATAATATTCAGTTAAGAAATTCAATTAAATTATATCATTTAACTTATTTGAAATATTATAATAATAAAAATAAAAATTATCATGTTATACATAAAGTTCCTAGAGATATTAAGATTGAACTATAAATAATAGGAGTGCACATAAAAAAAGGAAAAATATACAATACTGAGTAAATAAAAAGAAAATAATTAATTAGTACAATATAAAATAATATAAGAGTTAAAATAAAATATATTATTAAATAATTTAATTAAATCAATTCCTTAACTTATTTAAAATATTTTTATAATAAAAATATATTATATTATATTTATATTATTCAATAATATTTATGTCTAAACAATAAATATTAGGAGAGAATGTGAAAAAAAATGCAATAAAATGCATAGTAAAACAATGCGTAAGTTGAAAAATCTTGTCACAATCGCAATGATGAAAATTTAATTTTAATCATAATACCTAGAAAATTTAATATGAAAAAATATTGATAAATTTTAAATAAATAAATAACTTTGATTTTAATTTGCATATATTTTTAATTATTTCAATTAATTTTTTAATTAAAACTTTAGCTTATGTAAAACATATTTAAAATAAAATTAAATATACTATGTTATATTTACACTATTTTCCACCATTAGCATCTAGGTTGTAAATAAAAATAGTGGATATAAAAAAAATATTCAACGAACCAAATAAAAAAATAGAAACCATATGTGAATTATAAAGTAATATAAAACTTAAAAATAGAATATATAGTTAAGTAATTCAATTAAATTAAAAATTTTAAATTAACTAAATTATTTTTATAAAAAAATTAAAATATATGCTTCTTAGTAAATTAGCATATGAGTTATAAATAATAAAAGTGAATATAAAGAAAGAAAAATATGTCATGAAACAAATAAAAAGAAGAGAAATGATGTATGAATTGCAAAATAATGTAAAAGTTAAAATAGGTTAAGTAGTTAAGTAATTTAAATAAATTAAAATTTTAACTTATTTGGAATATTTTATAATTAAAATAAATTATATGATATTATATTAATACTATTAACTGGTAGTAGCATTTGGGCTGCAAATAATATGAGTAGACATAATAAAAATGTAATAAATTAAATAAAAAAAATGATATGTTTACATTTTAATGGAGTAATAGAATAAATAATAAGAAAAGAAACTATTTAACAATTTGAAATTTATAAAAATATAAGATGTAATTAAATTAAATTAAATATTTATCTTATTTAAAATACTTTATAATAAAAATAAAATATATCATATTATATCTAGACTATTTAATAATATTGGCGTTTGAAAATGTAATTAATAAGAGTCAATATAAAAAAATGTGATAAAGTATATAAGAAAATAATATAAGTAATAATGGAAATAAAAAGAAGAAAATTTGTGTAAGAATTTGAAAGGAAGTGTAAACATTGGGTAAAAATATTCAAATAAAAAAAGGGGGAAATGAAAAAAAGAAAATAGAAAAGGGAATGGGAGAAAACATTTGGGTGGGAAAATATTCAGGGGTAGATGACACATGTCCTCAAGAAACAATAAAAAAAAGGAAAAAAAGAGGAGCAAAGCCTTGTTTTCTATATTTAAAAAACACTTAATTCATAGTTAGACAGATAATATAAATAATGATTTTTAAATTTCAAATAGTGGAATTTCATTGTGCATAAATTTTAATCGTTGTGGGGCCCCGGTGTCATTTCTTTCATTTTATGTATAAATCCGCTTTCAATTATGTCCATGTTTGAAAGAATATAGTTAACCGACATACTTTTGTGAAACTGTTTTAATTTTTTTATTAAGGGCGTTTCTCTGGCATAAATACCATTATGGTATAACGCGTACAACATGACTGCACCTAGTCCCGTGATGACAACTGACATGGGCAAATTGCTGCACATTGGTCCCTCGCATCGTTTGCATTTGCAAAGTGGAACCTGTCCTGAAGTAGAATAACTTTTCCTGTATGTAAAGCGCGAAGAAGGTGAATGGTGCTCTGGAGCTGTTGAGGAAGAAAAACAGAGGGAAAGGATGATCGTCTGCATATAACTACAATGGCATGTAATCGTCTTAATGACAAACAACCATTTAAGAAAAATGAAAAAAAAAAAAAAAATCACTGCATGTAATCGTCCACACTCCACAGCACCACCCAAGTGCATATCAGCACATAAACTGCACATTTAGGTGCTAAAGTATTGTGCATGCTGTGAAACCCTGCCCTCATATGGCAGCCCTTTCCACAAATCATGGGCATTTCGGAGCCAAGTTCCGTTCATCAAATCCCTCACATTCCAACTGCGAAAATGGAGAATGGATGAATGTATCACCTGAAACCACACCCAACTGCAATAATTGTCTATGCTTGTCCATCATTTGCTAGGAACTAGTCTTGCTGTCAATGGCACATTAATATAATCAACCAAGACGCTAATGAACATCGAATTAAACAATCTGCAATTTACCCATTGGTATGACATAAACACGTGGAACAATTAACCACAACCATCAAATATTCAATTCATCAATAAAGTTCTAATCATTTATGCAGTTCATCCCGAGACCATAATTAAGGTTTATTCTAATTGAAATATTTACTATGCGAAAACCCTAACCTTACTATCACCGGCCATTTCAAGTATCTGCTCAATGGATCGTGCTTGAGATGCTGGTCCTTCCCAATAACCGCTCACTTCCGTCTTCCCTCCCTCCGCCGAGCCTTCGGTGCGTCCCTACATTGTGTCAGAAGCAATTCCCAAGTTGATTCCTGCTTCTTGGTCGTCCTTACCTCGTGAATCTTCCAAAGGGAACCGGATCACCCAAAGCCTTATCTGCAAATATGGTGTCTTTCATTGCAATAGACAAACTACACCCACTCAGTCGACAAGCACTAAACCACCAATTCCTCTGATCAATGCAAGAAATAAAAAAGAAAATTGAATGTTACATCCTTAAAAAATTAGAATATATTTTAAAATTTTTTTATATAATTATTTTTTGTGTATGTGATTAATTAATTAATTAATTGTTGTGATTTTATTTAGGAGGATAATTTTAATGTGAATAATAAGATTTTATGATGTGAATTAGGAAGAACTAAACTAATTAGAAGTTTATGTGAAGTTAGAATTAAGTAGATATGCATTGAGAAAATTTAAGAACCATTTTTTCCAAATTGCCCTTGAGCCACCCCAAAGTTATGAAATTGCACTCAGCCACCTTTTAACTCTCAAAACACAACGCTTTCAGCATTCATCACTTTGGCTGCTGACTGCTTCCTCCCACACCCTTTCATCTTCACTTTTTTCAACTTAGCAAGATTGAGCTTTAAACCACTACCAATCATCCACGAGTCTTGAGTAATCAAGGTAATTTCTTACTAGTTCATGGGTTTTGGTTGAAAATTCTTGAGCTTTGCTTGTGAAGGGGTACTAGGATTCAAATTGAATTCTTTTGATTTTGTTTATAATTAGTATTGTTTAAGGGAAGCCAAACCTTTTTCCAACATCTTCTCATCTCCTTTATACTATCGTTAGTGGACAATTTGCTTAAAATTATTGATTGCATGTGCTTTCAATTTACTAAGTTTAAATGTTGTTTATATTGAAGAAAGTTGAAGATTAAGTGCTATATAGTTGTGATATAGAATGGGCTATTGTTGTTTAAAGCTCAAAAATGTGTTTGTCTACTTGTTACGTGGTGAAAACTGGCTTAGAAGTTGTGTATGTAGGTTAATGGTTGAAAATGGTATAAATGAATAGTGTTTCTATAGAAATTCAGTAAGATCTGGGTGAATACTCAAGTATGTAAGTAAGTATAGACTTGAAAGCTACTCTCTAGATGCTTGTACCCAAGTATCCTAAAAAGAGTGATCCTTGGATACCCATAAGCAAGCATATACTTGAGTATGGTGTCCAAAGCTACTCTCTAATTGACCATAATCAAGCATATGCTCTAGTATATAATCAAGTATATACTCGAATATGACATTTAAAATTGCTTTTAGGTTGGCCATAAGCAATTATAAGGGCTAAAATTCACTTCTGGACCTCCTATAAATGATTATATACTTGTGCACTCCTATATTTTACCTAATTATGTTTATATTATGGAATTTTATTGTATATATAACAATGGCGCAACATACCAAAATTAGATTATAATTATTTGCTAAAAGTAATGCAATATGTGATATCAAACTAAGTCGTATCCCTAGTGATTCATTGAATTATCTTTTGCAAATGATTTTACTAACCAAGTTTACACAATTATTTAAGTTATTTTTGCATAAAAAATAGAAAGAATGAATGCAAATAAAAGTAAAATAGAAAATGCAGACAGAATGCTGGATAGACTTTTGACTATATGCAAAAATGCAAAATTAACATAGAACCAAAATTAGGGAGTTTTGTGATTCAAAATTAAATAAATGCATTAAACAAAGTAAAACACAAAGTTAATAGTTAGAAAAAAAATCAATATACTAAAGCAATCAATCCAAAAATTTGAGAACTCTTAATATGGATTAATCATGGATAACAAGATAATTGACTTTTCCAATTAATTTTTCAAACTTGAATTATCTAGAACCCTAGTAATGAATCATGAACTCTATACTAGATAACCATCTAGGATTTGATCAATTAATATTAGCGGAATCAAGCAACCACTATAATCCATAAAGAAGTTGGATTGAAATTGACTTAAAGATAAATTTTAGTTTAATTAAGAAATTAAATTATAAACATTCAAATTAATCTCTCAATCCTCTGTCCCTATATGTAAAACTATGATTAATTAGCCAGAATTTCACATAAAAATAGCAAAAGATCAAAAATCATAAGGATGAACACTAATTATACCAATTCAAAATCCAATAGATGCAATTTTAAGAAATCGACACAAAGAATTAGGGAAAGAGGAAAATTAATTGGAAGAAGTCAACATTACAAATTAAGATCTCATAATCTAGTGGATAAAAGCCTCAAAATCCTTGAATTAACTCTAAGTTTAGCCTTTCATGGCTGAAGAACAAAAGTTAGAAGAAGAAAAAAACTATCGTACTGAATTCTACTGTGCAAAGTGTCGAAGTGTCTAATGAGTTCTCTCTACCTCCTATTTGACTTGATTACCCTAAAACCTATTAAACTTGATTAACTCTAAGAGTTATAATAGTAAATTTTCATATGTCTATCTTTTACCCAATATAAGACTACTAAAATCGCATAGTTTCAAAAAACTATAAACATAAAAGTTGTAAAGCAGGGTCTTTGGAAACTTTAGGCATAGGTTTCACATTAATTGGACCTTTAAAGCTCCATATATGACTAAAAAATCAAAGTTAGCTCAATTAGGATAAAAACAAGGCTTCAACTTCTCAACTAAATGAGACCTTTCAAGAGTTTGAATTGGGCTTTGATAAAAACACAAAACTTGTATTCTTTAAGCTTTCTAACAATATCAAGATCACCCCAATCCGATATCTAAAGTTCAAGATATAGCCAAAAACTTAAAATAATATAAAAATATAGCATTAATCAAATAAATTCAAAACATGATAAAATCAATCCAAAATTACAAAAATAAGGCCAATTGTGTAAAATTAAGCACATGTAACATACAAGAGTCATGAAATAGGAGGAAATAACATAGATAAAATCTTATATATCAATATAGTATAAAAGTATAGTTCTAATAATAATAATATATTATATGGATGTATGTAATTGATTATGATTTTGATGGTGAAATCATGAAATGAGATATGTTTGTGATTCGAAATGTGAAAAAGGAGATTGATAAATACAAGAATTGATTTAGTACAAATTTGGGAAATCATTTGTGAGAGGATAAGCCCAAGAAGCATATATAACACACCAAGAAGCATGAAATAGGAGGAAATAATATTAATAAAATCATGTATATCAATATGGTATAAAAGTATGGTTCTAATAATAATATATTGTATATATGGATGTTATTGATTGTTATTTTGATGGTGAAATCATGAAATGAAATATGTTTATGATACGAAATGTGAAACAGGAGATTGATAAATACAAGAATTAATTTAGTACAAATTTAGGAAACCATTTGTGAAAAGATAAGGCAAGCCTTAGTAAGATAAAGATGGAGATTTGAAGGGATAAAGCTTACTGGGAGGCATAAAAATATTGATATGTTTTCCATTTTATTTATTAATTATTGCAATTGTTATTAAATATATAAATGTTCTAAGAATAAGAAATGACATAATTGGAAAAAGGTTTTGTTATACCCTTGCACATAAATTGAAGAATAGATTGTTTATTGTTTATGATACATTGTTATCATTAGGGTGCATGCAATATTATTAATGTGCGATTATGATTGACTAACAAGGTAGTGTGCATGAACATAGTAATTTGTAATTAGTATGGCTAATTTGAATGTAACATTACAAGAAGAATGAGATAATGACAATCGAATTTTATGGTATATTAGATTCTTGTAAAGGTAGGGCACTCCATAAATAACATTTTTCCTTAAAAAGGTATGGAAATTTGTTATCTATCCTTGTATAAAGTGTTTAACAAAGTTCTTATTAAATTCTATTTTATTTTACTAAATTTATAATATTGGACATACTTAATAGGTTTTCTATAAAAACTCATTCCATTGTTGCTCTTACTTCTTTTCATTTTTTATAGGGAAACTCTCCCCTTAGATACTTGTTGTCATCTGCTGAAAGGAAAGTGGGTCTATTCAAGTATTTTTAACATTGTGGTGAGTCACTAAATAGTTCGAGCAATTAATAGTATAGGTTCTCATTCACTATATAATAGCATTGCATCCTTTCACAATTTTGACATTAGGCATATATATTTCCATAAAAGGTTAAGGTGTTATAAAACCTATTAGTATAGTTACATTTTCATTTAGTTAGGTTAGTAAAAGGTTGCAAAGAGCAACTCCCTATGTCGATCACACACCTTAACAAAGTTAGTATTACAGTACAATTTAAGGCATATGAGTAGGTTAAGTTTGAAAGCATGGTTTAGATATTTCCAATTATATAAGTGAATTGTATGAGAAGTTGAACCCCTGATAGTAAGTTAGCAATTATGGAAAGGAGGGGATTAGTCATATTTAGTGTTACCTTTTCAAATGCCATAATCTTCTTAGGTCATTTTCAACCGCAAACAGCTGAGGATTATCTAGGTGAATAGTTTTCAAGTCTTTATTGCCTAATGAGTAATAAACTATACTATATAAAAGAAGATAGTGAATGGATAACCACTCTAAAATTTGATGATTTTATTCACTTTTGTACCTTCACAATTTAAGGAAAAGGTTAAATAAATACTATTATATCTAAGAATTATTTAAAGTGATTTTGATCACTCATTGATGGTATGATGTAGAAGTTCTATGGTGTTTTGATTATTATCATGAATGCCTAAATCATAATTTAATTTGAAAGATAAAATAGAAGGTTTAAAAAATTAATTATCCAAAGCGATAAGGTAATTGGTCTATTCATGTTTTTTTTAATAATAATAGGTAGTATAATTTACGTTTAAGTGATATAGGGTAGTGATAAAATGTAACTTAAATAAGTAAGTTTAACTTATTTCATTTTAAGGAATAATATAGGAAGAGATGAAATGTCAATGTAAAGGGTAGTAAAAAAAAGTTTTGAGTTACTTAATAAGGGTCTAGATTGGATTCATGGAAATGATATTAACACAAAGCATGTCTTGTGTGGGCATGTGGATTGAGAATTCTAATTAGTATGGTTATAGGAATGGATGAGTTAGGTACAAAGTGACACTATATACATATTTTCTATTGTCTAATTGAAAGGGGAAAAAAGAGGAGACTTAGTCTAAGGAAATAGTAGATAGTGAGTGACAAGAGTTGAAAGTATGGATTTAATAGTCTAATAACTTAATAATGGTAAGTAAAAGTTAATGTTAGTGCAAGGATGGATAACTGAGTTAACTTTGGAAGAAATTTATGGAGATTACAAAGTCATTAGAATCATGTAACTTAAATTTGTTGTGTAGTAAATCTTAAGATTGTAGTAGGAGATGATTACATTGATCATTTTAGTGTAAGTTCCATAAGTTTGAACTGTTATAGAATTAAAATGGATCCATTAGGAGGGTCAATGGGCATATATGAAAAAAATACAATATTCAAGGAAAAGTCTCATTAGTTAGACTAGATAAGTAATAAATTAATAAGTTAGGAGAGTAATATTAAACATGATGGTGTATAGTTGATGGAGAATGTATATTGACAAAGGAAATGATGCATAAATTTAAGAATTAAATTTATGAGAGAGTTTGGAGATTCTACTAAAATCAAAACATGGGAATTATAGTATTGAGGAAGAAAATATAATGGTACCATTAAGTAATTAGGAGAGTTAGGGAATAAAAAATGAATAGGAATAAAGGAATTTGAATCAAAATAATCATGGATTTATTTGATCATAATAGTGAGTACAAATATTCTTATGTGATAAATATACGAGGACTTAATTCACAAGCTCAAGAAATAAAGAAAGGGATTTATGACAAATTTGATTGATTAAGGAAGGGTAACTAATTAAGCTCTTTAAGAGATTAAAGGCTAAAGGACAAAAAGTACTATATAATATAATAAGGTAAATAAAGATTGAACATAAAAACTATAATATAAACCAGTTACCACAATAAGCTAAGAAAAATAAATTAGTGTATGGTTATCAAAATGAACACATAATAAGACAACACTTGAGGATAAGAAGAGAGGAACTATTGACAATTTAAGGTTGAATAATATTATATCAAATAATTATAGATGACTATTAACTTGGTGTCAAGGGATAGAGGGAATAAGAGTTTAGAAAAAGTAATGTTTATGAGATAGTTAAACTTTAAATTTCTTAATAGTGATACTATCAATAAACTGATAGATTTGAGGGGAAACAAAATTTAATCCTTTTGGAATTCATTTGTTAGAAAAAAAAAGTCATTAGGTTAGTATTCAATAAAAATTATAGAATTCGAATACAAAGTAAAAAAGTATATATGTTTAGATATGATCCTTGAAAATTGAAGATACATGTGATTAAATAGGTGTACGAGGTTTAGGAATAAGATTAAACAAATTCGGAGGCTATAAAGTGTAATTGATAAGGTGATTGAATTTTGAAAGGATCGATAGTTTAAAATTTAAGGAAGAAAGCTCTAACCTGATTTAGGAAAAAGAGTACCAGAGGATGGGTAACGTCTTTTTAAGATATGGATTTTTTTATGTTAAATTGTTATAGAATAGTAAAATTCATTTGTTGGAACTATAAGTGGCTAGAAGTTCTAGAAGTAAGTCCACTATGAGAAAAGTCTATCAAAATGTTAGATGACATTAAAATAAACTAGTTAAGGTAGGGTAATATAAATGGGTGTTGGTTTATAATAGCAAGTTAAAGAATGGAATTTATATCAAAATATATCCCGAAGAGCTTTGAATTGAATATTTACTGTATCACCAAAACCCTAACTAATCTTGTAATTTAATAAGATGTGAAGTAGTTATGTTGTCATAGTTAGTTATTAAGCAATCTATGGGTGTGTTTGAATAGGTGTCATTATACCGGTTGTGTAACTCTTACGTAATTTAGTATAAAATCATTGTTTAATAAGGATCTTTGAATCATCATCATCATCATTGATCTTAATCTTATTACCATCAGCACTAGTATGGTTACTATTATCATTATTATTAGCATTATTAGCAATATTATGATTGATGATAGTAATATCAAGTTTAATATTAGTATTGATGTTTTTAGAATCATTATTATTATTGAAATTAATATTACTAAATTAGGTATAGTTATCTTATTATAATAAAAAATTCCAGTCAATAGTGGACCATTGATGACCTAAATAATAAATTGTTCAATAAGTGGGGCAATCTCCTTGAGTTATACCTTAATTGTGTATAAAAAATTATTCAATAGATATAGATATCCTATATAGTTGTTAATATTTAGGAATTGTGGTTATAGCTTTAAAAAAAGGTAGGTCTTTGTTATGCATGATTTGGTTAGGAAATTAATAGTATTTGTAAGGAATTTTGATAATATTGTGCAATAAAATACCTATTTTTCATAAGAACTTTAGTAGTTAAAAATAGTTAAAAAGAAGTGTAAGATTGTGATCTAATCAAAAGGATAAGAACATAGAAATATGATTAGTAAATTATTAAATTAGGCTACCATGCTATGTACCTACTTACCTTTAAGCTTTTAACAAGATCTTAGTAGAAATATAAACAATAAATAAGTAATTCTCTTAAATTGAATTTTGTTTAGGTTCTCATATAAACCGAAGGTGTAACAAAGGAATGAATAGTTAGGATATAAGGTAGGTAACATATACTTGTTATGGACTAAGAATACCAAATACTGATAATATTGATGGTATAGTGGAACACCCCTAGTAAAGGTATTGCATAGGAATATAGCAGACGAAATCCCCCAATATTATTCAAAGCTATGGTCTAACCCCTTGGATAAACAACTAAATTAATTCCCTAGAATATGAGAAATTAAGCTTAGAATGTTGAAATGGAATAGTAATATATTTATTAATTAAGTGGGGACACAATTACATTAAGACAAAAATAAAGAAGGATAACCTTGATTATTTAGAATAAGCAAGTAGTACATGGGTGTTAGTGAGTAGTGTTTGGACATGATCTAATGCATGGAACCTTAGAACATTGGATATATGGTTTGTAAACTATTTGATAAGTGTTAGCTATTGATATTATTGTAGACTTATATTGTTATAGTCATTTGACCAACCTATCCCTAAGGCTTAATACTTTTGTTTATACATATATCTATATGTAAACATATACTGCTAAAATCAGTAGTGTATTTAGTTCTGTAGGAATTTGAGGATGAATTTTTTGAAAGAGGGAAGAACTATTACACTCTTTAAAAAATTAAGATATATTTTAGTACTTTTTTATATAATTATTTTTATGTACATGATCAATTAATTAATTAATTGTTATGATTTTATTATGAAGAGAATTTTAATGTGAATAATAAGGTTTTGTAATGTGAATATGATGAATTGAATTAATTAAAAGTTTGTATGAAGTTAGAATTAATTAAGGGTACATAGAGGAGGAGGTGGTTTAAAAATCAAATTTCCCAAACTACCCTTGGGTGACCATAAAATTATGAAATTACCCCTAGCCACCTTTTAACTCCCAAACATAATACCTTCTACATTTCTTATATTTTGTTATCGTCTTATTCTTCCCCCCACACCCTTTCATCTTCACTTTCTTCAACTCAACAAGATCAGGCTTCAAAGCACCACCAATCATCCATAACTCTTGAGCAATCAAGATAATTTCTTACTAGTTCAAGGTTTTTTATTAAAAATTCTTGAGATTTGCTTGTGAAAGGGTGTTAGGGATTCAAATTGATTTCTTATTTTGTTTACAATTCATGTTGTTTTAGGCAAACTAAACCTTCTTCTAATTTCTTTTCATCTCCTCCATACTATCTTAAGTGGACAATTTACTTAAAACTAATTATTGTATTTAATTTTATTCTACTAGGTATAAATGTTGTCTACATCGAAGAAAGTTAAGGATAAAATGCTATGTGATTATGATATGGAATGGGTTATTGTTAAAATTCAAGAATGTTTTTGTAAACTTTTCATGTGGTGAAAACTAGCTTAGAAGTTGTGTATGTCGATTAATGGTTAAAAATTGACTAAATAAACAATATTTTAGCAAAAAAATTGCAAAATTTTGCGTGATATTCGACTATGTAATCAAGTATAGCCTTTAGAGTTGCTTTTTAGATGCCCGCACCCAAGTATATACTCAAGTATCACAAAAGGGTGCTCTTTAAACACCTATAAGCAAGTATAAACTCAAGTATGATGCCAAAAACTGCTTTAGAGTTACTTATAATTTAGTCTATACTTGACTATATATTTAAGTATATATTCAAGTACAACATTCAAAATTGTTCTTGAATTGGTCATAAGTAAGTATATAAGCAATCATAAGGGCCATAATTAACTTCTAGACCACCATAAACAATTATATACTTGAGTACTCATTCATTTTACCCTGTTATGTTTATATTATGGAATTTATTGTATGGTACGGTGTGAAAGTATGATTTTAATAATAATATATTGTATATGTGAATGTCGTTAACTATGATTTTGATGGTGAAACCACAAAATGAATTATATTTGTGATTAGAAATGTGCAAGGGGTGATTAATAAATATAAGAATTGATTTAATATTGGATTTGAGAAACTATCTATGAAGGACTGAAGCATAAAGAGATTTATATACTTTTCATTTCATTTATTAATTATTGTTATTGTCATTAAATATATGAATGTTCTAAGAATAAAAAAAATAATTAGGAGAGGGTTTCATTATGCCCTTGCACACAAATTGAAGAAAAAATTGTTAATTATTGATAAGTAGATTATTATCATTAGGGTGCATGTAATATTATTGATGTATAGTTATGAATGACTAATGGGCTAGTGTATAGTAATCCGTAATCAGTATGGCTACTTTGTATGTAACATTCCAAGAAGAATGAGACAATGGCAACCAAACCATATGGTATATCAATTTCTTGTAAAGGTAAGCTAATCCATAAGTAACATTTTTCTTGAAAAGGTATAGAAATTTACTATTTATCCTTTTACAAAGTTGTCAACAAAGTAACTATTAAATTTTAATTAATTTTACTAAATTTATAGTTTTTTACATACCAAGTTTTTTTTATGAAAACTCATTCTATTGTCATTCTTGTTTCTTTTTATTTTTTATCAGGAAACTTTTCCTTTAAGTGCTCATTACCATCTGCTAGAAAAAGTAGTGGGCTCGTTCAAGTATTTTTAGCATTAAGGTGTGCCACTAAATAGTTAGAGTGGCTAATAGTATATAGTTCTCATTCACTACAAAGTAAAATTATGTCCTTTTGCATTTTTACATTAGGCATACATATTTCCATGAAAGGTCAGGGTGTCATAAAATATATTAGTATAGATGCATTTTCATTTAGGTAGGCTAGTAGATGGTTGTTATAGGCAACTCCTTATACTGGTCACACACACCAAGGTTAGGTCGTGACATTGAAAGAGGATAGACCAAATATGATAAGAAGGTATAATTACTATCTTAAGTGTAGTAAAGAATTAATGATTAAATGAGATTAAAAAGGGAAGTTTAGAGTTTAATAAGTAAAAGAAATTTAGTAAACTTAGATAATTTGATATTATTAATGTTTAGAAGGGAATGTATGAATATGGAGGAGTTTTAAGGCTAGATTACCTAAAATGCCCACCTAATGCCTAAAATATAAAACCCTTTCCATCTCTCCTTATTTCCTAATTCCATTAAAATTCCTAACCTATCTCCATGTCCTTCTCTATCCTAATCAAGTAAGAAAAAGCTTCACCTTTCACCAAATTAGTTGTGTAATCAAGAAAACAACATCAAATCTACTTCTAATCTAAGTTTCCCTTTGATTTTCCTTATAGATTTAGAGAAATGCAGGCATTTAGTTCAAAAAGGGAAATATGAACCTTAACCCCTTATTTTGTGATTTTGAATGATTAGGTGCTCTTTTCTATCAACCTTAGCCTTTTCATACCTCTTCCATACTAGGTGAGTAATCACTTTAACCTAAAATGAAAGATTTGGTTGATATTGATAATTTGAAGATATTTTAGGTTTTGCATGATTCTTAAGACTAATGTGAAATTCATAATGATTAGATTGATTTGATGCTACAAATAACATAAATGATATATTAAGTGTACATTTTAATGATGAGGTGATAAGTTGTTGAGAAATAAATGAGTTTGGATGCATTAATGGCTTTGTAAATAGTAAATTCATGCTAGGAATTTTGCAAATACTAGGCAGATAGTTAACCATTAGCCTTTTGGAATAACTCCTAGCCAAGGCAAACGATCAATTGTTAGACCACAATAGTTGACTATTGGTCCTTTATTTTATATAATTGATAATTTTAATAACTAACATGATGTAATAAGGATGGTTTATGTTTGAATATGAATGCTATGAACATTGAGGAATGAAATGGAATGTGTGCCCATCCAAAGAGGCATAATATAATTATGAATAGATAAATAAGGTCTAAATATGAATGAGATTGTCATAGAACTATAAGATATGAGATATAGGCAATGTGATATGTGAAAATTAGATATGGTAAACGAATATGGTAAATCATTTATGAAAGTATAAGGCACACCTTAGAAGGACAAAGATGAGTTCGTGAAGGTATAAGGATGACTTTATAATCAAAATGAGGCTTATTTGTTGTTTATGCATGTTCTTAGCTTATACTTGTTCTTGCAATGAAATTGTTTAGTAAAGTGTTCTTGATAATATGATAAATTGTTAATGTGAAACCATATGGGCCTTATCTATTTTTTATGGCATATGATGGCTACCAATGCTTAATTTAGCATGTTTAAGTTAGTTGTAGGAATAAAGGAGGGTAACTTCAATTGATAAAGATTAAACTAAATCCTTACCTTCTTATCTTATTTACGTTTAGATGTATTACTGCACATCAAAATTTTGGCACCATTGCTAGGGATAAAACATTGATGATGGAAATTTAGGTCTCAAAACCACATTTGATGATATTATTCACAAAATTGTAGTGATGGAGACATTTCACTTTTACAAGAAAAAGAAAAGAAGTGTTTTCACATTGATTCCTCTTACCACTTTATTAACCATGTTAAGTTTGTTTTACTAGATGACTTTGAGCATTCAAGCAAGGATAAATTAAGGATAGCACTTTAAGAACTTATGGTAAAGGATTTAAATTTTCATAGCATCACTTTAATGGATGAAATAAAGCTTGACAAATTGGAAGCAAAGGAGATAGTTAATCCTTATATAAATCTTGGTTGAAGAGATGGAAGCCATGGTCTAACCAAAGATATTAAAGAGAGGCGCTTCTTGGGAGGCAACCCTAGCTACTTTAGATTTGCTTTCTTTTACCCTTCTCTTTTATTTTTCATGTCCTTTATCTTTCTTAATGAATATTCCTAATGATATTGATGTGTTTTACATTGAGGACAATGTAAAATTTAAATGTGAGGGGAGACTTTAGGATTTTCTTTATACTTCTGTGTCTTCTTTATTTACTTTATGCTTTGTGTTTTCATTCAATGCTTTTCAATGTTTTTCAAAAAAAGCAGAAAAAAATTAAAAAAAAAGTGTTTTTCACTTGTTTTAAAGTTATTTTAAGTCCTTTTTAGTTGCTTTCCATTAATAGAGATTTTACACTTTCATGAGTAGGATTCAATTGAAGATAGATAGAATTCATAATATGATTGAATGAATGATTTTGCTTCTTGAAATTAATTGATATAGTGATAGATTTTGAATTGGTAGATTGAATTCGGTAGCATGTCCCACCTTGTGAGATTTTGAGCCTTTTGTTGAAAAATTTATACCATAATATTATCTTTCCTTCTTACATGATGTTCTTCCATGATTTGTTTCTCTAGAACTTACTTTGAATCTTTTCAAGATTACATTATGCACATGCATGAACAAACATGATTAAGGCATTCTTTCTTTCTTTTAAGCTGAGCTATGAAGCCAACCTTAAAGTTTTTAACTTTGTTAAGCCCCCTTGAGCTTTTATTACCTTTTCTTTGTTAAGCCAATAAGGTTTTAAGCAATTTATGTTATATAAATAAGCAAGAGGGCTGAAGAGAAAAATAATTCAAAATTGCAAAACAGATTCACTCAGCAGCCAGCTCCCTTCTTCTTCTAACTCTCTTTGTTCTTCATTAATGGAAGCTTAAATTCATGATTGATTCAAGGAGTTAAGGCTCTCCTTTTGAGGATTATGATATCATGATTTGTAATGTTGACCTTTCCTAATTAATTTTCCCCTTTCTCTATTTACTTGTGCTGAAAGTCTTGAGATTCTTTATGTTGGATGTTAATTTGATATAATTGATATTCACCCTTGTGGTTTCTAATTTAGAGATTTCTAATTTAACTTCTCAAATTAACTAAATTCTATTCATAAATCAATTTCAATCTAGTTTAGGGATTATAGATTGCTTAATTCAACTAATCTTAATTGATCAAATCCTAGGCAATTGTCTAGCATAGAATTCATGAATTATTGCAGGGATTCTAGGTAAATCAAGGTTGAAGAATTAATTAAAAAAAGTTAAATCCTAATTGATCTATGGTTAATCCAATTTAAGGCTCTCAATTTCCTTGAATCGATTGTTTGATTCCATTGATTTCTCTTCTATTTTACTTCTATTTTGCTTTTGTTTTGAGTTTAATTTTGTGCTTACTAATTGTTTAATTCATGCAACCAAACCCCCCTAATTTTAATTTTGTTCTGCATACTACATAATATAACATTTTGCATTCTATTTCTTCTATTGCATTGCATTTTATTTAGTCCTTCACATTTTCACTATATAAGTAATTTAAAATTTATGTATATATTGTTAGAAAATCATTTAGGAAAGATAAAATTAAAGGATTACTAGGGATACAACTTGGTTATGCCACTATCTACATTTTTTTAGCAACTAGTTTTAATACAATTTTGGTACATTGCAGTGTACACATCAAAATTTTGGCGCCATTGCCGAGGATTGAACCTAGGTTACCCGCATGATAGGTGGGACTACTCACCACTATACTACAACAATGCCAAAATTCTGATGTACACATCGTAGTGCACCAAAATTGTATTAAAATTAGTTACTAAAAATAATGTTATATAATGGCACAACCAAGTTGTACCCCTATCATAGAAGCAAACAAAGTGTTGTGTGTAATCTAAATTGTGTTATTCTCTTCAACCCTCTTGCCTATTTATATAACCTAAATTGCCTAAAACCTTATTAGGTTAGGATTAGATAACTCTTAGGATTACAAAAATAAGACCTTCCTAATTTCTAGAAGTCTAAACTTGTTTTATAAGTTAATTAGTTCCATCAGACATATCAGTGAATTCCCGTAGGTTTGTCTTTCAAGTAGAATAAGTCCATGAAAACAATGAAATCTAGAAGATCCATAAACATGAAAGTTGTAGGCTTGTGTCTTCTAAGAATTTGGGTGCTATTTTTAGGTTAATTGGACCACTATAGCTCTAGATATGGCCCAAATACAGAAATAGGTTCAATTGGGATAGAAACATGATTTTAGCTTGTCAGCCAAGTAAAGGCTTGAAGAAGTCCAAACTAGGATTGGACCAAAATATAAAAGTTGTATATCTCTCTTTTATATTTTCATTAATATAAATTTTGCCTCAATCCAATATTTAAAGCCCAAGATATGATTGAAAAAAAAATAGTATCAAAATCTAGCATTTACTGAATAAATTTAGAAATTTGTAAAATTAATCAAAAATTATAAAACAAGGCCTATTATGTAAAATTAAGCACATGTAACACCTAAGAGACATAAAATAGAAAAAAATAAAATAGTAAATATTTTTCTTATTAATTACTCACTAAACCCGACTTGCTACTTTGTGTTTCTACTTGCAGATTCTGAAGTCGAAACTATATCATCACCTCCCCAAAATTAGGACTTCTAAGAGCCTTTTTTAGGTTTGCTTAATAGTAGTAAAATATATCTTCTTAAAACTAGTGATTTTTTAGCCTTACTCTATATAGGTCAAGTGAAGATAGGACATGAACTATATTCTTATGAGATAGTTAGGATAGCTTATCTTTAGTTTAGGAAGTTCATAAACCATTCTAACTACTTTTCTATTGTAAATTCTGTTGATGAATGAAATTTTTTTAAATTTACATGCTTTATACAACTATGAAATCCAATAATTAGTCAAGAATATAATAATAAGAATAGATTAGGCTAGTGGAAATCAATTAGCAAGATTCCATGCCTTCCATGATAGATGTTAAGTCATGATAAAGGTAGTATCAAAGCATTATCTAGGTTCCTAGGGGGATGATGCACTTAGGTTATATCTATGTGCTATCATGATAGGTGTTAATCGACATTGTACCAATGGTATGTATACATTTGGGATCAAATATCATTAGTACCATTTCGATAAACCCTATAATGCCATTAATGGAGGCGGTATAGTTAAATATTTTAATTTTCTTGATAAATGCTTTAATTAGTCATTTGATTATTTGAAAATTTTTATGAATTAGGAAATGGCAGACACAAATGAGGAGTCTTCTATAGGCTTCTAACCTTAAAATATTAGAAATGCTAATAGAGAAGGAAACAATCAATAACTTCCTCTATAGACTATGAATTTCATGCAACATATTATAGATCAAGTTGGTAGAGCCTTCAACCAAAATATAGGCATGGACATAATAGAAACTAAGATGACCATGAGAAAAAACCAAAGTGACCATAAAAAAAGCATGATCATAGTGAACAGTGTAAAAGGGAGAGTAGCCTTCTAGGAAGGGGTGCTAAAAATAAGTTCAAAATTATGCACGAATTTCTCAAGTTGAAACTAGCATAGTATTTTAGTGTTGATTTGTGCTGGAAATCGCGCGTCATACATGCACAACAGAATAAAATTTTTGCACGATTTCCACCAAGGATCTATGCGAATTAAGAACGCCATAGATTAAGGATTAAGTTTTATACCTTTCGGCCAAAAATCTTCTGTCCGTTACACAGCAAATCCGATCTGCTTCTGTCCGTTTTCCAATCCAATCTACTCTCCAAATTACGAACCGGGATAGAAACCAAAAGATGAGATCACCAATGCAACGTTTAATGTGGCTGCACCTCTATGATATCCACACGAACCCGTGAATCACCGATAAATGTTCACACAAACACCGGTTGGAATCGATCTCCTTTCACCTCGTAGTGCTAGCTACGCCTCTTCAGGGGTTTTGGTCAAGGAGAGGTGCTAGGGTTTTCCTATGCCTTTTTGGGGTGCGTGAATAATGATAGTAATCCTATTATTACCCAACAAGCCTATTTAAATAGGTGCATAAAAAAATCTAACCTTTTTTGCCTTTATTCCATGTACAATTATAGGCTTACTATTGGGCCTTATAATTATAACACGAATTCCTAAATATTAAGCCTAAACAATTTAGTCCATTAATTCCAAATTCACTAGGCTCTAAGTGTGCGACCCTATAGGCTCTCATTACGTTGGCAATGACCATTAATTATATTAATGATCATAAACAATGATTGGTGTCTAGCAACACATCATTGTTACCCAAGTAATGAGAAAGTCGGTGATTTGACTAAACCTTTACACGTGATCATCACTTATGTCCTTTTGTCCTATACATCTAGATTGAGCACGAGACATGGACCGTGTCATTCCCATATAACTCAATCTTAAGGTTTCTTGATTCCTAAGTAAGCTGACTGAAACAAATGTAATCGATATCCCATGTCATTTCATCTGAGCATGGCCATGCATTTTCTCAGCTTTACTTAATCAAGGAGCCCATAGATGTTACTCCTATTATATAGGAGGGACAAATCCCATCTTGATCACATAAATCCCTCCGCATGATATGTGACATATCCAATATCTACCCTTGCATTCACTCAACCATTAGTGACATAGAATAGTATCAAAATATGAAACTCACATGCAAGGAACCTTGGTGATCTCAGGTCAAAGGACTATATTAATAATGATCACTAAGAACCACTTATGATACTCATATAACGATCCATGTAGTGTTCTTAATATGGGTCGGTCCAGTATACAAGTTCTCTAACTTGTACTCATGTCTAAACTTAATATCTCATATAAGTCTTCACACATGCTAGTCTTAACATATCAAAGCAACCTAATCCACAATGATATATGACTAGGGACATTTAAGAATACAATTATTCTAAGGTTATTATCATAATTGAATATATTACGCAGATAATATATATAATTATAATAATTGAAATTGCCATTAAAATAACATGATTCAAAATTACAATCACCAATATAATTGGTTTTAAGGCATATACACTAACAATCTCCCACTTGCACTAAAGCCAATCATCCATGTATCTAATACCTATGGATCTTATATGACTATCATGCTTTTGCTGCGTTAGAGCTTTTGTCAGTGGATCGGCGACATTATCGTCAGTCGGTATTCTACATATCCTGACATCATTTCTATCAACAATATCTCTTATGAGATGATAACGACGGAGTATATGTTTGGATTTCTGGTGAGATCTAGGTTCCTTGGCTTGCGCAATGGCTCCATTATTGTCACAATAGAGCTCTACTGGGTCAGCAATGTTAGGAATAACTCCAAGTTCATTGATGAACTTCTTAATCCAAACAGCCTCTTTTGTGGCATCTGATGCTGCAATGTATTCAGCTTCTGTTATAAAATCAGCCACTGTCCCTTGCTTTGAACTCTTCCAGGTCACAGCGCCACCATTAAGGCAAAATACATAACCTAACTGCGACCTGAAGTCATCTTTATCGGTTTGAAAGCTAGCATTAGTGTAACCATTTACAATGAGCTCTTCCTCACCTCCATAAATCAAAAACATGTCTTTAGTTCTTCTTAAGTACTTAAGAATATTCTTGACAGCTGTCCAGTGACTTTCACCAGGATCTGATTGGTATCTGCTCGTCATGCTTAAAGCATATGAGACATCAGGGCGAGTACATAACATGGCATACATGATAGACCCAATCGCAGATGCACAAGGGATCTTACTCATGCGCTGTCTCTCATACTCTGTGGAAGGACATTGAGTTCTTGAGAGACTTATGCCATGTGACATCGGCAAGAATCCTCTTTTAGAATCTTGCATGCTAAACCTTTTTAGCACCTTGTCAATTTATGTACTCTGACTTAGGCCAAGCAATTTTCTCAATCTATCTCTATAGATCTTGATATCTAATACATAAGAGGCCTCACCTGAGTCTTTCATAGAAAAATAATTTCCTAACCAAGTTTTTACAGACTATAGTGTAGGAATGTCATTTCCAATGAGTAATATGTCATCTACATACAACACCAGAAAGACTATTGTGCTCCCACTAACCTTCTTGTACACACAGGGTTCATCTTCATTTTTAATGAAACTAAACTCTTTGATCGCATCATCGAAATGAAGATTCCAACTCCGAGAAGCTTGCTTCAACTCATAAATGGATCGTTGCAATTTGCAAACTTTTCCAGCATTTTCAGTATTTACAAAACTTTCAGGTTGTGTCATGTACACATCCTCAAGAAGATTTCCATTAAGGAAAGCAGTTTTGACATCCATTTGCCAGATTTCATAATCATAATATGCTGCTATAACTAGAAGAATCCTGATGGATTTAAGCATGACAACTGGAGAAAAAGTCTCATCATAGTCAATACCATGGATTTGTTTGAAACTTTTTGCAACCAATCGTCCCTTAAAGGTACACACATTACCATCCATGTCAGTTTTCTTTTTGAAAACCCATTTGTACCCAATGGGTTTTACCCCTTCTGGTGGATCAACCAAAGTCCAAACTTGGTTTGAATACATGGAGTCCATCTCTGATTTCATAGCTTCTAGCCATTTCTCAGAATCTAGCCCTATCATAGCCTCTTGGTAAGTTGTGGGCTCATCTTAGTCCATTAGCAACACATCACCGTGATGAGTCACAAGAAAACCATATCTCTCGGGCTCACGACGTATCCTACTAGATCTACGTGGATTCTGTGTTACAGGAGCAGGTTCTTCCACAACTGTTTGTGGAACCGGCTCAGGTTCCATCTCAAGTTTAATGTTTTCTCATTGATCTTGAATTTCTTCAAGTTCTATTCTTCTCCTACTGATTCTTTTAGAGATAAATTCTCTCTCTAGAAAAATATCAGTTCGAGCAATAAACACTTTTTGCTCGGTTAGATTATAGAAATAATATCCTTTTGTTTCCTTAGGATATCCAACGAAAAGATATTTATCAGATTTGGGTCCAAGTTTATCAGAAGCCTGACGTCTTACGTAAGCTTCGCAGCCCCAAATTGTAATGTCCTGAATTTTCAATTCTATTATTTGAATCTTTAAATTCTGAAACTGTAGAAATGAAGAGCATGATTGAATTAGCTTAGTGGGTGAATCTTAAGTTGAAAGGGATTAAGTGTAGGGTAAACGAAATTTTTGAAGGAAAAAGGATAGTAGGGAAAAGAATTTATTTTCATAAGCAGTATAAATGATCAGAGGAGGTTAGAGAACCTTAAAAAGGGGAGTTATCTAAGTCTGATAGTGTAAGGAATTTTAAACAGACAGAGACCCTATGGACTAAATTGCAAAAGTGCAGAATCGGGTGTGGTTAAAGTGAAATAACTAAGGAATTAGGATCTAATATGAATAACCAAGAGTTTTGGGGTGTAATATATGATTTTTATTAGTGTGACCAATGGATTTATGACAAGTGTCATTGTTAGAAAAATAATGGCAAGAATAGCCTTACTTTTGGTGAAAAAGGACTAAAATACCCTTGAAAATTTCAAAAATGACCAAAATGCCCCTAGAAGCTTCATGAAAAGTCTTCTTTCTTCTCCATTTCTCCAAAAAGCTGCAGCAACTCCATGAAAGAAGCTTGAGACGTGCAGGAGAGAGAGAGAAAGAGAGAGAAAGTTTCTTTTGAGTTTTTCACCCAAAAATAGTGAGTTTTAAGCTTAGTGGTAGAAGGGAAAGTTGCTCCTCTCATAAAGCTCTATCCATTGGTGTGCTTAGAGTGAAGAAAAGCTCAAGTTTGATTAAGTTTAGGGAGCTCCAAGTGAGGATTTTCAAGTTGTAGCAAGAGGTAAAATTATTCTCCTCTAAAAGCTCTTTATTGTGCTCTTCTTAGTTTCTTGAAATCTTGAGGTTGGTGTGGTCAAGGGTGATTGAACATGGAATTTAGGATGATTTGAACATGTTTAATGGTGTTTTAGATGTTGTTATGATGATTTATAGCTTTGGTTTGGTGTAAAAATAGCAAGAAACATGATGTACACATTTGGGTTTTAGAGGCATAATGGTGCATGTGTAGTGTTGGCATAATATGTTTAGAACTTGGCTAAATTGATGAAGTTAAATTGGTTTCTATGAATATTGAAGCTTATGGAAGATGAAACTTTGAGTTGTGAAGGTGTTTGTGTGCTTTTTCCCTTTTGAGAAGCTAAAACCATAATATGGAAAAGAAGGAAGGAAGGAGTTTTAGTGTTTAAAGTGTTTTCGGAGGATCAGCAAGGTACACGGGGTAGAACACGGCCCGTGTTGTACCCCGTGTTCCTCGTCGAAGCTGATCAGTATGCTACACGGGGTGCAACACTCCCCGTGTTTATCTCAGGACTGAAGGGCAGTAAGGTACACGGGGTAGAACACGGCCCGTGTTCACCCCCGTGTTCTTTGTCGAGTAGCCCTAAAGTGAACCAGTAAGGAACACGGCCCTGAACACGGGGTATGGGACCCCCGTGTTCTTTGTTAAGTGAACTTTTTGGCTTGATTTCTTCATGTTTTGCATGGTTTTGCCTTTGGATCCTTTTCTAATGTTCATATGTGTCATTTCAAGGCTTGAAATCAAAGTATAGAGCATCTAAGTATGCATTTAATTAAGTGGAGAAAGTAAAGAATACATGAGGATTAGGGAAAGTGATGATGTTCTAATAAGAAACTATGATGTGTATTTGTATAAACTAAAGAGTGACAACTTGCAAAGGCAAGAGGAAGTGTAAAGGAGTTTTTGGTGAGAGCAAAGGGAACATCACACTGGAAGCTTGTGAAAGGTAGCTAGCTCTATCCTTAAGCTCTGTTTCTATTCACATGATTTTCTGTATATTATGCCATTGTATGGAATGTGTATGAGATAGCTGTGTCCGCATCCTGGGAAGACAGTGTGATACTGTGTGAGTAAGGCCTATGGCCCGAGTTTTCCCCGGGATGGTAATGAAAATTGCTGTGTGCGGTACCTATGGCCTTTAGAGTACCTCGAGAAGACAGTGTGATACTGTGTGAGTAAGGCCTATGGCCCGAGTTTTCCCTGGGAAGACAGCGTGATGCTGTATATGAGGCCTAGGTACGATTATCTGTGATGGCCATCTAGATATTGATATGAGTCCTTGAAGGGGATTGTTGATTGTTATGTGTGATGCATATTTCTTACAATGGTAATGAATGAGGTGACATATGATTGATTGAGTTCGAAATGTACGTTTTATTTGCTTAAGGATCTGGAATGGCTTGATATGTTTTCATGGCAATAGCTAGCTACTGGGAAACTTTGTTTCTTATGTTTTCTGTATTGTGACTAACCATTCTAGGTGATGATTCCAAAGGCTCTCATGATAAAGGGCAATGATGTTTGAAGTTGTAAATAATTGCATAGTTAGTGACATTGTATATGATGGATGTATATTTTGTAAATTGAACTCTTTTTGTATAATTATACGACTTTTGCTCATGTGTATAAAGTACAGAAATTTGAGATATTCCGTATTAGCTTGAGGTAGATGACGAATGAGTGCGTAATAATCATCTAGTAATTGAGGAATAAGGTGTTAATAAGTAAGGGAGTTACACAAATCTTCATAAAAGACAAACTAGGACGTTTCCCAGTCCATATCTCATATGGTGTCTTTTGAACTGATTTTGATGGAACACGGTTTAGTGTGAAAGTTGCAGTCTCTAGAGCATGTCCCCAGAAGAAATTTGGAAGGTCAGCCTGACTCATCATTGACCGAACCATGTCTAACAAAGTTCGATTCCTCCTTTCAGAAACACCATTCCATTGAGGTGTTCCTGGTGGAGTGAGTTGTGATACAATGCCACACTCCTTTAGATGATTAAGGAACTCTCGGTCTAAGTATTCACCACCTCGATCTGATCTAAGTGCTTTAATACTTTTACTAAGTTAGTTTTGTACTTCATTTTTGAACTCTTTGAACTTTTCAAAAGATTCAGACTTGTGTTTCATAAGAAACACGTAACCATATCTACTGAAATCATTAGTAAAAGTAATGAAGTACTGATAACCTCCTCTAGCTTGTGTGTTTAAAGGTCCACATACATCACTATGTATAAGGCCCAATAAATCACTAGCCCTTTCACCTTTCCCAATAAAAGGGGCTTTAGTCATCTTACCTAATAAACATGACTCACATACCTCATATGATTCAAAATCAAATGAGTCTAAAAATCCATCCTTATGAAGTTTGGAGATGCGTGTCTCATTTATATGGCCTAAACGACAATGCCAAAGATAGGTTGGATTTAAATCATTAGTTTTGACTTTCTTCGTGTTTATGTTATAGATTGGATTTTCAAGGTCCAGAACATAAAGATCATTCATTAATTGTGCACTTCCATAAAATATTTCATTTAAATAAATAGAGCAACATTTGTCCTTTATTATAAATGAAAAACCTTTCTTATCTAAACAAGAAACAGAAATCAAATTTCTACTAACAGTAGGCACAAAATAACAATTGTCCAATTCTAAAACTAATCCACTAGGTAAAGATAAATAATAAGTCCCTACAGCTAATGCAGCAACTCTTGCTCCATTTCCAACGCGCAGGTCCACTTCACCTTTAGCTAATGATCTACTTTCTTTAAGATCCTGCACATTTACACAAATGTGAGTACCACATCCAGTATCTAATACCCAAGATGTAGAAGTAGATAAATTAACCTCTATAACATAAATACCTGAGTTGGAAGTCCCACTTTCCTTTTGCTTCTTAAGCTCTTCCAGGTAAATCTTGCAATTTCGCTTCCAATGTCCTGATTCTTTACAATGGAAGCATTGCCCTTCCTTGGCCACGCCACCTTTGGGCTTCAGTGCAGAGGAACTTGACTTGGACTTTCCATCAGTCTTGTCCTTTTTCTTTTTATTCTTGGCCTTAGACTTGCCTTTTCCTTTGCCCTTTTGAACCATCATAATGGAATTGGGCTTGGACTTTTTCAAGTTTTGCTCAGCAGTTCTCAACATGTTAAGCAGTTCAGGAAAATTCTTATCAATTTCGTTCAAGTTGTAATTCATGACGAATTGACTATAGCTCTCAGGAAACGATTGCAGAACTATATCAGTAGTCAATTCTTGCTGCAAAGGAAAACCCAATCTTTCAAGGCTATTGATGTACCCAATCATTTTAAGCACATGTGTAGCAACGGGTGTTCCTTCAGCCATCTTATACTAAAACAATGCTTTAGATACATCATATCTCTCATGTCTTGCTTGCTCTTGGTAGAGCTGTTTAAGGTGATTAATCATATTGAACGCCTCCATGTTCTTATGTTGCTTCTGAAGCTCAAAGTTCATGGTAGCAAGCATGAGACAACTGATATCTAGAGCATCTTCTAGATGCTTCTCATAAGCATCCTTTTCTGCTCGAGGAGCATTGGGAGCAAGCTCATCTGGAGTAGGTTGCTCTAAGACATATTGTTTTTTCTCATGCTTGAGGACAATCCTCAAGTTTCGATACCAATTGAGAAAATTCATCCCATTCAGTTTATCCTTCTCAAGGATAGATCACAGTAATAAATTTGATGCATTTGATGCCATGGTTATCTACAATAGAAAAATATGCAAAATGAGAATCATGTATTTTATATATTTAATAAGGTCTTTTATTAAATAATACTCCCACTATTTTTCTCAAAATAATAGCCCTCACTATTATTTCGAAAAATCATAGCATTTGAGATTTTCTAGTGGGCCAAGATCCATATTTCACCTAGACTTAAGTCAGCTTTGGCTGATCACTCAAGTTTTGGCTATTTAGGTAGGCAACTCCTTGCTAATTACATCTTATGTAACTCTTGGATAGTTAGGTGAACAACACTTGTTCAAATCCATCTCATGGACTTAAGCCCAACTCCATGCCTCTAGGCCCCCAATCCTATTGAGATGGCCTAGTTAAGTCAAAAACCCAATTATTAGCATTTGGATATCACTATTATCCTATCGTGTCTCACCAAGATAAACTAGGCACTTTGATTTGGCAAACCTACCTTATGTTGATCAAGGCCTTGACAAGTGTCATTCATTGGAAGGCATCACTTTTATTACTGACTTAATATTTGCATTGAGGGATTTAAATGTCTATTTTAGATCTCACCATTATTTGCCATCCATACATGCCTATATCTAACATATCATATACATTAATATAAAGCATGCAAAAAAGCATAAAATAAATGTGCATAGTTATGGCCCAACTATATTGGTTTTCCTAAGCCAATGAGAAAACCAAAAGGTTAACCTAGGGTAAAGATATCTTCTTTGAGCATCTTCCATGGTTGTCCTCATATTGATTTTGGCTCCTTGTCTCCATGGCAGCAAGCTCCAGGCTTAAACATGTTGTACATTTGAAAGTAAACTATTCTAACTTTACAATACATAATGAAGGAGAAAACTTGAGTTACATTCGAGGGGAGTAAGGTGAGAGAAACAATGTACAACTAGAATTTATAGAGAAAGGCACGACATGCAGGCCGTATTTAATTACCATAAAACCAAAAACAATAAATGAAAGATAACCATACATTGTGGTGTAAGGGCCATAACTATGCATCATGCAGCAAACATCACATCTAAGCATACAAACAACCATAGGTATTCATTGAAATTGATCTTGTTTCCAATTTTAACTTGTTTAAAATTAGAAGGTTATGAAAATATTGATTTAAAACGCAGCTTTGATTTAGGCTATCAATTTTTATGCATCTTACATTCAAAATTTTGAAGACTTTCGGGCAAAATCCAGAAAATTTTGAATGCTTCAATTTTTGTATTAACCATTAAAATAATCGGCCAAAATTAGAATTTATCAAGAACCCTAATTCCAGAACTATTCTGAAATCCTACTTCTTAATGTTCCGCCATATTAACTCAAACATTAGTCCATGTTTTTGTTTAATTTAATCTCATTAAACAAAATAGAATGCATACATCACATGTATACGATCAGACATGTTTTTATTCGAATTTTAATCTCATTAAAATTGAAACCTTCATCAACTACGTTTCCAATTTTTAATCTCATTAAAAATGAATCATTAATTATGTATGTTTCAATCTAATTTTAATCTAATCAAAATCGATTCATCAACATACAAAATTACATTGATCCAGAACCCTAATTGCATCATGCATGATCTGATTAAACACGAATTATCCAAATTTAAACGCATAATACAGAAAACTAATCTATGGATTCGCAAGCGGCTCTGATACCACTGCTGGAAATCGCACGTCATACATGCACAGCGGAATAAAATTTTGCATGATTTCCACTAAGGATCCATGCGAATTAAGAACGCCATAGATAAGGGATTAGGGTTTATATCTTTCAGTCAAAAATCTTCTGTCCGTTACACAGCAAATCTGATCTGCTTCTGTCCGTTTTCTAATCCAATATACTTTTCAAATCACGAACCGGGATAGAAACCAGAAGATGAGATCACCAATGCAATGTTTAATGTGGCTGCACCTCTATGGTATTCACACAAACCCGTGAATCACCAATGAATGTCCACACAAACACCGGTTGGAATCGATCTCCTTTCACCTCGTAATGCTAGCTACGCCTCTTTAGGGGTTTTGGTCAAGGAGAGGTGCTAGGGTTTTTCTATGCCTTTTTGGGGTGCGTGAATAATGATAGTAATCCTATTATTACCCAACAAGCTTATTTAAATAGGTGCATAGAAAAACCTAACCTATTTGGGCTTTATTCCATGTACAATTATAGGCTTACTATTGAGCCTTATAATTATAACACGAATTCCTAAATATTAAGCCCAAACAATTTAGTCCATTAATTCCAAATTCACTAGGCTCTAAGTGTGCGACCCTATAGGCTCTCATTACGTTGCAATGACCATTAATCATATTAATGATCATAAACAATGATTGGTGTCTAGCAACACATCATTGTTACCCAAGTAATGAGAAAGTCGGTGATTTGATTAAACCTTTACACGTGATCATCACTTATGTCCTTTTGTCCTATACATCTAGATTGAGCACGAGACATGGACCGTGTCATTCCCGTATAGCTCAATCTTAAGGTTTCTTGATTCCTAAGTAAGCTGACTGAAACAAATGTAATCGACATCCCATGTCATTTCATCTGAGCATGGCCATGCATTTTCTTAGCTTTACTTAATCAAGGGGCCCATAGATGTTACTCCTGTTATATAGGAGGGACAAATCCCATCTTGATCACACAAATCCCTCCGCATGATATGTGACATATCCAATATCTACCCTTGCATTCACTTAACCATTAGTGACATAGAATAGTATCAAAATATGAAACTCACATGTAGGGAACCTTGGTGATCTCAGGTCAAAGGACCATATTAATAATGATCACTAAGAACCACTTATGACACTCATATAACGATCCATGTAGTGTTCTTAATATGAGTCGGTCCAGTATACAAGTTTTCTAACTTGTACTCATGTGTAAACTTAATATCTTATATAAGTCTTCACACATGCTAGTCTTAACATATCAAAGCAACCTAATCCACAATGATATATGACTAGGGACATTTAAGAATATAATTATTCTAAGGTTATTATCATAATTGAATATATTACGCAAACAATATATATAATTATAATAATTGAAATTGCCATTAAAATAACATGATTCAAAATTACAATCACCAATAGAATTGATTTTAGGGCATATACACTAACAATTTGATGGTGAATCCTTTCAAATTTTTGAAGCAAATTGAATGGTTTGGCAAAATGTTACAAAGCCTAACATCCTTATTGATTTGTTTGGTAGGTTATCAATTGAATGACATGACCTATTATTAGTTCATGAATATCATAGAAAATTGAGATCCACATTTAGAAAGCTTTTAAAGAACAATTCATTGACTGATTTATACCCATATGCATACACTAATGCAAAGTTTAGGAGTTTGGTTACCTCAAGCAAGAAAGCCTTTCAATGGCCAAATATAATGTTCAATTTACTAGATTATCTAGATATGCTCCATACTTGGTTTCTACTAAAAAAGCCACGATTAATAGATTTACGTAAGCCTTACAAAATTTCTATTATGAATATGTTCACATTAACAAAGATACCACTTATTAAGAAATAATGGATTAAGCATTAAAGCTTAAGCTTAAAGTGAAGGAGAGGAAAGAAAGAAAAGCACAAGGAAGAAATAGGAAAAAAGGTGGGTCAAAAAGACTAAGTTTTACATCCGATGCTAAAGGAATGCCTTTTTGGAATGTCTCTTCAAGTGAAGGTAATAGATAATTTATGAGGCCAACATATCCTAGGAGCATAACAAGTGAACCATTTATGGGGAGGGGCTAAAGGAGTTATCATTTTCACCCACATTTATCCATAAGCTCTGAAAGAGGTAATTTTCAAGAAGAAACACCTAGATATGCTAGGTATGGCAACATATACCGAGGTCTATATGACTTCAACCTTGTCATGTATTGCAAATGTGGATAACTCAAGTATAAGGCCAAGGAATGTCCTAAAAGTTTTCTTAACTAAGGGGTTCACTATTCAATTTCATAATGTGGTGCACTAACCTCTTTCAACCAATCTTACCAAAAATCCACCACTAATAAGAACTACAAATATAAGCAATTGCGAGAGAGCTTCGAATGGAAGCTAAGTGAAAGTCTTTGCATTAACATGCTGAAAGGTCTAAGCCTCTAATATTGTTAGTATCAGGTATCCTCAAAATTAAAGATTCTTTAATTAAAGCTTATTTGACCTAAGTGCCACCCATTCATTTATCTTAAAAAGATTTTTTCTTGCTATTAATAAATTATTTAAGCCTATGAAAAACCTTTTGATTATGATGACTTCAGTGGACAAGTCCTTATTAGCTACCTACTTTATTTGTAAAGGACAAATGGATCAATAAGGTTATGAATTAACTATCACTAATTGAATAAAGTCACCATTAAGAATATATATTATCCCCTTCACATTGATGACTTGTTCAATCATCTGTAAGAAGCTGAGTATTCCTCAAAGATAAATTTATGTATAAGTTGTCACTAATTAAAGATCTTCAAGGATAACATCCTAAATTCATAGTTTAGACTCGATATGGACATCTTAAATTTCTAGTTATGCCTTTAAAATTAACTAATGCATTTGCTACTTTTATAAAGTTAATGAATCGAGCATTCAAACCCTACTTGGATAAATTTTTAATTATCTTCATTAATGACTTTTTAATTTATTCTAAGAATGAAGAAGAGCATGTAAGGCATCTTAGAGATGTATTGCAAACTCTATGACAACATAAGTTATATAAATAATTTTTTAAGTGTAAGTTTTGGATAACTAACATGAAGTTTTTAAGGGCATGCAGTGTCATAAGAAGGAGTTAGAGTTAATCCTTAAAAAGTAGAGACAATTGAAAATTAGCTAAAGCCAACATCAATTATGAAAATTTAGAGCCTTTTAGGATTAGGTAGATATTATTGGAGGATTTTTCCAAGATATTTGCACCATTAACCAAGTTAATGCAAAAAGAGGTAAAGTTTAATGATCAAATATGTGTAGAAACAATTTCCAAAAGTTAAAAATTTGCTTGACATTAGCTCCAATATTAGCCTTGCTCTCAGGTACCGGAAGATATATGGTGTACTTCAATGCTTCAAGAGTTAGCTTCAATTGTGTTTTAGTCAATATAATAAAGTGATTGCATGTGCCTTTCAACAATAGAAGAAACATGAACAAAGCTATTGTACCCATGATTTAAAATGACAATAATATTTTTTGTCTTGAAAATTTGGAAGCATTATTTATATGGTGCAATGTGTGAAATCTACATGGATCACAAAAGTTTAAAGTACAATTTTTAGTAAAAAGATCCAAATTAATTTTAGATAAAGAAAGTAGATGGAACTTGTTGAGAAATATGATTGTTTAATTCTTTACCATCCTAGCAAAGCTTATGTAGCAGCAAATGCATTAAGTCATAAATTTACAAGTAAAACAATTAAAGGACTTCTTGAAGATTGAGAAGTATTGCATGCTTAAATAGGAGTTCAACCTATTCTTTTTAATTAAATTAGATATGCTTACAAGAATGATAAAGTTATGTAACAATGATGAAAAAAGCCATAGAAATCTCCAAATTAGAAATAACAATGGATCAAAGAGGAGTAATTCAGCATCAAAGACAAATTTGGTTGCCTTCTAGTAAAAGGAATTAATTATTGCATCAAGCCTATACTTTTTCTCGTACTATGCATTAAGGGTGACCAAGGTATTTCATGACTTAAAGGCTATTTTTTGGTAGAGAGGAATAAAGAAGGACATATTGAACTATGTAATAAAATGTTTAACTTATTAATAAGTGCCAGTAAAGCACTAGCATTTAGCCAAAATGCATCAATTATTTTCAATTCTATATAGAAAATGGGAAAGTATGACAATGGATTGTTTAATTAAGTTACCAAGGACTTAAATAGGATATGACTCAATATGGGTATTTATTAATTAGTTAACCAAGTTTACACTCACTTTCTACCAATTAAAATTACCTTTTCTACCTCACAATATGCCTAAATTTACTTTGACAATATATGCTTTTTGCATAGAGTCTAGTTATTATTGTATAGGACTGGAGAACTTAGTTTACTTCCTACTTCTAGTGATGCATCCATCAAGCATTAGGAATATAGCTACATTTCAGTAGCCCCTTCCACCCATAAATAAATAGATAATTAGAGAGAAAATTTAAATTCAGGAAGATATGCTTAAAATATGTGCTCTAAAGTTTGAAAAGAATTAGAAGAAATACCTATCATTAATTGAATTTGCTTATAATTATAGCTATTAGTTAGGTATCTAAATAGCTCCTTACAAGCCTTATATAATTGAAAATATAGATATCTAATAGGCTAGTTCAAACTAGGAGAAGCAAAACTCTTAAGACTAAAATTAGTGTCTAATGCCTTAAAGAAAGTGCAAAAAATTTGAAACCAATTCAAAATGACCTAAAATAGGTAAAAATCCCATATGGAAAAAGGAAGAAAGAGCTAGAATTCCAAGAGAAAGACATGATATTCCTCAAGGTGTCATTTATGAAAGGAGTCATGTGGTTTGGAAGAAAGAAAAATTAGTACCCCACTTCATTAGCCCTTTCTAAATCATCAAATGTATAGGAAAAGTTGCATATTGCTTAGATTTACCATATAGTTTACAAGGTATAAATATAGTGTTTCATGTCTTTATGCTTTGAAAGCACATAGCTAACAAATCCCATGTGATCCAAAATGAACCGTTATAGTTAGATTCCAAATTTCCATATAAAGAAAAGCTACTTGAAATCTTAGATTGTCAAATTTTAAAGTTAAGGTCGAAAATGTCCTATCAATAAAGGTCCATTAGGAATAACATGTGATTAAGGAAGTCATCTGGGACTTAAGATTGAAATGTGGCAAAATTACCTCTATTTGTTTGTTAAACACTGGAGCTTTATTAGTTAATTTGTGTAGATCTTTATTAGGCTAGCAACCCCAAGAATTTAATGATAAATTCTTTTAAAGGGAAAAGTATTATTACACCTTCTTTAAATTTTAAAAATATTATATTATGAAAAAAATTCAATTAATTTTATTAGAAATAAATATGAAAATTGAAAAAGGATAAACAAAATATAATAAAAAGGTATAATTCGATATTAAGAAAAATAAAGAATTGATTAATTAAATAAGATTAAAAAGGGAAGTTTAGAATTTAATGAGTTAGATAAAGAAGAAGATTTGATATTATAAGTTTTTAGAAAGGAGTGTATGAACATGGAGGAATTTAGGGCCAAATTACCTAAAATGCCCTTGCCCTAATGCTTAAAATATCAAACCTCTCTCTATCTCTCCTTATTTTCCCAATTCCATTAAAATCCCCAACTTTCTCAACCTATCTCCCTCCTCTCCTCATTCTATCTCCATTCTAATCAAGTAAGAAATCCTTCACCTATCATCAAATTTCTCACATAACCAAGAGAAAAATATTAAAATCTACTTTTATGCACTAGTATAAAATTACCCTTTAATGTCACCTTATTGACATTAATTAATGTGAAAATCAATGTATATAAACATACCATGGCATTTTTGCAATCACGAGCAACTTATAATGTTGGATCCAATAAAAATTTGACATAATAAATAGGCACAATGATATTTTTGAAATTTTGATTGACTTACCATATCGATTATAATAAAAAACCCATGTAGAAAGTCAAACATTGATAAGTTACAACATTAATTTTCTATAATCATCGTCCAAAAGGCATTCGAATCATCATTCTAAGAAATATCAACTGAATACATGGCAATTTTCTTTAACAACTAATGACTATTATTATTCCTACTATCTATAAATTTCTATCTCACTTTATTTTTTTTATTTAGGTGGCATAAAATGACAATATACTATCCTTGTTGCACTGTTAGAAAAACTTCAAGCTCATGATTATGAGTTTCCCTCAAATCATGATTATCTTTTGTTAGGATAAAATGCTATTAAAAGATATCCATGATCTTTTGGGAAACTCATTATCAAATAGTCAAAGCATTTCTAACTTTGTAGCATTGATTATATATATGGTCCTCATATTTCACTAGATACTACAAGGAATAAATGGCTAATGTTTATAAAATCTAGTAGATCACCTAAACATAATAAAAATAGATTATATCTTTTTAAACAAAAAAGAATTTGTAATAAGAATTTTAATCTCTTCAATGCGAGGAAAGAGTGGCTATGCTATAAATTGTATCAATGATATCTTGTAGTTTTTGTGTAGGTTATTGCTTTATAGGAAATATATATTGTATAATGATTTTTCAAAATTACATCAAATGATTAATTGTAAAATTATTATACAATGTTTAGTAGTTAATGTTAATAATATTATTACAAAAACAATTTGTATTTAGTATCTATTATTAGAAAAATGTCAAGATGCAAAAATTCAATTATATTGCTTGAGAAAATTGATATCCAATGTATTAAAAAAATGACATTGGTTATTTATTAAAAACTGACATAGTTTTAAAAATTGGAGGGAAAGATAAGGAGTTAGAATAGAATTTTTGTGATGAAATTACCACATCAATTTTTTAACCTAATTAACATTTAAATGTATAGCATTGGTCACTTACCTTGTAATAAATGGTAAGCATTTATCAATGATGACATTTACAAGGTATTAGAAATTGCCAAAACTTACTAAGCCAATGCAATTAAGTAAAGACATTGATTTTAATTTAATAGCCAACATATATTGTTTGTCATCATATCTATATATTTTTCTTTTGCTCCACTTTTTGTTTAAGTGGTTTAAGAGGACAACATATGCATTCTTATTGTACATTTAGAAAAACTTTGAATCTTATCATATTCCATAAAACTACTATTATCTTTTTCCTTTAAATAAATAATTATGAACAAAAAATATTTATAATTAAATGTAACTGCCATGATCATAAGATTCAAATCATTTCTAAGTCTGGAGCATTGATAGGTATGTTATCTTTATATTGTACCTAGTATTGATTTTAAGTATTGATTATGTTGTAATCTATATTAATAATCTAGTAGTTTTGTGCAGATCATTATTTTCAAAAAATGTTAGGATGTAAAAATCTTATTTAGAAAAAAAGGTAAGCAACATTAGTTATTGATTAAAAATTAATGTATTTTTTAAAAGAAAATACCATATCGATCTTTTGATTTATTGATGTCTAAAAGCGTAATAACAACCATCCAACATGTAATAAATATTTACCAATGATGGCATTTATGAGGTGTAGTAGTTATGTTAAGAAATAAAAAGATAGATGGAAGCAGATATCATGATAGTTTTCTTATGTGACCAATGTCTAAATGTGTATTAAATACTACACTTATTCAACAATATTATGCATTAAGAAATTGTAAAAAATTACAATATTTCAAGATATATCAACAATCGAGCTATATGAAATTATACATACATTATATGTCAATTTTAGTTGATGATTAACATCTAAAGCTATACATGTAATTTCATTCCCACTATTCTTTTGAAATAAGCAATGCTTTATCAATGATGGGAAAACTATTGTTGTATGTTAATTTTCTGCATAGGAAGGCTTAAGTTCATTGCAAGATCAAATATGCTACTCCTTCTTAGTATAATTTTTTTTTTATCAATTTGCAATCATCAACACCTTTCAAAACCATGCTTGTTATTCATTATAAATTATAGCATTTGGATTTCATCTTAAGAATGATATTGAGAAAACATAAAGATGTACAAATTAATGAGAAATTATAGTGAGAAGAAATAATGTGTTTATTTCTACATTGGAAATGTCGAGTACATTGCAAAAATGAATATACTACTTCTTCTTACTATAATTTATCATTAGTTTGCAACCATTTATAGTTTCCTTTAAAGCTATCTTTGTTGTTAATTGTAAATTATAATATTTGGATTTCATCTCAAGAAAGATGTTGAGAAGATGCAAAGATCTACAAATTGATGAGAAATTGTAACAATAAGAAGTAGTGTAGCCATTCTTGCATTAGAAGGTAAGTTCATTACAAAAATGGTTATGCTACTTCTTCTTAGTATAATTCATTATTAGTTTGTAACCATTTACATTTTTTAACTTAAAGGCCCTTAAGCAATAAAAAGGAATTACAAAAAGAGGTATCCTATTTGTACTTTCATTTAAAGCCTATTATTCATTGCAAATTATATTTTTTGATTTATTTTTGTGATCCAATTTGTTATTGTTGTATCAATTTGATTATATAAGAAAAATGTTGTAACACAAAAAAATAATTTTAATGTTACCAACTTTATTAGATTAAGTTAAATTAAAAATAAAGTTTATCAGTTCATAAAATGATGCTAATTCTTATATGATTTAAGTTAAAATGAAAAATTATTGCTTGAAAGTTAATGAAAAAAGTTGAAAAAAAATCGATTTATGATGTTAATTATTAATTGATAACTGAAATTTAAAATTCTATATTAAAATAATATTATTTTATTATATATGTCAAGTTTTTATTAATTAACTAATGTGAAAACTTATATCATGGCGCATGTTGAAAATAAAAAGAATGATAGCATGTCACAATTTACAAATTTCATTGTGAAGTTCTTTCAATCCTAAAATGATTTTCTCTCTATAAATGTATGCTTATCTTCCAACCATAAGGTGATTCTCTTTAATTTTATGTTTATCCTTACCAATTGTTTTACAGTAATGAAGATTTGTTAGCCTATCATTAAATTTATGCAGTTGCACACTCCTTAGAAAAGCATGGAATATTAAAGTAAGGGATTTTTTTTAATTTTTATATGTTTGTTCTTACAACATAGTTTTTGGTTTTATAATTAATTATATTTTATTACCTTTTATTTTGATACAATTTTTATAAGTTTGTATAGGAAAAAACTTGATTTCATTTATCTTCTCTAACATTCATAATGGCATTATTTACTATTTGTTTATATGAGATGCATAATAGTATGTATTAAATTTTAATGAATGTTCATTGCATTTGCTGATATTGGACTTAAGTATACTTTTTTAAAGAGTGTTAACCTTATATATTAATTAATAGGTATTGGATATAAACTTTCACCATTTTCATTCTTTTGTTATAATCTTTGGAATAGTTGAAATTAGGAGTTTGTAATGTTATTGGAGAAACTACAAGAAGGGGGTTAGTGTTAGAATGGACTAGACACAGAGGAACTACAAGTAGATTAGTTTTTAAGGAGTGGGTATGATATGCCATGCTAGTTATTTAATAAAATCATAGTTGAATATATATATTTAATGTCAATTGTTTAATAAACAACCAATGCTAACATTTGATGTTGTAATATACTTTGAGAAAAAGCTTCCAAACAAAGAAAGAACGATAGTTCTAAACATATATAGAAACTGATGCTATTGTATTATTTTCACATTGATTACGAAACTGATGCTATTGTATTTTTTTCACATTGATTACGAAACTGATAAGGAATCATCTAATATATAATAATGTTTGTATATACATTAATTTATAAATGAAGTTAAATGTTTTAAATAATTGATGCTAATTAGCAATTCTATAATAGTGATGTTAAGTTTCCCTTTGATTTCATTTTTGGATTTAGAGATATCCAAGCATTTAGTTTAAATAGAGTAATATGATCCCTAACTCCCTATTTTATGATTTTGAATGATTAGGAGTTCTTGACCAGTAACCTTATCCTTTTTATACCTCCTTTATACTAGATAAGTAATTATCCTAATCTAAAATGAAAGATTTAGTTGATATTGATAGTTTGAAGATATTTTTAAGTTTTGTATTTTTCTTGGTATAAATGTGAAGATTAATGATGATTGAGTTGATTTAATGTTACAGATAGCATAAATGAAGTACTAAATATATGTTTTGATGATTCAGTAAGGAGTTGTTAAGAAATAAATGAGTTATAATGCATTAATTGCATTATGAATAGTAGTTTTGTGCTAGGAATTCCATATATTCTTAGGTGAATGATTGATCATTGGTTTGGAAATTTGGAAATCTAACCTCCAAAACCGAATGGTCAATTGTTGGGCCTTTAATGATCAATTGTTAAACCCCCTCACAATCAATTGTTAGTCCCCTATTTTTCACACTTTATATGTATAATAATTAACATGATGTACTATGCATGGATTATGCTTGAATATAAATGTTATGTTCTTTGGGGAATGAAATGGAATGTATGGTTATACAAAAAGGCATGGTATAGTTATGAATTAACATATGAGATCTAAATATGAAGGAGATTATAATTGAATCATGAGATATGAGATAGAGGCAATGTGATATGTGAAAATAGAATGTAATAAATCATTTGTAAAGGCATAAGGTAGACCCTAAAAGGATAAGGATAGGTTTATGAAGACATAAGGATGGCTTAAAAGTTAAAAAGAGGCTTGTTTATTGCTTATGCATGTTTTTAGCTTATACTTATTCTTACAATGAAGTTGTTTAGTAAAGTATTCTTGATGGTATGATAAATTGTTAATGTGAAGGCATATAAGCCTCATCTATTGTTTTTGGTATATAATAGCTACTAATGATTGATTTGGCATGTCTAAGGAAGTTATAGGAACAAAAGAGGGTAACTCCAATTGATAAAGATTACAACAAAATCCCTACCTCTTTATTTTGTTCATGTTTGGATGTATATATTACTCACTAAGCCAAAACTTACTCCTCCATGTTTTTACTTGCAAATTCTCAAGTCGAGACTTTGTCACCACATCCTTGGAGTTAAGGCTTCTAAAAGCCTTTTTAGATTTGGCTAATTGCCATACAAGATATTTTGTTAAGATTAGTGATTTTTTACAGGCTAAGTGTAGGAAGGACATGAAATATAATTTCATGAGATAGTTAAAATAACTTATCCTCAATTTAGGAAAGTTATAAGCCATACATCCTAATTACTTTTATATTATAAATCCTTTTCATGATAGAATTCCATTTTTTCCTTTAAATTGGCATGCATACTACAACTACAAAATATAATAATTAATTAAGAATATAATAATAGGAATAAATTAGGCTAGTGAGATCTAGTTAGGGGATTCCATGACTGTCAAAACTAAGGTTAAGTCTTGATAACCTTGTAGCCACATCACGAGCCATATGCCATGCAACACATTGTACTATAGAATTCTCCTTTGATTAAATAGGCATTCATTAATAAGCACCAAGTATAATATTTGCCTTTTTTATGAATCAAGTATAATATTCTATTGATATTTGAATTTAAATATAAATATTATTTTAACATACCTACAATAAATTAGCATGGCATAGGGAAAAAAGAGCTTTTCATTAAATACATAGGAAAAATAATATTTTACTATTCATTTATTCTCACTTTTACACCTATATCTTTTCATAAAAAAAATTAAACTCTACTCTAAAATTTACACCTTTTAATAGAAAATGTGAGAAATTACTGAGAATCTTTAATTTAAATAATATTTGATGTTTTTAAATTTTTTTTTATTATATTCAAGGTTCAATCTTTGATTTGTGTATGCGCAATAATATTACTAAAAAAGGTGTGCAAAATTCATGATTATTTCAAATGTGAATTAATTTTTTTTTATATAAAAATTAGCACACATAAGAATTTAAATGAATAGTTCTGTTGATTCAGCCCACATAGGCCAACTCATTTGTACATAGGCTTTCGCAAACTCGGGTCTTTAAATTTAAGGCCTGTTTAAATGTTGGCAAAATGTGGTTTGATTCATGTGGGCCACACTCTATGTAATTAAACCTATAAATAAGCTGGATCGGCTGGCATAATTTTTTAACTCTTATATAGGTTTAGATTCTCAATTCATACAAAATCATACTCTTTTTCTCTCACTTTTAGTTATTTAGGGTTATATTAAAAATTATTTCTAAATGATTTTTTTATTTTATAAGTATTTTATAACGTATATTATGTATTTATAATTTTTTAAAGATATATTAAATGTGTCATGACATATTTATAAATGGATATGTGATGCTTTTTTAATCAAACCTATAAATAAGCTGGATTAGCTAGCATAATTTTTTAACTCTTATATAGGTTTAGATTCTCAATTCATACAAAATCACACTCTTTTTCTCTCACTTTTGGTTATTTAGGGTTATATTAAAAATTATTTCTAAATGATATTTTTATTTTATAAGTATTTTTAACTTATATTATGTATTTATAATTTTTTAAAGATATATTAAATGTGTCATGACATATTTATAAATGGATATGTGATGCTTTGGAATGATTTTAAATTTTTATTGTTTTAAATTTTAAAAATTTAAAATATTATAAAATTTTAAAAAAAGTGTACTAACCTATTCTCTCACAAATTTTTTAGGACTAGATTAAGGCTTCCATATTATTAACCTGCAAAATATATGCCTAGCCCATCCAACGACTCTAGAAATGAATAGAGAATAAAGTAACAATAAATCTTGAACATCACAATAACATGATGCTCATAGTATGTGATTCCATGGAAGTTGATCTAGGAAAGGTCTAGAAGGACACATTCTTTTACATTTTGTGGCCTTTAGGAAGATATGCAAGAAATTTTAACATTTAACAAGATCTTTATATTAAATCTAGAACCACTAAAAATAAATGAAATTGAAAGAGAAATTAGAATTATGTACATTTTGATTTACTTACAATATTCCTTGAAAGAAATTAATTGCATATAAGTGTATACTGAGAGATTTAGATCTTCCCTTTCTTTACATTTGACAACATATAACGGCTCTAATGAGATAAGCTGTTGATAATCTTATGTGTGAGTAAACCTTAATTGAGTCTATTTATCATGAGATTAGTAAAAGACTCTACAACAATTTTATCTTAACTAATCCAATCATATTTTTAATAAAATAATATACCTAAGAGGCAAATTAAAAATCAGTGGATCACTTAATAATAATTCAAGTTACTAATGAGTTACATATTAATTTAGTTTTAATAAAAATAAAAAATTCAATTAATGGTAGTCCAAAATAAAGAAAATTATTGCATTCTCCCTCTTGGATAACATGAATTAAATGTTATTAATTTTGAAGACAATTTGGTAAAATTGATTCTGGATCAATAACAACTTTAGTGAGCATAAAACATCATAACCTAATAAATTTTCTTTATAACATGATTAGGTCCAATGAAGCATTAAACCTAGAACTGAGGACAATGATAATATAATAATATAGTACATCCATAATTACACAAGTTAATTACTTCATTCATATGATCATAAGAATGTGGATATGTAATTAGACCTATAGTATGATCAAGTGATCCTTCATACTATTGTATAAAGGTCTTCATTGTGATTTTCTCCACAAATGTCACTATATCTTCCTAAGAAAATTATCTAAGATTTTGATGAAACAATTTAACATCTCTAGAAAAACTAGTTATAGTTAAATTTATAATGAGAAATATTCTTAAAATGGAACAGCATCTTATAAGCAAAATGTCTATTACAATATATTAAAAACTAACATAATTATCTTGATAATTTTGAAGTTATGAATATCATGCATATATTAAAAATCTACGACATAGTAGCAATACTACTAAAAGAATTTAATCAAACTAACTTTGCATGCCTGCTTAATAAGTATACCAAGTTAATTAAAAAATAATTTATCGCTTCTTTTAATATACAATGTTATGTTTCTTAAAGGAAAAGAGAACATTAGAAAATATACAATTTATTATCTTAAATTCTTTTCATCTATGATTCATATAAACTTTAGTAAAGGTGTCACTAATATGTTTTTCAAAAAATCTTTTATATTAGAAGAGAGATAAAATAAACATCATATTCTAAAGTAATCCATCTCTATTAATGAATAAAATGCCATAAAAAATAATTTAAAACCTTGATGTATCTCAACTGATTCTTAAATAAATTAGCACAAAAAAGTCACGAACATATTTTAAATTTAATTTAATAATAACTTTTAATTATGTTTTCTCTTCAAAAATAAAAGAATATGATTTCAAAAATCATTTTAGAGAGAATGAACTTTATTAATGGATTACATGCAATTCACTTTATTTTTCAAAAAAGTTCATAATTTTATTTGACTAGAAAATATTTCTAAATGATATCTATAAGAAATATTTATTGTAAAAAAATTGTTTAAAATTTTTTTAAAAAAATATTTTTTTCATATAACATAACCTTTGTTTTTCACTTCACTTCTTTTTCTAATATTTTCAAGCTTTATTTCATGAAATAAATAATTAATTCAATTAAAAAAATTGAAAAGTGATGACCAATGTTAAGGGATTCTAGTAAACATGAATTACTATATTATTGTGTGTTAATTGATTGCATCATTTTTTTGCACATAATTTCACAACTTATTTGCATGTATTGTATTAAAATTTTATATATTTAATTTAATTTTTATTAATTGTATAAAACAAAAATTATGCACAAAAAATGATGTGATAATCCATCATACAATAATATTATGATTCAATTTTAAAAAGTTTTTAAAATAACCATATAATTTAATAAAAAGTTAATTAAGTAGATAATTGATATTAATTGTAAGTTTTATATAATTAAGAGTCTAATTTGTAAGTTTTCAAAGTTAGTAAGAGCAAAATGCAGTCACTCTATAGTTGACGGGGGTAATTTTAATTTTTCTAACATTTTCCATTAATTTACTAATGATGGGATAGAATCTAAATTTTGTATAATTTTAAGAAATAATTTACTAATTTCTATAATTTATTAGGATAAAATTCAACTGTTCTATGATTACAAGAATAATTTACATTTTTCTCTATCATATATTTGTTTTGTTGCAGCTAATTCCGAGTCCCGAGCACGTACGACATATATGTTGCTGTAATGACCGCCGTCACAACATACACAGGGAAATTATGTGTTTTGTTCAGCGGATGACAATAAACAAATACATAGGTAGCATCTTAATATCAATTTAACACCCGAATGCCTTTTACCTCATCCCTAATTGAGCAACTCACACAGTAAGCTTATCAATAAATCATCTAATCCCAAACCAGAATTAAAATCAAATTCAAAAACAGAAACTACGGAAGAAGTACTAACCTTGGTTGCAGCAAGCCCAGGATAAATTCAATCCGTCTTGAAGCAAGATTCTCAAACAGCGAGCGGGCCAACTGAGAAGCAGCACGCCTCGATTAATTGCTGATACAGAGAAAACGCAGGGAGAAGATTTTTGCAGTTTTCACCTTAGATACAGAAAATAAACTAATTGAAGCAAAATTCTCATTCGGACTGTTATACAATCTTAGATCAACTCGAATTATATTCTTAACCATTAAAAGAATGGCTACGGATTAGAAGTTTCATTGACCTGAGCAGCCTTCCATTTGTTGCTAACGTAAACATACATTTCATGTATATCTCCATTCTTCTACAAGTATTAGAGCAGACAAAGAAAATGTGGCGTTCGAATGAGTTTTAATTTTCTTTTGTCCAGTCTGTGAAAGATGAGAAACCAGATTCATTATCAGGTCATGATTTCAAGTGCTAATCAATAGCCTATTTAACAGAAGTTACAGTCTCTCAAAGATCTATTTAAGTTTCTTCACATGAATGCTCCCCAGTTTATTAAGGCAGCAACTAGGCTCTCAATTTCGAGATAAAGAGTATGAAAGAGTTTAGAGTAGGACATCCATATACATTCACTATCTTTCACACTTACATCCTTGTAATATTAAAAAAGAAAAACGTGAAATTTAATATGTGCTTGGCACATTATATATCTGAAAGTACCAGTAAAATACCATGAATATCTGGAATTGTTATGTGCAGTGGGAAGCTTTCTCACTTTAATTGGTTAAATTTGAAAATTTTGATCTTAGAGTTGATTAAAATGGGAATATGAGCAACATAACGATTGGCCAAATAGTGTAATTGTGCATGGGGTTTTCATGCTCCATAAAACTGAGCCACAATCGGGTAGACAACACTTAGAGACACACAAAACAGACATATACCGCACTTTAATTTATGGCCCAAATTCCTCAGTTCTCAAAGATACTTAGAGAAAGAACGAACTCTAAAGCTGAAGCACTAAACTCTGTAAGTCACGAGAATCATAGATTTTCTAGGTCCTGTACCTTGTGGTGGAAAATATAAACGAAGAATTGAGGAGTTAAAATAAGAACTGGAGAGAGAGAGAGAGAAGGCATCCACAGGAAAAATGAAAGCAACAATAGGGGACCACAATAGTTAGAGCTTTCAAGTTCTACTGGGAATAATTGAATCACAAAGGCAATACGAACAAAAGGGTCTTGCTCAAATTCTTAAACACTTACACAAGCAGACGCTTATTTTGATTCATGGGTCCAATAGAAATCTCAAAATTAGAAGGACAGCCAACCAGAACCCAGAGAATAAGATGAACATTAAATCCTTAGCTAATGAACAATGAAGATAAACATGTTCTTTAAGGCACAGTACTCAAAATTCTCAGATACCGTCAAAATATTCATTGTAAATCACAACAATGAAGACAAACATGTTCCTTCCAGGGGGGCCTTGATGAAAGTCTGAAACAGTGGCTCAGAAACGAATGTAACTGTTCTTAGTGGGTTCAGTGGACAATGCCGTTGTCCTTGCGAATGGATAACATTGGATAAGTCACCAATAGAGAGAGAGAGAGAGAGAGACTTTGACTTGTTCCAACAGCTCAGGTCAAGACTGAATAACAGTTTAAAATTTACATCATGTCTAATAGTAATCCCTTATCCTGAGGAAAATATTAACTCACGCAACTTGAACCACCATGTCAAATTTACATATTTGCATGTCATTTGACCACAAATTGCAGTTTATAGGAGCACATAAAATACTAAAGGAGGTTTAAGGAAGATGAGAACAAGAATAGCCAGAGATTGATTAGCTAAAGTAATTTAGACTCAGTTAAACTTAACTAAGAACAAAAGGAAGAGAGCATATAAACAACAAAAGAAAAATTGGGAGAAGATTCACTTTTCATAGAATAATGATCATCTTAAGACATAAGTTTGCAATAGAAAAATAGAAATAAATACAACAAACTTCCTAAACTTTAGCTATTGGCAGTTACAACTAGTAAATAATAGAAAATCAAAACAAAATCTACTAAGAACTTGGTCAAAGATTGTATACTAATCATGCAGCTTAAAACACTTCAACTAAAGCCCTAAAAACATATTCCTGAGCTTGCAATCTTAATATCATGTGTGCAGCCACTTCTACTAGCCATATCAGCAATTCTGCAGCTACTAATGCACACATTTAACACCCCTCCTTGCATCAACAAGAGGAGATTTCAAGTTTCTTTCTTATAAACTCAAACTTGCTTCGAGGAAGAACTTTAGTGAAGATATTTGCTAGTTGATTTTTAGTCTTGGAATGCTCTAAACATACTGTACCATCCTTTTAAACATCTATGAGAAAAAACAATTTTAAACGGAAATACTTAGTATTTCCATGAAAAACTGGATTGTTGGAAATGGCTATGGCTACCCGATTGTCTACTATCACCTCTATACCCAATTCTTGCTCCAGGTGCAAATCAATTAAAACTTTTCTTTGCCATAATGCCTAATTAACAGTTGTTGTGGCTGCTATAAACTTTGCTTCAATTACTGATTATGCAACAATTTCCTTTTTTTTTAACATCAGGTGAATACTCTTGAGCCAAAGCTAAAACACTAGCCTTAAGTGCTTTTTATATCATCTAAAGACCTACCCGATCACTATCAGAGTAACCTTGCAACCTAAAACTTTGTGATGAACAAAAATTGATACCATAACTTAAGATCCCCTTGACATACCTTTGAACTTTTTTTACTACTTTAAAATGAAATTCATTTGCACAATTCATAAATCTTGAAAGTAAATTTATAGCATATAAGATATCTAGTTTTGTTGCTATAAGATACATTGAGCAGTCAAACTTTTATAGAGTGTTTCATCCACTTGTTCTGCTTCATTATCCTTACATAGCTTCTCCTTTTGACATGAAGGAGTGCTTAAAGATTATAGTTCTCCTTCTTAACTTTCTTTAGAGCAGACAAAGAAAATGTGGCATTCGAATGAGTTTTAATTTTCTTTTGTCTAGTCTGTGAAAGATGAGAAACCAGATTATCACCACCCAAATTTTTAAGTTGGAAATTGTGAATTGTGTGAGCTTTTTTCAAATTTTATCTCATTTCTAACCAGACACACTAATACTAATAAATTGATATATATAAAGATCAATTACATTTACAAATCAAAATAAAAGTACTGTTTCATAACTCATACAAACATCAGGTAGCATTCCACTACTAAAATATTATACTCTAAATATCTAACAGTTCAAAATATATGGTATACCAGTGATCACATACAATCTGAGGATCCACTTGTAAAAATTTAAAACAACAACAGAATGAGTATTTTAAATATTCAGTGAGCCTATTTACATTCTAATTTCTAAAATAATCCTATAAAGAATTTACCATTTTTCTCATGAATATTTAACTAATAATAATTATCTATCAATATAATATAACTTATCAATTTAATTGAATTCAAACCTAACATACTTCTAATGTTTATTATGTGAGTGGGAATGGTGGGAAGGATAAGTTCCATCTTATACCTCCCATCCAACCTTATCCCTCACGCCTAGCCTTATCATTTCATTTTATCCTTATCCCACTCTCCAATATAATGACACTAGGCCAAAACTCCTCCACACGAATAAAATCTGTCCTTTTTATAGGGCCACCCCTTTGAAGGATTAAGGTATGGTTAATATACCTTCTATCAGAATTTTCTTATAATTCAAATATAACAATAGCTAATAATTTTGAAGAAATTCACAGTTTCCTATGCATAAGCATATTTTATATAATAATCATATACACAATTTCAATCATAAATAATTTATTTATCACGTTTAACAATTAAATTAGCAACCATATTACTAATTCTTTTGTTTACAACACTACTAATAATATTAAATAAAAATTCTAAAACGGCAATCCTCAATTTGTAATTTTCATAATTTTTCAAAGAAAAATTTAAGCCTAATTGGAATTATTTAAATTTAAACAGAATTATCATAAATTATTGCATAAAATTAAATTAGAAATTGAGTAAATAGAACTGATCTCAACTCTTCCAATGATATCTCTAAATTTAAAATTATTTTTCTCTTTCTCTCTCTCTCTCCCCCCTTTTTCTTTTTCTTTTTCTTTCTTTTTCCTCTGGCTGTAAAGCCATCCCCCTCCCCTTTTTATATTGTGTGAATGGCGGTGACAGCACCACCATTCACCATTACTTAATTATTATTTATTTATTATTATTATTTAAAAAACTCATTTTTATTTTTGCACCTTAGTCTAAACTATAATAGGTGGGGTTGTTATTTTTCTTTCTCCTTGAAAAGTTGTTTACATGCCTTCACTAGGTTCAAAGGTTAGTACTTTGTGAAAACAATTTATTCTAGCATGGTATTTTGAAAGTCAATCCATCCCTAAAATGATATCATAATCTCCTATCTCCATTACCACTAAGTCAACCTTAGTGGGGTGTTAGTTTATAAGTATAGTGCAATTATCTATGGCATTCCTAGCAATTAATTCCTTTCCTACAGGAGTCGATACTATCATCATTTGCTCTAAGGGGTGCATAAGTTTAGGTATTTTCTTTGTTGGATTATGAGATATAAAATAATGTGTAGCATTAAGATCAAATAAAGCACTAGCATCTTGACCTTCAATTAATATCGTACTTGTCACTACTTTATTAGGTGTTTTTGCCTCCTTTTGTGTGATAGCGAACACTTGTGCTTGCGATCTCATAACTTCTCATTTTTTATTCTTCTTATTGGGTGTTGCTGGTGCTTTTGCTGATTTTACATTTAACACTGCTTGGTTATTATCGTTGGTCACTCTAGACATGCATTCTCTAACTCGATGTCCTGATTTCCCACATTGGAAACAAATTATGCATCTTCTTAGATGGGCTCTTTTGCATTGCTGGTAATAAGGGAAGCTTTCTCTCTACTGAAATGAGCATGATACACTCTGGCTGTTTACCCTCAAAAATCCTAGTTTGCTTCCGCCACTTCTGCTTTGAAAATTCTATTGATTTTGAGGTCCTTTAACAAATCGTCCTTCAATGCTTCTAGATAATGTATTGGAAATTGACACAGCTCCTTTAATCTTCTTACTACTCCTTTCTTTGATTCTATTTCTTTTTTTGCTTAAAGATTCTTCTTTTCTTTTTCTTTCTTGTAGTCAAATCTCCATCCTACAATGCCTGCTAATAGGTGGTCATCTCAGTAACAACCACACAATCAAAGTAGTAGTCTTAGAGCCCATTGACAAATCTTTCAACTTTGGCTTTCTCAGTAGGTATCAAATAAGTAGTGTATCTCGAAAGTCATGTAAACTGAGCATCATATTCTAGAATAGTCATATCTCCTTGAGTGAAGTGCTCAAATTCTATGGCTTTAGCTTCTCGGATGCTTGGCAGAAAAAATTGATCCACCAAGTCATTATAGAATTGTTCCCAAGTTAGAGGAGGAGGAAAAATGCTTCTTTGATCCACATGTTGCATGTACCGATAGTTTCTGAATTGCCTAACATTCTTCCAATTTTCTTAATTTATCCAAGGAATTGGTATAGGTCGATAGAAGGATCAGTGTCATCGTATCTTAGTGGCTTGAGTTTTAAAAATTCATGGACAATTTGTAATTTATTGACATGGGGTATTAAGGTTAGCTATCTAACTTCATTTTTCACATAGTTAAGATTTTTTACTTTCTCACTTTTATTTGTCTTTTTATCTTTATTCACGCCCATTATTTCAACTAATCTATTGATAGTCTGTTGTATGCGAACTGCCCACTCAGGCATCCCAGACTACTCATTAGCATATTCAATTCCCTCATGTTCAACCATATTCCTAAGGCACATAAAGGAAAAAATAACATATAATTTATATTATTCAAGTACTAAGAATTTTGAAATAATACCTTACTATACTAATGAATCCTTCAAATTACATCATTGGTATACCATGATTGGGAAAACCCAGAACCATGCTCTGATACCACAATTGTCACAACTCAAAATTTCAAGTTAGAAATCATGACTAGCGTGAATATATCATATTCCTATAATATATCCACAAGCCTTTTTCAAATTTTATCTCATTTCTAACCAAATACACTAATACTAATAAATTGATTTATATAAAGATCAGTTACATTTACAGATCAAAATAAAAGTACTATTTTATAACTCATACAAACATCAGGTAGCATTCCACTACTAAAATACTATACTCTAAATATCTAACAGTTCAAAATACATGGTATACCAGTGATTACATATGATCTGAGGATCCACCTGTAAAAATTTAAAACAACAATAGAATGAGTATTTTAAATACTTAGTGAGACTATTTATATTCTAATTTTTAAAATAATCCTATAAAGAATTTAACATTTTTCTCATAAATATTTAACTAATAATAATTGTCTATCAATATAATCTAACTTTATCAATTTAACTAAATTCAAACCTAACATATTTCTAATGTTTATTATGTGAGTGGGAATGGTGGGAAGGTATAAGTTCCACCTTATACCTCCCATCCAACCTTATCTCTCACGCCTCAGCCTTATCCTTCCATTTCAGCCTTATCCCACTCTCTAATATAATGACACTAGGCCAAAACTCTCCCACACGAATAAATTTTGCCCTTTTTATAAGGCTGCCCCTTTGAGGGGTTAAGGTATGATTAATATACCTCTCACCAAAATTTTCTTATAATTTAAATATAAAAATAGCCTATAATTTTGAAGAAATTCATAATTTCCTACATATAAGCATATTTTATATAATAATCATATACACAATTTCAATTATAAATAATTTATTTATCACATTCAACAATTAAATTAGCAATCATATTGATAATTTTTTTGTTTACAACACTACTAATAATATTAAATAAAAATTCTAAAACTACCGTCCTTAATTCGTAATTTTCATAACTTTTAAAAGCAAAATTTAAGCTTACTTGGAATTGTTTAAATTTAAACACAATTATTATAAATTATTGCAAAAAATTAAATTAGAAATTGAGTAAATAGAACTCACCTCAACTTTTCCAAGGATATCTCTAAATTCAAAAATATTTTTCTCTTTCTCTCTCTCTCTTTTTTCTTCTTCCTCCTTCTTCTTTCTTCTTCCTCTAGCTGTAAGGCCATCCCCCTCCCCTTTTTATATTGTGTGAATGGCAGTGATAACACCATCATTCATTATTAATTAATTAATATTTATTTATTATTATTTTTTAAAAAAACTCATTTTTATTTCTAAATTTGTCCCTTATTTTTCAAGAATTTACATACTTGTCCTCGTGAATTATTTTTCAATTTTGCCCTTTCCTTTGTAAAAATTTACACATTTGCCATTATAATATTTTTCCAATTTTGCCCTTTTCCTTTATGTAAAATTTTGAATGTGTCCAAATATTTTCTAAAAATTATTTATTTAATTTCTTTGAAAAATTTACATTGTAATACATTTGTAATATTTTCATATTTTTATCTAATAATTTTATTTATTTAATAAATCAAAATATTTAACTATTACTCAGATTCATTATCATCTCATGATTTCAAGTGCCAATCAATAGCCTATTTAGCAAAAGTTACAGTCTCTCAAGGATCTATATAAGTTTCGTCACATGAATGCTCCCCAGTTTATTAAGGCAGCAACTAGGCTCTCAATTTCGAGATAAAGAGTATGAAAGAGTTTAGAGTAAGACATCCATATACATTCATTATAATTCACACTTACATCCTTGTAATATTAAAAAAGAAAAACGTGAAATGTAATATGTGCTTGGCACATTATATATCTGAAAGTATCAGTAAAATAACATGAATATCTGGAATTGTTATGTGCAGTGGGAAGCTTTCTCCCTTTATTTGGTTAAATTTGAAATTTTTGATCTTAAAGTTGATTAAAATGGGAAAATGAGCAACTTAACGATTGGCCAAATAGTGTAATTGTGCACGGGGTTTTCATGCTCCATAAAACTGAGCCACAATCGGGTAGACAACACTTGGAGACATACAAAACAGACATATACCGCACTTTTATTTATGGCCCAAATTCCTCAGTTCTCAAAGATACATAGAGAAAGAACGAACTCTAAAGCTGAAGCACTAAACTCTGTAAGGCAACGAGAATCATAGATTTTCTAGGTCCTGTACCTTGTGGTGGAAAATATAAACGAAGAATTGAGGCGTTAAAATAAGAACTGGAGAGAGAGAGAGAGAGAGAGAGAGGGCATCCACAGGAAAAATGAAAGCAACAATAGGGGACCACAATAATTAGAGCTTTCAAGTTCTACTAGGAATAATTGAGTCACAAAGGCAATACAAACAAAAGGGTCTTGCTCAAATTCTTAAACACTTACACAAGCAGACACTTATTTTGATGCATGGGTCCAATAGAAATCTCAAAATTAGAAGGATATCCAACCAGGACTCGGAGAATAAGATGAACATTAAATCCGTAGCTAATGAACAATGAAGATAAACATGTTCTTTTACCACTAACCTTGCTTTATGCTTGTTGATTGAGTCCTTTGCATTTTGCTTTATTCTAAACACCCACTTGACTCCAATTACTTTTATGTGTTTAGATCTTTCAACTAGTTCCCAATTCTGATTTCTTTCAATCATGGAGAGCTCCTTCTACATTGCAGCCCTCCACTTGGGAACCTTTTCTACTTCCTAATACTTTGTTGATTTAAGAACAACATTGCATTTCTGATAAACATTAGAGAGCAATCTATGTTAAAAGAGAGATAAAATTCTATTCATATATCATTCATACAAACTTTGGTACAAGTGTCACTAATATATTTTTCAAAAATCCTTTATATTAAAAGAGAGATAAAATAAACATCATATTCTAAAGTAGTCCATCTCTATTAATGAATAAAATGCCATAAAAAATAATTTAAAACGTTGATGTATCCCAATCGGTACTTAAATAGTATCGCACAAAAAAATCATGAGCATAATTCAAATTCTATTTAATAATAACTTTTAACTATGTTCACTTTTCAGAAATAAAAGAATATGATTTCAAAAATCATTTTAGAGAGAATGAACTTGATCAATGGATTACATGCATTTCGTTTTATTTTTTAGGACAAATTCATAATTTTATTTAACTAAAAATATTTCTAAATGATATATATATATATATATATATATATATATATATATATATATATATGAAATATATATATATATATATATATATGAAATACTTATTGTAAAAAATTCATTAAAATTTTCAAAAACAAAAAATAGCACGCTAGGAGTGATTCACAAAAAGAAATACCAAAGCATAGCCACAAAAGGCTGGGCATAGTTACAAGTGTGCATTGCTCACATGCAAACAAGTTCAATTGCACCATCTTTTCACAAGGCTTTTTGCCTCCCCTAAGGGCGATCCCTTATTGGGAAAAGTATAAGGAAGAAAAAGAATCAAGGGAATCAAGCATACTCTTTCTTTTAGTCTCTTATGGTATACCCACAAACCCAATTACCTTATGCATTATACCTATAAGCCACGTCAAAAAAATCAAAATGCAAAATTAAGATGTATCATCTTCTTTCAAATAAATCAAAATGCAAAGCCAAGATGTATCATCTTCTTTGCAGTGACGTTTTGCCATTGATGCATAAGGCAAGCTTTTTTGGCACTAATTTCAGGCTTAATATGTCCATTAAATCACCGATAAATAGCAGATCTTCGACAACCAAATGCAACTTAGACAAAAACAACACAATCGAATCCCAAAAAATAAAACATCATTCCTAATTGTAATTTCAAATGAAAAGCAAAAAAATTGTTAGACATTAATCTTTCAAAAAATTTTGATTCACTCAGTTTATTCCATAAATTTAAGAATGAATTAGATTGGTTAGATTTCATAAAAATTTCTCATTAAATTAAGAGGTAATATAATTCTCAAATTTAAGAATAAACAATTTGATTAAGATTTTAGATCTAGTATAGCAGTTCTGACACTACAAAAATGAAATTTTTACATTTAACATGATCTTTATATTAAAACTAAAACTCCTAGAAAAACAAATAAAATTAAAAAATAAATTAGAATTACTTACTTCTTGATTTACTTACAATATTCCTTGAAAGAAAATAATAATATACAAGTGTATATTAAGAATACAAATTTTTTCCTCCTTCATATTCGACAGTAAATAACAACTCCTATTAAGCAAGCTATCAATAACCTCATATATGAAGAGAAGACCTGTCTTATGTTAGTAAACCTTAACCAAGTCTACCATCATTGACTTAGAAATAGGCCCTACATCAAGTTTACTATAATTGGCCCAATCACACATTCTTAATAAAATAATATACCTAAAATTAAATTTCAATAAATCACTTAATAATAATTTATATTATTAAATAAAATTATTTATTAATTCAATTTTAATAAAAATAAAAAAATTTAATTGATGATAACCTAAAATAAACAAAATAGTTAATGCTACATTCAGATTTGAAAATTAAAGTGAATTGCACGGTAATATAGAAATTCACACACACAAATAGAGACAGAGAGACTAAAATTTTTATAGTGAATCTTGAACGATTAGTTTCATTAAAATTAAAAGGTTGACATCAGTTCATTATTAGTCAAATTTTACTCTTATATATAATTGTCCTTCTACTCAATTAGAATATTAAATAAAGATTTTCAAATCATTAATCTACCGATATAAGATTTATTTATGATTATTACGTTTGTTCTTTTTTTCTTTTTCTTCTTTTTTTTGTGATTGTTATGTATGATATTTTTTTTCTTCTTATTATTACACATAGTTTCTATATATGTTAGGTATATTTATTAACTTTTCTTTTGGAGATTTAAAGTAAGTTATTTTTATATTACAGATAATGTATTAAACATACAAAATATACCTTCATGTAAATATATTACATTGTATGAATATTTTCAATGTATTCTCATAACCATCCACGCTTATTAATGATATTTTATTTGTTTACAGTACTCTTATCTAGTTATCTTACATTTTGGATAATTTGAAAACTTATGAAAAAATATATTTTATGTTTTTCACAATTTTTACTATAATTTGGTCGTATACTTGTATCCAATTTTGTTTGAAGCACAATTCTTTTGATTTATTTTAAAAGTAAATAATAATTCTTTAGTTTTGTATGAAAGCATATTTCTAAAGTATTTTATTTAGAACACACTGTAATTTTATATTTTAACTTAAAATGAATCATTGCAATTTTATTGGATACCACGAAGGACAACTTAAAATGAAGTTAATAACTATGTAGTCTTTAATAATCATAAAAAAATTATCTTAAAAGAAAACAATATGTAATAATCGTAAAAGAAATTTTTTCTTTTAATTTAATATGTTTTTACTAAAATAGGGTTGTGGTATATTAATGATTTAGACATTTATTTTTAATGCATTAAATGAGAGAAGGAGTAAGTTACATATAGTATAAAATTGTTTAAAATAAATTAATCTTAATTTTTTAAATTTTAGTGAGATTAATTTTCCAAATTTGGCGTAAGTTATTGTCTCAACGGACCCTTAAAGTCATACTATTAATTAGATAAAAAAGTTATATTATTAGTTTATTAATAATAAAATATATTAAAATCAATTTGTCATCATTAATAATTTCTTAAATTAGTGAATGAATTTATTGTAGAGATAATATAGAATGAATATTGTTGACTGCAAATATTTTAAATTTGTATTTCTTCATTAAAATTACTTAAATACCCTTAATGAGAAAATCTTCAAGTAAATAAATAATTATCTAAAGACTGCGTTAATAACGTTGTCATCAATATAAAAATTAATGTTACGATTAATTAATATTAAAACCATATAAATTAAAGCTACATTTAAATTACATCATAATATATTTTAGTTACTCTTAACAACATTAAAGGTTATAATTTAATATATAAATTGAAGTTACAATCAAATTTCAAAATTAAGTTCAATTGTATCATTAAAATTGTGTAAAGGAAAATGTTATTTTAAAATATAATCGAAATTAAAAATAGAATAATTAAGTTTTCATAAGATATATATACGATTTTTTCCACTTCTTTTAATTGAATGCTTTTAGTTAATTTGAAAGTTTTTAGTTATTGGTAAAAGAAATTATACAAGTAATTTTTTAGAGTTGCGTACATTAATGTCAAAAATATTACAGGCAAAATTAAAAAAATGTAAAACTAATGGCTATAAATATTTATTAATACTCGTACTTTAGGACAGGACAATTTAAAAAAGATATTTCATATGGATAGAGAGAAAAAATTAAATAAAATATCTATTATAATTAGAAAAGAAAGTTTATGTAAATAAATATTTATTTATAGCTTTATTTGAAGGATAAACTACAATTGGAGTATAATTTGTTGGTTAAAGTAATTATATATATAAAGTTGAAGATGGCAATGTGGATAAATAAGATGTAATAATTTGATAATGAATTTTAGCTTTAAATTAATTCGAATCAATATTTATAAGAACTTCAAATGTTTAGTTAAATATTAAAAATATATGATTCAAGTAATTTTAAGGAGTTATACAAATTTAGGTGTAAAATATAAGAAAAATAAAAAAATTATAAAATTAAAGGCCACTGATGATTATGACTAGAATTGGAATACAATTAACTCGTATAATTAAGAAGCTATAAATAAGATATTTTATGTGCTTAAACAAAATAAGTTTAAATATAATATTTAATATGATTAAAAAATCATTTAGAAAAAAGGAAATGAAATATAACAAAAATTATAAAAAATGACACCAGAATAATTTTTTAATATAATAAAAATATATGGTAGTGGTGAAAGATGAAAGGAGGTAATAGATGAAAAATTAACATGTCATATAGTTGATATGTTGATAACATAAAAATGTAAAATCAAGTAGATGAAAGAAAAAAATAATAATGTAAGAGTTATAAAGCAATATAAAAATTAAAAATCAACAGTTGAAAATTAAAAGAAACGATAGAAAATGTAAATAAACAGAATGAGTCTCACGTAACATGGGGACGGGGTGACGAATAAAAGAAATGAAATTGGGTTTGGGAAGGAAGAGAAAATTAATATATAACGACATTGTTGATAGTATTGATGATTGATAGCAATGATATTAAAGTATGGATTGATTGATTATATATATATAGTGAACTTCATCGATGCTTTTATTTGGGGTTTTGTGTAATTTTAATATGAAAGTTTGTATTTATATATAAAAAAACTAATGATTGATTGATAGCATTACAGCGGAGCAAATTCAATACAAATGCTCTTCATTTGATTTATCATTGACTCACAACAAACTTCCTTCACAATTTCGGCGACCATTATTTGGGGGATTTAAGTTTTTCTTATTCTATTTGATTGAATTAATCGATTCATTTAATTTAATTATTCTTTAATTAATAGAATTAATTAAGAATAATAATTATATTTCAAGAAATAATTAAAAGATTTAATTTTGATTCTATTTTTGAAAACTTTAAGTCCGTGAAAAAGTATAAAATTGCACTTTAAATAAAGGTATAATATGTTTTAATTTAACAATTTTGGTACTTTATCTTAAATTTTTAATAATAACTAATTAAAATTATGTTTAAAATGTTTAATAATATATAAAATACTCAAAATCATTCGCCATTAAAAAATTTTGACTTATTAAATACTCCCTCCTTTCTTATTTATCTCTCGCCATTAACTAACTTCACATATATTAAAAAAGTAGTTTAATTTGTTTATTATTAGTAAATTTTACAAGATTACCCTTTATGCACAAAATTTAAAATAGTTGAAAATAGAGAAAGAAATGTAAAGAAATAAATATAAGTAGGTTAATAGTATAGAATACTAAAATATTTATTAATGAAAAAAAGATAAATTTAAAAAAAAATATTTAATATTTCATTGAAATTTTTAAGTGATAGATAAAAAAATTCTTTAAAATGCAAAAAATAAAAAAGAACTAAACGAGTATATTCTCTGTTCCCACGCCAAATTTCTGATTGATGCTCCGCCACTTTATTACTATAGAGTTTGGAAAGCGGAAGTTCTCGGGGATCAAAAAGATGCTGTACTTAATGACCACGCAGTGTTTTATTATATAGCATTTATTGATTGGTTGGTTTGCGCTAATTTACAGACATCCTTGCAGTAAAACTAAAACCGCAAAATACCAGATTGAACAGCGTCTGAACAGCTCTCTTTAGAAGAACATGATACTCTCCAACGCAGTAATCAACGACTCAGAGAAGGTAATCAGCCCGGTGGAAGTGAACAAAATGGACCAGTTAGAAGTTATAAGGATCAAGTTATTCCGGACGTTTATGAAAAAGCTTTCTTTTCGAAGATTTCGAAGAAGACTAAAGTGGGGACGCAAGAGTAGAGTCAGACTGATTTAGGTGAGAACAAAGTTTTCTTTCATTTTCCTAAAAGTCTTTAAAATAGACTATGAGTCACAGAACTTCACTCTTATTGAGAAAGTCCATGGAAAAAGAGTTAGTTATCAATACTTAGAGTATAAAATTAAAGTTTTATGGCAACTTGATGGGTAATTCTCCATTTTAGAAGTTGAGCTGACTTCTTTATATTTTATTTTGATTCTCAAGATAACTATAATAAAGTTCTAAGTGGGAGGTAATGATTTATAACGGATCATTTTTTAGCACTCCATAAATAGGAACCTTTTTTTAAGCTTTCCGTTGCTTCTCTATCTATTGTAGTAGTATGGATTTGATTTATAGAATTACCAGTGGAGTTTTTATCATCCCCATGTTCTTCCCCAATTGTAGCAAAAATTGGCCCTATTTTAAAAGTTAATTCACATAGTCTTCCTAGTGATAAAGGCAAATATACTAGAGTCTATGTCCAAATCAATCCAAACCACCTTTTTTTTTTGTTTGCATTGTTCATGTTGGAAATTATAAGCAATCAGTGTTGCATGAAGGTTTGTAAAGTTTGTTTTCCTTTTGGGCACGCTGGAGATCAAAAGTAAAGCTATTTGTATAGTGTCAAGACAAAAATAGAGCAAGATAATCTAGAGTCTTCTAATCGTAGTTTCATTGATGTTTCTTTACCACAAACTATTAGGAGTGCACTAGCTAGTGTGCTTGAAAAGGAGGCTTTTTCGACTAAGGAGAAACAAGCTATAATTGAAAAAGAAAAATCTAACAATGCTTTATCTAGTTCTGTTCAGTATAAGCCTTGGATTTTAGTTGAAAGAAGGCATCGAAGGATAACAAAAAGAGATACAATTGAAAGTAATCAAATAATGAGCCATTAAAGAATACTAATAGGAAGAAACAATTTGGGTTGTTGATTGTAGTTAAGAAAAATGTATCTCTTAATGGAGATGTAAATCAAATTGGGCAAAGAAACTTTACTATTCAAACAAAACATAGGCCTGTAGCCCAACAACTAATAGCCCATTCTTATCCAATAATTTTAGATTTACCTAATGCCGAAACTAAAAGCCTAGCTCCATCTTCAAGCTTCTCTTCTAGAAACTCTACCAATAAGGAGCTCATCTTCATCTAGTTAAGAAATAATGATCAAAGACCCTCAACAATTTTAGATAGCATGGGTTTTTCTCTTCAATGACAAGGTTCACGTGGTAAGCTTTGATAATTTGGAGCGGATTCAATTAGATCCTACTAACTTAATGTACAATTCATCTAGAAATGGCAGTTACATCGAAGAATTTGAGTCCATTCAGTACTTCCCCAACGAATCTACTCCAACTCCCTTGGAAAAGATAGTGGCCAAAACTCTAATGCCCTTAACAATAACCTATATTGACAACAATCCAAGTAAAACCTCTCTAGAAAGCTAACTAATTTTGCCTAAGCAGTACAACAAGCCATTGCTTTGATTTCCCTTTGAATCCATTCCATGTGGCAGCTAGAATAGAATGGAATCGGCCTATGCAAGTTCAAAAACAAATGTTGGGACTGATGAGATCAAAATAAAGTATAGAGGAGGGAAGCCATAAATCCATCTCTTTTCAATGCATTTGAGAGTTCACATGTGCCAAATCAAAGTAATGAACTATGTGACTTGCGATTAGAAGCTATATGATCATATGATGGTGGAAGTTACCTTGGTTCCAAAGGGACTAGTATATAGATTTTCTTAGTTTATTGCTTTATCTCTAATGGATTTGAATAACTAAGCTCATTTTGGGATTGTTGCATGGAATGTCCATGGTGATCGACATTTAGAATTTAAGACTCTGTGGTACGACTTTATGGCAAGGGAAAAGGTGAAAATACTAATTCTTACTAAAACTGGATTAGATGGTGATCATGTTAAAGCTTTAGCTGCTAAATTTCCTTTCACAAATATGGAATTTACTCAAACAATTGGTTATGCTAGTGGTATATGGCTTATGTGGAATCATCAGGAGGTTGAGTTGGATATTCTTAACAAATCTACCGAACAAATTCGTGCCATGGTTAAGGCAAACCTTGTTTCCCCGTATTGGTTATTAAGTGGCATTTATGCTAATCCCAAACTGTCCAATAGAAAAATTCATTAGAAAATTTTAAAAAGTATTTCAAAAGTGCATAATTTACCTTAGTTAGTTTTAAGGGATTTCAATGATGTTTTATCATAATCTAAAAAATATGGTGGTAATCCAGTAAATCACTATAAAATAAATCTTTTGCTTATTGTCTTAATTATTACAACTTAATTGATATTAGGTATTTTGGACCCATGTTCACTTGGACAAATTCTAGAAATAAAGATCATCTTATTATGGAAAGAATAGATAAAGCTTGTTGTAATGCTTATTGGCAACTTTTATTTCTTGATGCCCATGTCTTTAACCATTATAGATTAATGTTTGATTATTCCCTTATTCTATTTTCTTTATTTCATAATCCTTAACTTTTTTTTGCTAAAGCCATTTAGATTTGAAACTTGTTGATTGTCTTATCCTAATTTTCATGATATAGTTGTAAATACTTAGAGGAACTCCCTTCTTTTGATAAGGTGGTTAATGCTTTTGCAAACTATGTAACCTGGTGGAATTCAAATGTTTTTAAAAGAAAAAAAGATTAATTATTATAATTACAAAGGTTCAATCAACTTTAACAAATTGTAAATATGAGTCCTTGATTAAGTTAGATAGAGAGCTGCAAAAGGAATATCTTACTCTACTGAACCAAGAAGAAGAATTACAGGCCTTTAAGCCTAGAATGCAGTGAATAGCTAATAGTGGTAGAAACACCCAAACTTATCCTATGTCCACCATTAGCTAGAGGAAATTAAATAAAATCTCTTTAATTATGAATGAATAGGCTAATGGTTGACAAATCCTATAGATATCTAACATTACATTTTATTTACTTTTTGAAATAAATATCAAACAAGAAAAATATTTTCTTCTTTTTTCATCAATAAACTCTCAATTTAGAATATTATAGTGAATCTAAACATTAAAGATAGTTTAATTTGTTATCCTCTTAATGAAGAAATTTTGCAAGCCTTAAAAAATCAAAAGGCTACTAAAGCCCCAAACTGAATGGTCTACACCCAAGTTTTTTCCAACAAATTTAGGGAGAAGTTAAACATCTATTACTACTTGTGTTAAAAATATTTTTGAATCTTTAGAAGTTCCAATCTAGTAAAAAAAACATTTATTATTTTAATTCTTAAAGGTCAGATCCATGAAATCATTAATACATATAAGCCTATCAGTCTATGCAATACTATTCTAAAAATAATTTCTAAGATTTTTTCTAATAGAATTAGGCCTATGATTGAAAATTTGTTTTCTCCTTTTCAATTAGCTTTTGTTCCAAATAGGAAACCTACTAATAATGAAATTATATTAAAGGAATTAATTCACACTAATGATAAATCTAAGACATCTAATGGTTTCATGATTATCATATTTGATCTTGAAAAAGCCTATAATTCGGTGAATGGGATTTTCTTCATAATGTTTTAATGTTTTTTGGATTTCCTCAAAATTAGTTTAAATTAGTAATGAGTTTCATAACTAGTGTTTCATATAAAATTCTTTTTAATGGAGGTAAATTGAATCCTTGTCTTCTGTCTAGGTGTTTTAGACAAAGAGATCCTTTATCTCTTTATTTGTTTATACCTTGCTTGGAATATCAACATTTAATAACTAAGGATTGTTGTCATAAAAATGATGGGATCCTATTAAGTATAGTAAACATGGTTTGAAATTTTCTCATCTATTTTATGCAAATGATATTGTTTTGTGTGTCAAAGCTGATGTTAAAAATTGTCAACCCATTACAAAAATTTTGGATGATTTTGCTAAAATTTTAGGTCTTATAGTTAACAAACATAAATCCTACATCTATTTTTCAAAGTACACTCCCATTGGGCTTAGACAATTTAAGTATTGAATTGGAAATTTAACATAAAGGATCATTCGGAAAATATCTAGGTATTGATCCAGAAGCAAATTATAAATTGGCTAACTTTTTCTTTTTGGTTGAGAATTTGAGAAATACAATTAAATTATGGAAAAACTAGCATTTATCAATAACAAGACGTGTAGTCTTAATAAACTCTGTTTTATCTTCCCTTCCTTTATATTATATGGGATTTTGGAAATTTCCTATTAGCATTCATAATAAACTCCATCAAGTTATTAGTAATTTTTTGTGGAAGGGTTCTTTTCAGATGAAAAAAATTTCCTTTAGTGTAATGGAACACTATTACTACTCCTAAAGATGCTAGTGGTCTTTAAGTTAAAGATATTTCTTCAATGAATTTATCTGTGTTGACTAAGCTTGCTTGGTCCTTTATTCAAGAAAATCAACATCTTTGGATTCAAGTTCTAAAAACAAAATATCTTAACTTTGTTAATAGTGTTTCAATAAGGAATAATAAGAATTGTTCTCATAATTAGAAAGCTTTAAGGTTTACTATTGATATTGTTCTAAAGATCTTAAATGGGTTGTGGGTAATGGTCAAAAAATTAAATTTTAGCATGACAATTGAACTAATTTGTGTCTTTTAAGAGATCTACTTCAAGGGCCTTTATCTTTAGAAGTGGATAAAATTAGAGTTAATGATATAATTAACATGAATACATGGGACTTTAGTCTAATCATTATTAGTCTTCCTGAAAATATCATTAATGTGATTTATGGAATCCCTTTCAATTTTTTTAACAAGAAGGATAAACTTGTTTCGGGTCTTGATAAATCTAGAAAATGTACTAACAAGAGTGTTTATAACTTGTTTAGGTTCCTTGGTCAACAATGCTTTCATTTGCTATTTGGAATCTTTGGATTTCAAGAAACAAAAAAGATTTAAAGATGATGTAGAAAATGTTGGTTTAAAATATCTTACTCTTACCAAAGCTAAAGAATATTGGGCAGTTACAGGAAAACTTAAAATGCCACCTTAAATGAATGTTGTGGAAATAAGATGAAAACCTCCTCCAGTTGGTTTCTATAAGTTAAACATTGATGGTGCTACAAAAGGTAATCCAGGTCCAACAACCTCCTTACTTGTAATTAGAAATAGCAATGCTAAATGGGTTATTGGATGTGCTAAAGGAATTGAAGTATACTTAAACTTTATTGTTGAATTGATAGCTTTAAGAGATGGCCTATCTCTGGCTCAAAATAGGGGTTTAACCCCTTTTGTTATTCAAGCAATTATTTCTAGAATTCTATCTTTTGTGATGCTATTAGCTCTCTTGTGTAGGATTGCAGGAAATTAATGGCTAAAGTAGGAGTTGCTGAATTGCAACATATCTGTAAGGAAGTAAATACTATTGTAGATTTTGTTGCCAAATCTTTTGTTGGCTCTTATAATTAGTATGTTATTCTTAATAAGCCTTTTAATGGTACTATTATGTATTTAAATCATGATAGTACAGGGTTATCAACTCTTAGAAATGTAAAAACTTTTATTTTGTTTTTTAATAAATGTCCCTTTGACCAAAAAAAAAAGTGACGTACATTTCACCAAACTTAATGGAAACAAACATGAAATCAAACAAATGTTTCAAAATCTTATCCAAAATAGGGAATAATCAAAAAGTAATTCTCAATGGATATGTAGAAAAATATAAATTAGATTCTTATAGGATGAATGGATTTTATCCCTATAAATTATGAAAATAAGCAAATAACTCTCTAGAATTATACAAAAGTTAAATTTTAACTCATTGTTACTAAATTAATGAAAAATATTAGCAAGAAAGTGTAGATTACCCCCACCAATTATAAAATGATTGCATTTTACTCCCACTAACTTTGAAAATTTATAAATTAAACCTTTAATTATATAAATTTAAAATTAATTTCATTATCTACTTAATTAATTCTTTTATTAAATTATATAAATTTTTTTAAAAAATTTAAGCATGAATCATAATATTATTGTATGTTAAATTATCACATTATTTTTTGACATAATTTTTATATTATATAATTAATAAAAATTAAATTAAATATGTAAAATTTTAATTAAACACTTGAAAATGAGCTGTGAAATTATGAGCAAAAAGTGATGTAATAAATTAATGTGCAATAATATTATAATTTATATTTACTAGTATTATTTAACATTGATTGTCACTATCTAATTTTTTTTCTTTGAATTAGTCACTCTTTTCATGTGAGTTAAAAATATTAAGTGAAAAGTAAATTAAATATAAATGTTATGCTACATAAAAAAAAGGATCAAAACCTTATTAATTTTGCTTCATATAATCATATTCAATTTAATTTTAATACCACAATAATTATGATAGTGATAAATAATAATTTCTATTTTGTATCTCAACATTTTTTAACAATTTATTTTATTTAAAATTGGATAATTATATAATTTATAAATTATCTATTTTAATTCCTTGTAAAACTCATATTTAGATTGATATATCAATTTTTAGAAAGAGATTATATTAGTTTGTAAGTTTACTTTATATGTTAAACATATTTTTTTAAAAAAATCAATTTTAAAGTTTCCATTGATAATCTTTTATCTCAAAAGAAATTTTTTTAACAATATAAGTAAATTAAAATTTTTTCCACTTATATAATTAAAAAATTATATTTTTAACTCTTATATTATTTTATAAGTCATACATTATTCCTTTTCTTTTTCATACTCATTTCTATTTTTATTTAATAAAATAATAGTCATTATTCATATCTTGTATTTATGCTAATAGTTATTATTTACACTAATAGTTATGTATTTTATTTTATTATAAAATATTATTCATATGAAATGAAAATAATAAGTTCTTGATCTTTTTCCATGTAACATAGCATTTGTATTTAGTTCACTTCTTTACTTAATATTTTTAGCTTTTATTCCATGAAATGAGTGACTAATTCAATTAAAAAAAATCAAATAGTTAGTACTAATAAACATGAATTATCATACTATTGTGTGTTAATTTATTACATCAATTTTTTACATAATTTTGCAACTTATTTTAAGCATTTAATTAAAATATTTAATGTGATTTTTATTTAATTATATGATATAAAAATTATGTACAAAAAATGATGTGACAATCTATCATACAATAATATTATGATTCAATCATAAAAACCTTTTCTAAATAATCATATAATTTAATAAAAAAGTTAATTAAGTAGATAATGAGTATTAATTACGCATTCTATATAATTAAGGATATAGTTTGCAAGTTTTCAAAGTCAGTGGAAGCAAAATGCAATCACCTCATAGTTAGTAGGGATAATTTATAATTTTTTCTAACATTTTCTATTGGTATAAAAATTCAAATTTTATATAATTTTAAGAGATAATTTATTAATTTCTATAATTTATTGAGATAAAATTCAACTATTTCATAATTAATGGAGATAATTTACATTTTTCTCTATCATACATTAATTTTGTTGCAGCTAATTCCAAGTCTGTACGACATATATGTTGCTGTAATTAGCGCCGTTACAACTTACACGCAGGAAATTGTGCGTTCTGTTCAGCGGATGACAATGAGCAAAAACATGGCTAGCATCTTAAGGTCAATTTAACACCCAAATACCTTTTACCTCATCCCTAATTGAGCAAGTCACGGGGCAAGCTTATCAATAAATCATCTTATCCGAAACCAGAATTAAAATCAAATTATGTGTTCTGCTCTCAATTGGACTGTTACACAATCTTAGATCAACACAAAATATATTTTTAACCATCAAAAGAATGGCTATGAATTAGGAAGTTTCATTGAACTGAGCAGCCTTCCATTTGTTGCTAACGTAAACATACATTTCATGAATATCTCCATTCTACTGTAAGTATTAGAGAAGACAAAGAAAATGTGGCGTTCGAATGAGTTCTAATTTTCTTCTGTCTAGTCTGTGAAAGATGAAAAACCAGATTCATTATGATGTCATGATTTCAAGTGCTAATCAATATCCTATTTAAAAAAAGTTATAGTCTCTCAAAGATCAACATAAGTTTCTTCACATGCATGGTCCCTAGTTTATTAGGGCAGCAACTGGTCTCTCAATTTCGAGAGAAAAAGTATGACGGGGTTTAGAGTAGGACATCCATATACATTCATTATCATCGACACTTATATCCATGTAATATTAAAAGGAAAAAAAAAAACGTGAAATGCATATGTGCTTGGCACATTATATATCTGAAAGTATCAGTAAAATACCATGAATATCTGGAATTGTTATGTGCAGTGACAAGCTTTCTCACTTTATTTGATTAAATTTGAAAATTTTGATTTTAGGGTTGATTAATTGGGAAAATGAGCAAGTTAATGATTGGCTAAATAGCGTAATTGTGCATGGGGTTTTCATGTTCCATAAAGCTGGCCACAATCGGGTAGACAACACCTAGAGACACACAAAACAGATATGTACCATACTTTTATTTATGGCCCGAATTTGCCAGTTCTCAAAAATACCTCGAGAAAGAACGAACTCTAAAGCTGAAGCACTAGACTCAGTAAGGCAATCAGAATCGTTTATTTTTTAGGTCCCGTACCTTGTGGTGGAAAATATAAACGAAGAATTGAGGAGTTAAAATAAGAACTGGAGAGAGAGAGAGACAGAGACAGAGAGAAGACATCCACAGGAAATATGAAAGCAACAATAGGGGACCACAATAATTAGAGCTTTCAAGTTCTACTAGTAATAATTGAATCATAGAGGCAATACGAACGAAAGGGTCTTGCTCAAATTCTTAAACACTTACACAAGCAGACACTTATTTTGATGCATGGGTCCAATAGAAATCTCAAAATTAGAAGGATAGCCAACCAGAATTCAGAGAATAAGATGAACATTAAATCCTTAGCTAATGAACAATGAATATAAACATGTTTTTTAAGGCACAGTACTCAAAATTCTCAAATACCGTCAAAATATTTACTGTAAGTCTCACAATAATGAAGACAAACATGTTCCTTCCAGTGGGGCCTCGATGAAAGTTTGAAACGGTGGCTCACGAATCAATGTAACTGTTCTTAGTGGGTTCAGTTGTCAATGCCATTTTCCCTTGCGAACGGATAACATTTGATAAGTCAACAATATATATATATATATATATATATATATATATATAGAGAGAGAGAGAGAGAGAGAGAGAGAGAGAGAGACTTTGACTTGTTCCAACAGCTCGAGACAAGACTGAATAACAGTTTACAATTTACATCATGTCAAATAGTAATCACTTACCGTAAGGAAAATATTAACTTACACGACCTGGACCACCATGTGAAATTTACATATTTGCATGTCATTTGACCACAAATTGCACTATATAAGAGCACATAAAATATTAAAGGAGGTTTAAGGAAGATGAGAACAAGAATAGCCAGAGATTTATTAGCTAAAGAAATATTGACATAGTTAAACTCAACTAAGAACAAGAGGAAGAGAGCATATAAACAACAGAAGAGAAATTGGGAGAAGACACACTTTTCATAAAATAATGATTAGTTTAAATACATATGTTTGCAAAAGAAAAATAGAATGAAACACAACAAACTTCCTAATCTTCAAGTACTAGTAGTAATAGCTAGCAAATAATAGAAAATCAAAACAAAATCTCTTAAGAACTTTGTCAGAGATTGGATGGTAATCATGCAACTTTGAACACTTCAATTATAGCCCTAAAAACATATTCTTGATCTTGTAGTCTTAATACCATCTGTGCAATCACCTTTGCTAGCCATATTAGCAACCATGTTAGCAATTCTATAACTACTAATGCACACATTTAACACTCTTCCTTGCATCAGTAGATGGAGATTCCAAGTTTCTCTCTTAGAAACTCAAACTTGCTTCTAGGAAGAGTTTTAGTAAAGATATTTGCTAATTGATTTTCAATCTTAGAATACTCCAAACGTGCTGTACCATCCTTTTAAACATCTCTAAGAAAGAATGATTTTTATATTGAAATGCTTAGTCTGTTCATTACAAACTAGATTATTGGAAATGGTTATGGCTACCCAGTTGTCTACTATCATCTCTATACCCATTTCTTGCTTCAAGTGCAAATCAATTAAAACTTTTCTTAGACATAATACTTGATTAACGATTGTTGTGGTCGCTATAAACTTTGCTTCAACTATTAATTATGCAACAGTTTCCTTTTTCTTTTTTCTTTTTTGAACATTAGGAGAATACTTCTGATCCAAAGTTGAAACAACAGCCTAGGGTGTTTTTCATATCATTTAAAGATTCTGCTCGATCATTGTCAGAGTAACCTTGCAATCAGAAACTTTGTAATGAACAACACTAGATACCATAACTTAAGATCCCTTTGACATACCTTAGGACTTTCTTTACCACTTTAAAATGAAATTCATCTACATAATTCATAAATCTTAAACATTAACTAGCCAATTAAGCTTTCATAGAGTGTTTCATCTACTTGTTTTGCTCTATCATCCTTGCATAACTTCTCCTTTTGACACATAAAAGCGCTCAAGGTTTTACAATTCTCCATGTTGAATTTTTTTAGCATCTCTTTTGCCTACTTGCTTTCATAGATGAAAATCTAATCCTTTTTTTCCTTAATCTCCATTCCAAAGAAGTAAGACACTTCTCCTAAGTCTGTCAGCTCAAGAACTTGCATCATATCTTTCTTGAACTGCTAAATAAGTTCAACATTGCTAGTTGTAACTAGGAGATTATCAACATACAAGGAAATCATAGTAAAGTTAGCTTGATCACCTTTGATATAAAAAGTGGATTCATTAAGACTTTTAACAAAGCCTAGTTTCAATAAATACTTATCAATCTTACTATTCCAAGCTCCTAAGGCCTATTTTGAACCATGCAAAGCCTTCTTTAGTAAATAATCCTTATCTTCATGTCTTTTCATAGCAAAGGTTTTAAGTTGCCTAACATAGATTTATTCCTCCAAAAATCCATTTAAAAATGCTAACTTGACATCAAGTTAGTAAATTTTCCATCCCTTTTATGTTGTAGTAGTTAGCAATAACCTGATAGTATCTAGTCTTGCAATAAAAGCAAATGTATCAAAGAAATCTACTCTAAAAATTTGAACATACCCTTTTACCAATAACCTTGCTTTATTCTCATTGATTGAGCCATCTACATTTTGCTTTATTCTAAACCCCAACTTGACTCAATCACTTTTAAATACTTAGGTCATTCAACTAGTTCCTAATTCTAATTTCTTTCAATCATCAAAAGCTCCTTCTATATTATAGCCCTCTACTTAGGATTCTTTTCTGCTTCCCAATACCTTGGTGGTTCAAGAACAACAATATTTCATTTTTTATAACTATTAGAAAGCAATCTAGTGCCTCTTATAAGAGTCTCATTAACTAACTAATCCTAATTTTGTAGAGGATCAGCAATCAACTTCATTTTTGCATTATTCTAGCTCCATTGCTCATTCACCATGAAATGTAAATCCCTCTTATTAGAATTTTCCTTGTGTGAGGTTGGAAAACTCTATAAGCCTTAGATATTGAGCTATATCCCACAAAAATGTCATGTTTAGCTTTCTTATCTAGCTTGTCTCTTTTAATCTATGGCATATAAGTAAAGCACAAGCATCTAAATAGTACTTTAAATTTTTCAACAAGGGTTTGTAACCATACCAAGCTTAAAAGAAAATCTCCCCATCTATCGCTTTGGTGAGAAGTCTATTTAGCAAAAATACTACAATGTTTGTAACCTCCAGCTAACCCTTTTTAGGAAACCTTTTCTCATGAAGCATATATTTGACCATTTCCATGATTGTTTTATTCTTTCTTTCACTTAGTCTACTCTATTAAGGAGTGTATAGAGTTATAAGTTAATACTCAATGCCTACCTCCTTATAAAATAGATTAAATTGTTCTATAATGTACTCTTTGCCATTATCAAACCTTAGAACTTGGATCCTGCAACCATCTTAATTCTTAATCCGCTACTTGAATCTATAAAACACATCCATAATCTCTAATTTGAACCTAAGGAAATAAATCCAGTACATTTTGGTGAATTCATCTATAAAAGAAATATAATATTTATTCCTTTAGTGAAGGAGTCCTATGAGGTCTAACCAAATCTATGTGAATTAGTTATAACTTCTCAGTTGCTCTCCAAGCTACTTGTTTGAAAGGTTGTCTTGCTTACTTACCATATTGACAAGCCCTATAACTTGGTAATTTAGCCTCTACTTAAGCTAAGATTTGAACTGGCTCATTCCTTTGCAAATTTAGCACTGCAACATGATGAAAATGCCCTAACCTCTTGTGCCATGTCTCTATGTTGCTTATAGTAATAGGATAAGTTGCTTACTCCTTTTTTATTAGATCAAGTGAGAAGCTTTTGTCTATTATTTTGACTCTAAATATTTCCTTATCATTAACATCCTTGATCAAACAATGCTTATTTTTAAATATGACTTTAATTCCCTTCTCAATTAATTGTGCTACACTGAACAAGTTTTGGTCAATATCAAGTATATACAAAACATCATTGATTAGTTTTGTATCCATGTAAATTTCAATGGCTACAATTCCTTTTCCTTTAACAATAATGGGATCACCATTGCCAATTTTAACTTTTAATACCTTTGGTCCATCCAACTCTTTGAAAAGCTTTTAATCATAAGTCATGTGATTGGTACAACTAGTTTACTAGCCAACATTCACTCGAGCTATTGACTGTAAAACATGTTGCTACAAAGAGATGCTTTTCCTTCTATTACTAATTTTGCAACTTAAACCTCATTCTTTTGCTAAAAATTACTTTTGCACATTCTTTCATTATGCCCTCGATGTTAGGATTGGGAGCCAAACAAGCGCTACGGAATTAACTGATCCCAACCATCAGATCCATGTAAAACGTTAAAGTAGAATAAGGATTCATTCAATAGGATGACTCAGGAAATCGTTCATTGATCAACTCTTTGACTTTCTTTCGATCGAAGACTTCGAGGTATCCATACGAACCAGCAGATCACCGATGAACGTCGACATGAACACCAGTTAGAATTTTTCTCCTTTGCCTCATAGTACTAGCTACGGCTCTTCAAGGGTTATGGTTAAGGAGATGTGCTAGGATTTTTTATGCTTGGGATGCATGAATAATATTTCTATATTATTACCTAACAAGCCTATTTAAATAGGTGCATAGAAAACCCTAACTAATTGAGCTTCAGTCCATGTATAATTATAGGCTTATTATTAGGCCTTATAATTATTCCATGGAATTCCTAAATATTAAGCCCAAACAATTTAGTCCATTAATTCTAAATCCACTAAGCTCTAAGTGTGCGACCTTACAGGCTCTCATTACATTAGTAATGATCATTAATTATATTAATAATCATAAATAATGAGCGGTGTCTAGCAACACATTATTGTTACCCAAGTAATGAGAAATTTAGTGATTCGACTAAACCTTTACACATGATCATCATCTATGTCCTTTTACCTTAAACATCTAAATTGAGCACGAGACATTGATCGTGTCATTCCTGTAGAACCCAATCTTAAGGTTTCTTGATTCCAAGTAAGCTGACTGAAGCAAATGTAATTGATATCCCATGTTAATTCATCTAAGTATGGCCATGCATTTTCTTAGTTTTACTTAATCAAACGGCCCATAGATGTTACTCCTGTTATATAAGAAGGGCAAATTCTATCTTGATCACACAAATCTCTCCACATGATATGTGACATATCCAATAACTACCCTTGCATTCACTTAACTATGAGTGACATAGAGTAGTATCAAAATATGAAACTCACATGTTGGTAACCTTGGAAATCTCAGGTCAAAGGACTATTTTAATAATGATCACTAAGAATCACTCATGACACTCATATAACGATCTATATAGTGTTCTTAGGATGAGTCGGTCCAGTATACAAATTCTCTAACTTGTACTTATGTGCAGATTTAATATCTCATATAAGTCACTGCACATGCTAGTCTTAACATATCAAAGCAACCCAATCCACAATAATATATGACTAGGAACATTTAAGAATACAATTATTCTAAAGTTATTATCATAATTAAATATATTATGCAGACAATATATATATATAAATATGATAATTAGAATTGCCATTAAAATAACACAATTCAAATTTATAATCATCAATATGATTAGTTTTATGGCATATACATTAACACTCGATTGTTGCATTTATCACACTTGACATCATGTTTTCTCTAACAGTTGAAAGGATTATAACCTTTTTTACCATAATGTTTACAAAGAGGAAATTCCTTATCTTTTTCTTTATTATTGCTAGTGTTAGTAGTTGCTTCTTGTATACTGGAATTCTTTTTTTTTAATTTTTCTTTGTCTTGCCTTTTTCTCCTTGATTGATTTATAATTTAGCTTGTAATGCTCCTTTCATAGAACCTTTAGCCTTTATTATTCTTTTTGTTCTAAGGCCTATAAAACATTTAAAAGCTCTACCAAGGTGACCTTTGACACATCTTTAGTGTTATCGAAGGAAGAAATAGTAACTTAAAATTTTTTAGGGATAGTCATAAGTATTTTCTAAAGTATCCTAGAATCAAAGAATTTAGAACTAAGCAATCTTACCTAGTTAATGATGCCAAAAAAGTTTATTAACATATTCTTTAATTGTCTTTGACCTTTTCATTTTCTACATCTCAAATTCTCTAACCAGATTCAGCATTTATATTCACTTGATCCTCTCATCTCTTTCATATTTATCCTTAAAGAAATTCTAGATTTCAAATGTTGATTTCATGGTTATGATTCTAGTAAGAATTGCCAATGAAACGAAAATAAACAAAGAAACTCTTACCTTTGACTTCCTCATTTTCTTTTCCTTATGATTTATGAACTAAGCTAACATTAGATTGTTTAGCAAAAAAATAACTTTGTAATCTTCTTTAACAACTTTCCAGAGATCATTTACTTCTAGGTGTGCCTCCATTCTAGTTGCCTAAACATGATAATTGTCACCATTAAACACAAGTGGTGCTAGTGCTATGAATGATGTTTCAGAATCCATTTATTTGATGAATTGAAGCAAGGTGTTTAGTCTTTTATTTTTAGCGAGATTCACTTATTTCACTCGCAATTCCTTTTAAGAAGAAAGCTTGGATACCAAATTAAAGTAATTTAATCTTAGTTAAACTCAACCAAGAATAAGAGGAAGAGAGCATATAAAGAATAAAAAGAAATACTAGGAGAATATTCACTTTTCATAGAATAATGATTAGCTTAAATACATAAGTTTACAACTAAAAAAATAAATAAATGCAACAAACCTCCTAAACTTTAGCTACTAGCAATAACAACTAGTAAATAACAAAAACTTAAAACAATATCTCGTAAAAACTTGGTCAAAGATTGTATGTTGATCGTGCAACTTTGAACACTTCAACTACAGTCTTAAAAATACATTCCTAAGCTTGTAATTTTAATACCATGTTTGTAGCCACCTCTGCTAATGTATATATTCAACATTTGCTATACAAGTTCTTGCACACTAGGCTAAAAGCTTAACGAAGACAAAGTTTGGATACTTCAAAGCACTCAATAGAACATCTAAATCTATGACATTGAACTTAAAAATATGGTTTCATAAATAATGGCAATTATAATCTACTATTAGTTGAACCAAATGAGTTATTCCATGGCTTTCATATATAAAATCATAGATAACAAGTATCAAAGGTAGTTGTATCAATTTCAAACTAGAAAATAAAAGACTACAGTATATCTAGCTACAATGTTTAACTCCTAACCCTTTCGCTAAATGAACAAATCATAAAACAAAGATATGCAAAGCAAAACAACGATCTAATTCACAATAGTAATTCAACCTTTTACAAATTTCTTAGAACTATTGGAGAAAAGACATGCATTTCACAATAGTAAATAGAAATTACTCAATCCCCCAAAAAGGATGAAAATTATAAAAAAAAAAAGAGTCTGGCTTTGAATTCAAATAGCTTTCTAATCATTGATTAACAACTTATAAATGATAGTAAAACTCAATCAAAGTCCTAAATGCAAAAAATTAGGGATTGAAAGATAAGCTGAACAAGAGAAATACCTAATTGAAAGTTAGGATGAACAACATGGGGCATAATTACTACAAAAAATTATCACTTGTACCACAATATTAAAAATTTTTTGCCTATGCTACTTAGCCAAAAGAATAAAGATCAGATGGACCTGTGGCATAAGTGATTATGGTAAAGAAATTGTAATGGATCACATGGCATAAATGATCTTTTTGCCACAAGTTAATTCATGGCTAATGGATCCTTCTAACCACGAAACTTAGCCATGGAATTTTAGTCAGATGGACACATAGCACAAGTGATCGTGGTAAGGAAATTGCCATAAAAAAAAGTCTCATGGCTAATGGATCCTTCTAGCCATAAGTACAAATGTGATAAAAAAGGTACATCTATAACTAGTAACTCATATTGCCACAAATAGATACACGGCCAAAAAAAATAAAATTACTAGGAAAACTAATATAACTAGCTAAAATTCTTTTTTATATATCCATATTGAATTGATTATTTAACCAATTCAACTTAGTGCTAGTTGATGTAAACAATATTCTATTAATATTTTCCCTTATATTTAGGTCCCTTAAAAGGTGATGATACTTAATTGAATTAATTTTACAATAATTTGGGCTTAATTGAATTTTAGGCTTAATGCTGAATTTTTTATACTATTTCAGTATTTTGATTATAACTTGAGCTTTGGATGTCGGATTTGGATGATCTACACACCATTGGAAAGATAAGAAAAATAGATACAATTTTCATATTGACTAGAGAACCCAATTCTTCCATATTTGAGGTTAAATATTAGCTTAAATTTGCAGCAGAGTTGCTATCCAAGCCTAGACCCGACCTAGTTGCAATAATTAATTCATATCTTGAGCTCCAAGTGTCTAATTGATTCAAGGCTAAGTCCAATTATTCCCTAAAATTCATATATAATTATTCATGAAGCCCTTTTGAAGAAACTAAGTCATTTTGAAGGCCAAAGAATACAGATTGATGGCTCATTACCTCAACTCAAACTGGATTGAACTATCTATAGTATTTTAGCTATAACTTGAGTTAGGAATGTCTGATTGGGCTGAAATTTTGTAGGTAGCTTCCTATGATATTAGGCTATAAGTTTGTAGTTCAAGTCCAGTCCTAATTATGCTTCTACAGTTGTAAATAAATAGAATCATAACGTGAAAACAAAGGGAGAGAGAGAAGATAGACAACTTGATAGTTTTCTATTTTTCTAGGGTTTTTCTCTCTAATGGAAGGATAATTCTCTGAGTTAATTCAAGAAAATTTGAGGCTCTTCTCCTCTGGTATTATGAGATATTAATTTGTATGGTGATAATTATAATTGATTTTTCTTTTTGCTCATCTATCTCCTCTGATTTGCATGATCTACTTTATTTGGATGTTAATTTGATATAATCTTTGTTCAACTTTATAAGTTATGTTTTAAATCTAAATTGCTAGTAAATTTTGGTTAGTTAATCATAATTTTTTGTGAGAAAAAAAGGGATAAATGGATGGTTTAGGATTCTAAATTAATTCATTTAATTTAGCTAAATTCTATCTTCAAATTAGTTTTGATCTAACTTAAGAGTTATGATGATTGTCTAACTTTACTAATCTTAATCAATCAAATCCTAGATGATTATCTAGTTTAGAGTTCATGAATTATTGCAAGGATTTCGAATAATTCAAGGTTGAATAATCAATTGCAAAATCCAATTTATAGTGATTTATGATTAATCCTCTGAAGAAACCTTGAATTTCTTGGATCGGCTATCTTTGTTCATTGATATTCTCATTTTTATTGCTATTATTTTATTAATTCTATTATTGATGTTTTCTATTAATATCTTCTTATTTTAAATTCAAAACCCCCTCCCTAATTTTGCATAATTTTTGCATACATACAACATAGCACTGTTTCTAATTCTATTTTTGTTACAACACTCTATTTCCTACATTTACACTCTAATTCAACAATTATGTGAATATTGTTAGAAACACATTTAGAAGAGGTAAAATCAAGGGATCACTAGGCGCATGACCTGGTTATGCCACTATATTGTATTATTATTTTTACAATTAATTTTTAATTAATTTTGGTGCATTACAGCGTGTACGTCACTAGTCTATCATCTAATCTGCACATTTACTAAAACTCATTAATGCTCTTAACCCATATCAAACTAATATAAATCATCAAAACTCTACCTATTTAGAAATTGTAAATTGCATTCACAAGAAATCAAACATAAGTATCCAAGTTAAGGAACATTAGATTTTACCATTGTGCCTATTTGCTTCAAAGAGTACAATATATTTTATATAAAATTTTAGTTAATAAGTTAACTTTACAAATAAAAATACACTCATGTAACATTAATTATATAATAATAAAATATTATATAAATATACATAATAAAAATAAAATCATGCTAAAAAGCTTTATTACTTTAGTTTAAAAATAATTTTTATAAAATAAAATTCAATTGTAATATCACTAATTTTACTTGTATCAAATTTATCCTTCACAAATGCTTTATATCAATTTTATCTCTCACAAATAATACATTGGTTAATTTTATTCCTCTATTAATATTTTTGTTAATGAGTTAACAACCATAGAAATAGAATGACTAAAATAACATAAATAATATGAAATAGATGAAAATGATATTAAAATTCTGTGAGGTACAAAATTAATATAACTTACATTTATTTGTAAAGGACCTAATACAAAAAAAAATAAAAGAATTAGTTGACAATAATTTATATTGATTTTCAGCAAACTTTAAATATGCATTTTGAAGTATATATTACCCTACAAATAAAATGTTTCAATTTATAATTAGTAATTAAAAATTTTATACACACACACACAAACTTGCAAATCATATATATATAATTTTTTTGAATGTGTATAATTACAATACATATAATTAAATTATTACAATATAAAATTAATTTCAAACTAATATATTTTTTATTAATTATTGTTAATTAAGTTATTAGAATATAAAAGTAAATTTTTACTTCTTTTAAGCAATTTTTATAATTTTCTAAAAATTTCTTCAATAAAAGTTGAATTATATGAAATTAATACCAATTTAAATCATAACTTTAAACTATCATGCATATTTAAATTTTAATTGTAGATTAATATTTGAATTATTATAAATTTATTTATTTATTATTTATAATACCTACTTTTTCCCTTATAAATATAAGTTAAATCATCCAATCTCTCATAAATTTTTAGTATCATTTTTATCTTTGCTCATATATTATTTATTTCTTATTTTTATTTTCCTCTTTATCAAGTTTTTAACCTATAAATAGAAATACTAATAGATGGACTAAATTAATTAAATTATTATTTATAAGTACAAAATTTATACAAGTAAAATTAATGAGGGACTAAAATGAGATTTTAAACTATTTTATATATATCACACCCTTAAATATAATTTGGTAAAATATTTTTTAACATAATGATTTAATTATTATTAAATTATATATAATTTTACATAATTATTATTTTCAAATTGTTTTAATGAAAGTTTCCTTAATATTACAATCAAAAATGTAAAACTTGTTACTACATAATAGTTTAATTTTATTAATATTATTATAATACATATTTTTAAACAAACATGCCATAATATTATCGGTCCACCAATAGATTTAACTGGTCTAATTATGAGGCACCTATTTCACTATGTTTACCAAATAAGCTCTTATAGCTAGTATATATTTGTCCCTTCAAATTTTATTTCATTCTTCCAAATTTTAGGAAAGAAAATCAATCTATGTGGTAACATTTTATATGTATATTTATCACAAGAGTGATATATTTGGCTATAACTTTATCTATAAAATTAATCTATGATATAAGTAATACTTTGCCATGAATAGAGTTTTTTTACATATTTGGTGACACAAGTAATACTTTACCATGAAAATTGTAGTCCTATAACTTAGTTTATGACACAAATGATATTTTGTCATGAGTAAAATTTTTTTGTAATATAAGTGATACTTTATTATGATAAATGTATTCTTGTGTGGCATAAATGATGTTTTGTCACAGGTAAAATTTTTCTGTGGCATAAATTTTTTTATTTTTTATATTTATTTAATTTTTTATTCTCGTGATACAAGATCAAATAGTCACAATTTTTTATTTTTCATAACATAATTTATGATACAAATATTAATTTATTGTAGTGAATCCAACCTAAATTTAGAGAAAACCAACAAAAACCTATGAAAGCCTTAGAGCGCAAAGCAAAATCTGAAAGCGCGAAATTAAACGAGCACAAAATGATTAGGGAATAGCACGCCTGACATGTATTTTCAAGCTAATATCTTGACATGGAAGCGGCTAAAACAATAGACACTGCCAATTCATCAAATTGGAAGTGATTCCCTTATAACCGCACGCAAAATGAATTTTTTAACAGCTGTGTACTTAACCGCATCAATCCTATGAGAATGAAAGCAGTTCCGTCCCACCACTTTGCGCAATCCATCGTTATTTGTCCCGATTTTTGGTAGTCTTGTTGACCTTAGCCCCATTTGAAAGGGTTTTAATGACAACAACAAATTTTAACCTCTTTAGTTTTGATATAGAACACACATTGTCCATGAATGCAATGAGGTGAAGAATGAAGACTATTGAGGACCTAGTTAGATTTTAGGACAATTTGAACAAGAAAAATTTTATTTAATTGGCTCAAATATTTTTCATGAGAAAATATGTTTATCAAGGTTAAAACTTGTGTCAAAACAATTTTTATTGAGGTTAGAATCTTTTTTGCAAAGAAAAGTATGTTTTCAAAAGATTATCTTTCAAAAAATATTGAAAAGAAGGGATCAGTCAATTGGCAATCGATTTTAGATATCCAAAGAGCAAACTAGCACACTTGAATCAATTGATTAATTAATTCTAAAGGTTCTAAAGGTTCAAAGAGCAAAATGGAATACCTAAATTGATTGACTAATCAATTCTAGGCATCCAAAAAGGAAAGAGAACAAAATGAATCAATTGGCCAATTGATTGTATATTCAAACCAAACTCCTTTTCAATCGATTGATGAACCAATTCCTTACTAGTGATCTATGTTCAAATTTAAATTTTTCATCAAAGTAAAATTGATTGTTCAATCAATTCTATATATCTAGAAGCAAACTAAGTCCAAGTGAATTGATTGACCAATCGATTCACCATGTGATATTTTCAAATGTATAGTTAAATGAATCAATTGGTAAATCAATTCACCATAACTTTTTCAATTTTTTTAAAGGCACATGAATTAATTAAACAATCGATTCACAAGGTGCCAACCACTCCTAACAGTTATATTTTGTAAGCAATGAATTTTTAAACCTTCCAACCACTATATAAAGGCTTGAACTCAATTTTGAAAATAGAAGATAGAGCTTTCATTGTTGTATTGACATAAAATCTTCTTCTCTTTCTTATTTTTATCTCGCAAACCCCTTGAGCCTACAAGATTAAATTTCTCTTATTAATGCTTCATTGTGTAATCTAACTATTAGAGTTTGTGAGCTTTTCTTCAAATTCCAAACTACTCATTTGCTATATATTAGGGTGAAGTATCCTTAGGAGCTTCAAGAGTGTTGGATCTCTTGATAGATTAAAACTTTAAGAGAGGAATCTTAAAAGAATTGTTGAACAAAAATAGAGACTTGTATTAAGACTTCTTTAAGTGTTCCTAAACTTGAAGAAATAATAAAGTTATATTTAAAATTCAAGTCAGGTAGACTTGATAATGATTATAATCTTTAGAAGTGTTGGATCTTCAAGACTGAACCACTGTAAATCATTAAGTTTGATTCTCTCTTTCCCTATCTATTTTTTATTTGCACTATACTCTATTTTGTTGATTCAATTAGTGATTGTAACATATTTGTTTCATATTAAGTTGATTATTCTTATAAATATCATTGATTTTCTATTTTGAACTTTAAACAAACTGTTGGATTTTTATCAGAACATTTTACTTTGGTTTTATTTTTGAAATTTTCTATATCTAATTCACCCCCCTCTTAGGTGAAATCTTGAACAACAGTCTTAGCATCTAGCAATATTACCAAAGGTTAAGAAAACTTCTTGGATGGCTATGATGATATGGAAACTTATTACCATAAATTAAGATTAAATAAGTAGTAAATCACTAAACACAAAAATCTTATGTGGTTTAGCTTTTGTTTACTCTCATTGAAAATTTTTTGGGTTGAAACAAGGAAGATGACCAAATATGATGACTGAGTAAAGGGAAAGATAGCTAATTTAGTCAAATATACCTACAAATTGTGAGATATAGACTGAAACCACAATGGGTACATTATGTGACTATAATTTGGCTTGTTGAATACCTTATTAGAGGAAATGGAAGTTTTGGCCAAGACCATTTTCTAGCAATTAGCTCAAAACAAAATTGTGACACATAGAAGCCATGTGGATGTTTAGGAGACACCTTGAAAAGCAAGCAACTACCACTCAAACCAATTACAATTCCAATTCCAAAGGATATAAATAGATGGAGATGGATTCATAAGGGATATATTGTCAAATTCAATACAAAAACCACATTGTGTACTCTATGTCCAATCTACAGCACTTTGCTACCATTTTTCTTTATTTTCATTGCAATTCTATGTAATTTCTACTATAATATTTAAGCATGAGCACATTAAGATACTATTTCCAAAAGCACACCCAATTCCTACATCTCTTTTAATGCACATTTCCTTAAAGAACTCTATAAAAGTTACTTATAAGTTACAATGGAATTGCTATGTTTTGGCACTTTTATGTATTTTGGTGGTTATTTTACTTAATTGTCTGCTTTATCCATTTCTTTCACATTTTAGTAAATGCTTCTCTTGCATCAACATATTGATTCAAAACTGCACGAGCATACTAAACAAAATCCACTATTTTAAAGAAAAAGCCAAATTACTTGATACAAATTTTAGCTAAAAACAAATTGGTACACCTAGTAGAACCTAGTCAAGATACTTAGTTATGATACTTTTAATTTATACAATTAAAATGTGGTATTATCTGTAATAGCTAAAATATTTTAATAAATAAATAAATAAAACTATTAGATAAAAATATGAAAATATTATAAATTTGTTGTAATGTAATTTTTTCAAAGAAAGTTAATAAATAGTTTTTAGAAAATATTTGGACACGTTCGAAATTTTTCATAAAGGAAAAAGGAAAATTTGGAAAGGAATTATATAGACAAAAATGTAAATTTTTATTAAATGGAAGGGCAAAATTGAAAAATAATTTATGAGGACAAGAACATAAATTTTTGAAAAAATTAAGGGTAAAATTGAAAAAAATGAGTTAAAAATAAAAATAAAAATATATATATAATATTATTTTAAGGGTGAATGGCGGTGACAGCACTACCATTCACACCTTATAAATATGGGGGATGGGGTGTGGCCTTATGACCATAAGTAGAAAGAAAGCAAGGCAAGGAAAAAAAAGAGAGGAGAGAAGGAGAGAAAGAAAAAGGAAGAAGAAGGAAGAGAAAGAAAGGTATCCTTATTTTTATACAATATTTTATAATAATTATGTTTAATTTAAATAATTCCCATTAGGCTTAGATTTTGTTTAGAAGAATTAGAGAAATTATGAATTGAGGATTGTAGTTTTAGAATTTTCATTTAATATTATTAGTAGTGTTGTAAATAAAAGAATTAGTAATATAATTACAAATTTAATTGTTGAATGTGATAAATAAATAATTTGTGATTAAAATTGCGTATATGATTATTTTATGCTTATGCGTAAGAAACTGTGGATTTTTCCAAAATTATAGAATATTGTTATATTTGAGTTATAGAAAAATTTTGGTGGGAGGTATATTAACCATACCTTAATCCCTAAAAGGGGCGATCCTATAAAGAGGGTAGATTTTATTTATATCGAGGGCATTATATTGGAGAGAGGGATAAGGTTGGGTCGTGAGAAATAAGGCTGAAATGGGAGGCACAAGGTGGTACCTATACCTTCCCACCATTCTCACTCGCGTATCATACATTAGTTGTATGTTAGATTTAAATTCAGTTATATTGATAGAGTTAGATTATGTTGATAGACAATTATTGTTAGTTAAATATTCATAGTAAAATGGTAAATTTTTTATGGGATTATTTTAGAAATTTGAATGTAAATAGCCTCACTGAGTATTTAAAATACTCATTCTGTTGTTATTTTAAATCTTTACAGGTGGATCCCCAAATTGTATGTGATCACTGGTATACCATATATTTTAGACTATTAGATATTTGGAGTATAGTATTTAATAGTAAAATGCTACCTGAAGTTGTATGAGTTATGAAATAGTACTTTTATTTTGATATGTAAATATAATTAGTTTTTATATATATTAGTTTATTAGTATTATTGTGTTTGCTTAAAAATGAGATAAAATTCGAAGAAGGCTTGTGGATATATACTAGGATTATGATGTATTCACACTGGTCACGATTTCCAACTTGAAAATTTGGGTCGTGACATTATCTTACCGCCTTTAATCATGAAAAACAACATGGTATCATCTTTTGGCACTGTTCATAAAAACCCATTGGCCTAAGAAGGAACCCTTGAAAATATCAATGAGCCACAACCAAAAATGGCTACTAAAAATATGGAGCCTATTGATAGGGATCATAATATAAATATCCAAAATAATCCTTTGACGAACACAACACCAAATGTGGGGAATCAAATTAATAATAGGCCAAGTAATGGCCATAATCAATAAATCCCAAATCCTCAAAATATTCAAAATGCAATAAATTTAAAATATTAAAGGAATGACCACTAAAATAATAGGTAAGTTGTGCATAACCAAAATAATTAAGCAATAATTATAATAATAGACTAAATAACTATTAACAATTTAACATTGGGAGGCCTAATAGTTTGCCAACAGGGATGCCCTACAGCATGCCCCAAACCAATGAAAATAATAGAATTGTTGCTTATAATAGCCAAAATACTCAGGTCGAAAGGAACAATGCAGAAATGGTTAAAGATAACAGAAGTAATAGTCTCAACATTTTAAATTTGGTCATATGAAAATAATAGATGGATGAGAGTAACCATGATACGGTGCACATGCTCTCACAAAATATAGCAACCATATTAAAGCCACAACACGCAGTTAGGAACAAATGAACCAAATATTGGATCGAATGATTACAACATGATGAGAAACCAAAATCAGAGAGAGAAGAGTCCGATGTCAAACTTGAGGCTAAATACATTGGTGATGAGAGGCCAAAATTTTCTACTCTATTTAAAAATGGATTGATGCAGCAGATAAAAAAAAAACATTGACCAAATCATTTCATAAAAAATTATTAAGCACAACACAGTTCATTTGAGTTTCATTTGGGTTGAATTTATCATGCATTTGTTTGTCACTAGAGCTCTATATCAAGAGGAGCAAGTTCGGTAGTCCATCACAAAAACTCAGTACCAAACTCGGTAATCTCTCTTCCTTTGGTAATTGCCAATATAGTTTTCCCTTTTCCCAAACACTTCCTCAACATCAATCTTCTCAAAGACAATCTCTCTCTCTCTCTCTCTCTCTCTCTCTCTCTCTCATCCCAAATCTCTCAGAAATCTCAAAAACAATGGCCACTGGAGTTCTAGAGTTTGTCCCTGGTAAGGTCACCGCCCTTAACAAAGGCTGCTCCAAGAGGGCCTACGTCACGTTTCTTGCAGGAAATGGTGACTATGTGAAGGGAGTGGTGGGTCTGGCTAAGGGTTTGCGCAAAGTCAAAAGCTCATACCCTTTAGTGGTTGCTGTATTGCCTGATGTTCCTGAAGAACATCGTCAGATTTTAAGGTCACAAGGTTGTCTTCTACGTGAGATTGAGCCAATATATCCACCTGAGAATCAAATCTTTGTTAGGCCTAATTATGTTAACCTCTACTCTAAGTTACGTGTATGGAATGTGAGTAAATTGAATATTTATACATTTATATATATGCTTCTTTTATTGAAACTAGGGATTGAGACTAGTTCGTATGGCAGTTATAATAGTCGGATGTGCGGTCAAAGCATATCATGTATTTCTGTTCACTTTGCTAAACTGCAATACAATCACTGAAATCTTAGCAGATAACAAAATATATGATTTCAATTTTTGTCACTAATGTGGCCTATTACGGTTGCAGTGATCTATCGCAGTTATAATATTGTGGTCTAACATTTTCAAATTGTGATTTCAATTGTGTTATACAAAGTGTGAGGGATACTGGGAATGATCTGTTAGAAGAATTAAAGGGTAAACTACCTCTAAATTTATTGTATTATGGATTTGTTTGATTGGATTTACAGTTTGAAGAGTACAACAAGATGACATATTTGGATGCAGACATTCAAGTGTTTGAAAATATAGACCATCTGTTTGATAGCCAAGATGGGTACTTTTATGCAGTGATGGACTGCTTCTGTGAGAAATCATGGAGCCACTCACCACAATACAAGATTGGGTATTGCCAGCAGTGCCCTGAGAAGGTCACTTGGCCTGCTGAAATGGGCTCTCCTCCTTCTTCGTATTTCAATGCTGGCATGTTTGTTTTTGAGCCTGGCCGTCTTACACATGACAATCTGCTTCACATTCTCCAAATCACTCCCCTTTCTTCGTTTCCCAATTCTGGCATGTTTGGTGACCAAGTTAGTCAATAGTCCTTCAATTTGTTTAAAACATGACAACTGCTCACATTACGTATTCACATGTATATACACATGACGTTGTCTTTGTCTGAATCAAATCTGTTTTTGATTAGATGTCATATACAATATATACGTGCAAGGGATGTGCGAGTAGATTGCTACTGTTCAGTTTGTTTAGATTTTAAAAATTTGTTATTTATTAAATCAGATTCATTCAAAGCAATGAATTTTTGACTAAGAAGAGTTCAATATTCTAGAAAAAGAGATAGAGGACAGACGGATGAATTTGAATTTCATTTATGCGGCATTTGTCCGATAATGAATCTCCCAACTTCCCGTCTTTATCTCCTGTATATTCTGAATCAAGAAATTCCTTTTAATTATTATAAATATTAATAAAATAACATATTTCCTTTATAATATCCTAATTATGTGAGAAGGAGTTGTAAGAGATCTTCTCATCTTTTTTTTTTTTAAAAAAGATAAATACAGATTTTTTTTTTTATATTGACGAGTTACAATAAAAAAATAATGAAACCCAAATCTCAATTGCATTTTGTTTTCCGCAAAAAAAAGAAGAATATCTAGATTTGTACCATAATGTGTTTAAGACGAATTTTTTTTATCATGTTATTGTGAATCTCTCTCTCTCTCTCTCTCTCTCTCTTTTGGGGGGAGGAGAGGTTGAAACAAAGGTAAGTAGTATTTTTCTTGAAACCTAAGTAAAATTTTGTTGAACATGGGATGTCAGGACTTCTTAAATATGTTCTTCCGGAAGATGCACAAGCCCATTCCCTCATCATACAACCTGGTTTTGGCCATGGTATGGAGCCACCCAGAAAATGTGGAGCTTGAAAAAGTTAAGGTGGTTCATTACTGTGCAACAGTAAGTGACTCTATCTCCTTCAACTGTCACTTCTTTTTTATCTACACATATTTTGACTAAAGCGTACTTCACTTGTTTCTAATTTTTTTTCCCAACTTACCAACCTCATTCTTTCTAATTTATTTTTGCAATTCAAAATGTAGGGTTCAAAACCATGGAGTTATACAGGAAAGGAAGAAAACATGGACAGGGAAGACATTAGGATGTTGGTATCAAAATGGTGGGACATTTACAATGATGAATCCCTTGACTTTAAGGCCAAAAACCCAATTGCGGCAGACGATTAGACATTTTTGAGGTCATCAGTTATGGCTTTCATTCAAGAACCCAACATTTGCTTCATTCCAGCACGCTTTTCTGCTTGAAATTACAAAAATATTGTTATATACGCTGAAAGCAGGATTTGAAATTGGATTTCAAATTTTTTATATTCATTAAATTAAACTTTACAAATTTATTTTATCATTCTTTATTTAATTGATAGTCCTTAGTTTATATTAAAACCTAATTTCCAATCCAACTATCAATACATACAGTATTGATATTGAAATTATAAAATCCTTATATTAAAAGTGAGAGTAACTGAAGTTTATTATATCTATAACTCTGTTTATTTTGTTGAAAAAAATTTTACAAAAAAATTTTACCTGCTTGTATATAACTAAAGAATAATTTATTGCAGATATACTTTAGTTAAAAAATTATAATTTTTAATGTCATGATAATAGAAGAAATGAATTTCCTCTTAAAACTAGAGTATGTTATTTTTTATTGCACTATTTATATCCAATATTGAATGAATAAAATATTTTTTTGCAATTTTAATATTGTATAATTATATTTCTACATAAAAAAAAGTTTCCATCTGGACGAATCCTGTATTTTACTTTGTCGTCTTTTTTCTTTTTTTTTCCAAACTGTTTTTCTCTTTTGTATGCAGTGGTTTCGTAGGTTATATGTTGGCTTCCCTGGATGCAGTGTCCTTTGAACGGCCAATTACATATAGTAAAGGTTCAACGCAATGGTGATCAATCTTGGCATCCTGCGACAGAAGAGTGCTGTAATTACAGTTTCAATTGTAAAAGAATTATGATGCGAAAGGTCCTTGGTTATGTATAAAGGTAAATAAATCAAGTGAGAGGTTCAACACTTATGTGCCCAATTGATGTGAACATGTAAAATACAAATATATACTATGTATAAAATCAATTGATGTGACACGTACGATGTTCTATATAATACGTATCAACACTATGTATAAAGTCAATTGATGTGACCGGTCCAACGTTATATATAATGGCCATGTCTATTCTACGTAGAAAGGTCAATAAATCACGTGAGAATACAACCCTTTTGTGTTCAATTAACGTGAAAGGTCCTATGTTATATATAACACACATATCTATACTATCTATTTACCCATCTATTTATATACTATTTATTTATTTATATCTATTCTATACTATAATAAGAAAATGAAGGGTTTTTCGGAATAAGGGCCGGTTTTTTTTTTTTTCTTTTCTTAACGATTGTTGGGTTGTGGAAACTATTTTTTCCGGCCGAACACTGTTTTATAACTCAGTTTTTATATTTTTTATTTATTTTTTATATTATTTACAACTTAAATACTATAAATGAACATTATGAATTGAATATAGCAAAATTCTCTAGGATAAAAATATTTTAAATAATTTAAATTTTCACTTAATTAAATTAATTTATTTTATTATGTATTTTATTTTTAGCTCTGATAATTATTTTATAATTTATGTATTATTTTTCTTCTTTTTCTTCACTCAATTTCATATTTTCCTATTTTTATGTTCATGTTTGTTACTTACATAATATTATATATTTTACATTTAAATTTTAATAAATAATTAAAATGAATTAAAATTATAATATATAAATTATTAATTAAATTAATTGATTCCATATTCTATTTTTTAAGGATAATATTTGAAGATTAAAATTAAATTTATTTATTTAAATTTTATGAATATATTTTTAATATCAATTTTTAAGTATTATATATATCAAATTAAATATATATCAATTAAAATTTTGTCAAAATTTTATACATCATATACGATTTCAAATGTTTTATTTAATTTTTCACTTATATTAGTTAAAACTCAAACACTATTGAGTAATAACACAATAAAATTTCTTTTTATGCTAAAAATATTTTAAATAAGTTAAAATTTTATTTAATTAAACTAATTTACTTATTAATATTTTCCCTTTCATTCTATATTATTTACAACTCAAATACTATTAAGTATTATAAATTTAACACAATATAGTCTTTTGATGATAAAAATATTTTTAAATAACTTAAAGTATCTATTTAATTAAATTAATTTATTTTACCATATATTTTATTTTTAACTCTAACTATCCTATAGCTCATGCATTACTTTTATTCCTTTTATTTCCAAAATGTCATTTTTTTCCTATTTTACATATCCATGTTTATCGCTTATAACTCTAATATTAATATTACTGTGTAGAATATATATATACTTATATATGTATATATATATATATATATATATATAAAACATTATATATCTTATCTTTAAATTTTTTATAAACATTTTGAAAGAATTAAAATTCCATTAATTAATTACATATTCTAGTTTTTTAAAAACAATATTTGAAGATTAAAATTAAATTTATTTATTTATTTTTATCAAATTTTTCTTAATATCAATTTTTAAGTATTATATATCAAATTAAATATATATCAATTGAAATTTTGTCGAGGCTTTACCTCATGTACTATTCCACATTTTTTTTTACTTTTTTTCACTTGTGTTATTTACAATTCAAACACTATTGAATAATATGAATTTAATATTATAAAATTTCCTTCTATACTACAAATATTTCAAATAAGTTAAAATTTTCATTTAATTAAATTAATTTAATTTATTATATATTTTATTTTTAACCTTGATTCCATTTTAACTCAAGCATTAATGTAATTTGGGCCTATTTAGACATATTTGGTGTAAGGCCTATTGTTGAATCTATGATAGATGGACTCAACTAGGGTTATATATATTATTGAGATTAGGTCTCTTCTCCACACTAGATGCTTACAATTGTTCTTCCCATCAGAGTATCGTGAATAGCAGAAGATGTAGGAAAGGAAAACTCTGTTTGTGTGAAAATGTTGAAGATCACAAATGGATTCAAGAGATATGCACTATTCTTAACATTAATATTCTTTTATTTGTGGTTCTAGTCTTGATATATGATTTATAAAATTATAAATCTTACATGTGGTATTAGACCAAGTTATTTCAATCTTGAACCCTAATTTGATGTATAAAAATTTATTTTATAATATATTATATATATTCCGACGCGTTTTATATATTATGAATTGAAATTCGTTTATTATATATATGTTTGGTTTGGCATTCTATACATATATGTGTATTTGGCATTTTATATATATAATTTGGTTTGACATTTTCTCTACGTATTATATATAAAATTTGGTTTGACGTTCTAGACATATATATATATATATATATATATATATATATATATATATATATATATATATATATATATATATATATTCATGTTTGACATTTTATATATCTTCAGCACTCTATTTGACGTTTTGCATATATATGTATATGTGCTGACATTTTATGTCTATTACACAGAGATGCTCTGGCATTTTGATGTTCTCCATATATTTATGATATATACAGTTTGACATTTCCTGTAAATTATTATATATATACATTCTAGCATTTTGTATATATATATATATATATATATATATATATATATATATATATATATATATATATATATATATATATATATATATATATATATATATATATATATATACAGTTTTGCATATATATGTATATGTGCTGACATTTTATGTCTATTACACAGAGATGCTCTGGCATTTTGATGTTCTCCATATATTTATGATATATACAGTTTGACATTTCCTGTAAATTATTATATATATACATTCTAGCATTTTGTATATATATATATATATATATGACATTATATATATGTCATAATTATATATATAATTTAGTGCATGTTATTCATGCTTCAAGTTTTATATGTATGTTATATGTTCTTTCCTTCCATTTAATTTAGCATGAATTTATCAATATTTTGGAAAGTTAATGACAATCATTGAAATTATTTGAATGTGTTTCAAGAATGAGACACATTTGGAAAAATTTATATGGAGGTGAAAAATTTTTATGGGTAATTTGAATATATTTTTTTCCTATTTAGAATTGAGTAGCTAGAATTAAATATTTATCACTAAAGTGATCATTTAACAAGCTAATGAAATTCTTTTGTATCATTAGGGATACTCTTGTTATTTAAGTTAGTTCATATAATTATCTACCCACGGGAGGTTATTATGTGAATTAATTTGAATAACTTGGAACTTTTATAATAATAGATAGGTTGATGACACTTCTACCCACAAGTGTTGAATTTTCCAATTTTATATATTATTATATTAGCTTGATATTTTAAGGATATCTTAAAGTTTATTACTTTTTCCACCTACAAGGGAATCTGTAATAATTTTTTGAGGTACCTAATGCTTAAAAAAAATATGAGCAATTATTACTGGCCATGATGTTGACTAAGTTTCTGCTATCATCATTATTTTCAGCTCCACATGCTTTTTTCCTAAATAATCGATCTTTTTTTATTGAAACTTTGATTGGAGGAAATTATAAGAGATAGAAGGAAGATATGAAATTAGCTCTGATAATGATAGATATGGATATGGCAATTAGAGATGGGAAGCCCACTAATTTAACTAACTAAAATACTATTGAGCAAAAAGTTTATTATGAGAAATGAGATGGGGCCAATCGCTTAGCTTTGATTGTAATGAAGAAATCAATCTCTGAGAGTTTAGTTCAAGCTATTCCAAGCACTAATGATGCTAAAACCTTCTTTACTTCCATCAGGGAAAGGTATATAATTTTTTATAAGGCTAAAGCTATTCAATTAATAGAGAAGTTTGTTAATATGAGGTATGATAATACTAGTAATGTTAGGGAGTATATTCTAAAGATGGTTACTATTTCTACTAGACTTAATAAACTTGAATGCCTTGTTAATGATACTTTTCTTATTAACTATGCCCTAAATAACTTACCTTCCCAATTTAATACCTTGAAAACTTCTTATAATACCTAGGAAGAAAATTAGGATGTTAACATTTTGATATCCATTTTTACTCAAGAAGAAGAAAGGATGAAACATAAAGTTTTAGAAAGTGTAAACTTAGTCAATCAGCCACATTCTAAGAAGCCTTTTAATAAAAGAAATTTTAAACCCCAAGATAAATGTGGTCGTGAAAGAAACCTCGATCATAACTACCATGGTCCTAAACTTATGATAACTAAAGATGAATGTGAGTTTTGTAAAAAGATAAGTCATAAAAGGAAGGGTTGTTTTTCTTATAAGAAGTACCAAAAAAAAAGAAAAAGAAAAATGAATTAGGTAAGTTTTTTGCTCTCATTTGCTTTGAATCTAGTTTGATAGATATTCCTGTTAATTCTTAGTGAATTGACTCTAGGACATCTATTCATATTACTAATACCTTACAGGAATTCAACAAAACTAAGTAAGGGTGAAGTCAATCTATGTGTAGGAAATGGAGAATAAGTGCAAGTAGAATGCATCAGCATAGTTAAACTCAAATTAGATCCAAGATTTATTTTATCTTTGAAAGATATTCTATATGTGCCATTCATGAGGCGGAGTTTGATTTCTTTATCAAAACTTCAAGATTTAAATGTTTATTAAAGTTTTAATAATGGATCTTATTAGTTATTTTATAATTATATTGTTATTGGTAATGTTTCAAGATCAAATGGTGTGTATAAATTGAATCTTGATTCTAAATAGTTTGATTCTCTTCATGTTATGAATATTGGTGTTAAAAGGCCTTTGTCTAAGCGAAAATCTTTTCTATTGTTACATAGACATCTAGGTCATATATCAAAGAAAAGAATTAATAGGTTAATAAAAGAGAATATTATTCCATGTCTTAATGATTCTCATCATGATTGTGTTAGTTGTGTTAGATGGAAAATGACCAAAAAAGCTAATAAATATTTTACTTATAGTAAAGATCTCTTGAAGATAATTTACACAGATTTAAATGGTCCCTTTAAGAACACTTTATATAGGAATAAGTATTTTATAATCTTTATAGATGACTTCTTCCATTATAGCTATATCTACCTTATAGATGATAAGTCATAATATCTTGAAAAGTTTAAAATTTTTAAAGTTAAGGTAGAAAGCAATTTAGTAAAGAGATTAAAATTGTAAGATCTGACTGTAGTGGTGAGTATTATGGCAAAGCTAGTAATACAAGCTAGCTCATGAGACCTGTTACCAAATACTTATAGGATTGTAGGACAGTTTCCCAATGTACTATGCTCAAGACTCCAAAACAAAATGGAATGGCTAAAAGACAAAATTGCACTTTGATAGAATAATAAGGTCCATGATAAGCAAAACTAACTTATGAATTTTTCTTTAAGGTAAAGCCTTAAAAATTACCATGTATATCCTAAATAGAGTCCCTACCAAATTAGTACTTAAAACACCTTTTGAACTTTTTAAGGTTGGAAACCTAGTCCAAATCATCTTTGAGTGTGGGGTTATCCTATCAAAGTAAAAATCTATAACCCTATGGCATTAAAGTTAGATCCTAAAACCACCAAATGTTATTTTATTGGATATCCCAATAGATCCAAAGGTTATCAATTTTACTGTCTTACCCATGGGATAAAGATAGTTAAGGCATTAGTAGTAAAATTTCTTGAAAATGATGTTTATGATTTTAGTGATTATCAAAATGATGATAATGTTTTAAAGGAGGCACAAGTTATTTTTCCTATACCTATTATGCAAGAAAGGATCATGTATCAATCACTTAATAGATTGTTTGATGTATAAGATTATGAAGGTATTGTAAATAATCCATCTGAACTAGAAGAACTTACTATGCCTATTGATGTTTCTGTTAGACATTTTGAAAAGGTAAGAAAGCTTGCAATCTCAAATAAGTATGTTATGTACCTAGGTGAGGCTAATTATGATATTAGGCAAACCATTGATTGAGTAAGTTATAATAAAGCAATTTTTTATGAATAATCCAATAAGTGGATAGAGGTAATGCATGATTAGATTCAATCTATGTATTCTAATGAAGTATAAGAGTTAGTTGAAATTCCAAATGGTTTTAAACTCATTAGTTGCAAATGGGTGTTTAAGACTAAAAAAGATTTAAAAAGTAACATTGAGTGATTCAAGGTAAGATTGATAGCAAAAGAGTATACGTAAAAGAAAGGGATCAACTTTAAAGAAATTTTTTTACTTGTATCTTCTAAAGATTCCTTGAGAATTATTATAGCTTTAATGGCTCATTATGATCTGAAACTCCATCAAATAGATGTGAAAACTACTTTCTTGAATGGAAATTTGTGTAAAGAAATCTACATGCAATAACCAAAAAAGTTTTATTGAAAGTACAAATTCACATTTAGTATGTAGGTTGAAAAAGTTAATTTATGGTCTTAAACAAGCATCTAGGCAATGGTATTTGAAATTTTATAAAATTATCTCTTTTGTAGGTTTTGTTAAAAATAAGGTTAATTAATGCATATACTTTAAGGTGAGTAGAAGTCATTTCATTATTCTTATTCTATATGTAGATGATGTACTAATTGCTAGTAGCGATATTAATTTACTTGAGACTAAATCTATGTTGTCTTAATCTTTTAGCATGAAAGACCTTGGTGATACCTCTCTATTGTTTTGGGTATTGAAATTCATAAAGATAGGTCTAAATACTTGTTAGGACTTTCACAAAAGGCCTATATCAATCGTGTTCTTGAAAAGTTCAACTTAGATAAATGCAAATCTATAGATTTTTCTATATCTAAAGGTGACAAATTTAGTAAAGGTCAATGTTCTGAAAATGAAATTCAAAAAAATCTAATGAAAAATGGACCATATTGCAATGTTATAAGAAGTCTAATGTATGCTTAAGTTTGTACTAGGCCTAATTCATCTTTTATTATGAGTACTCTCGGTACGTATCTCTCTAATCCAAGTGATAAACATTATATTACTATTAAAAAGGTAATAAGGTATTTGCAAAAAACTAAGGATTATATGCTAGCTTACAAAAAGGTCAATAATATTAAGTAATTGGATACAAGGATTCAAATTTTCCTAGTTATGTAGATGATGTAAAATCAACATCAAGCTATATTTTTCTTTTAATTAGTGGAGCTATTTTAAAAGTGTGAAACAAACACTTACTATATCTTCCACCATGCAAGTAGAGTTTATTGCTTGTTATAGTGTAAGTATATATGCAATATGGCTTAGGAATTTTATTTTTGGGCTAAAAGTAATTGACTCCATCTCAAGACCTTTAAGGATTTACTATGATAATTCTATAGCAATATTGTTCTCAAAGAATAACAAGACATCCAGTGGTTCCAAACATATTGAAATTAAATACCTTACAGTTAGAGATTGAGTTAAGAATGGTAGAATGGTGACATTCTTGTTAAACATGTTGACACTTTGATGATGATAACAAATCCTCCAACCAAAGTTATTCCACCTATTGTTTTCAAGCAACACATTTCAAAAATGGGTGTTTTAAGTTTCTTTTATGTAATTGGTTAGTAGGAGAGTTTACATTATAAACTTATTTATATTGCTTTTGTAGTTTATTTTTCTATAAACTTATGTACCTTTTATTTTGCATGCACATTATGGAAGCTATATGTAATTGTGACAAAGTTTATATCAAGATATAGTTATTTTCTTGGTGAAAATATTGTTTGCTTTTGCACAAATGTAACTACAGTTGTTAATTAAGAATTAATGTCCTATTTATAAAAGTAACTACAGTTGTCTCCTTGGAGAGATGTTTGTTTATTTTATAGTGATACTATTATAAAGGATCACAAAGAGGACCTCTACACTATAATATGGAAGGATCACTCAATCATACTAAATGTGTAACTACACCATCACACTCTTATAATCATGTTAGTAAGGTAATTGATTATAATGGATGTACTATACAGTAAATTGGTATAGCATCATCCACAGTTCAAAGTTGGATGGTTCATTGGATTTGATCATGTTTTGAGGTAAATTATATTAAGTTATGATTTATTTTGTAGCCACTTATATTTTTGTTTGATCTAAGAGTCAATTTTCTTAATCAATTTTCAAAGTTAATAAAACTCAATTAATGTTGCCCAAGTGAGAGAATTTAAGAATTTCATTATTTTGGGCTGCCATTAATTAGACTTATTTTATTTTTAATAAAATTAGATTAAGTATGTAGCTCAATTATATGAGACCTAAAAGTAATAAAATGATCTAATGGGTTATATATTTGGCTTATATTATACATATTGTGTTAAGAATGTGATTTGAGCCTAACAAGGCATATTTAATGTAGGGTCTATTATTAAGTCTATAATAGGTAAACTCAACTAGGATTATATATATTATTAAGGATAAGTTTCCCCTCCATACTGGATATTTACAATTGTTCTCCCCCATCAAAGAATCACAAATAGCATAAGGTGTAGGAAGGGAAGACTCTATCTTCACATAGATATTTATATGAAAACATTAGAAATCATAAATGGATTCAAGAGATATGCACTATTCTTAACATTAATATTCTTTTATTTGTGATTTTATTTTTGATATATGATCTATAAAATTATGAATCTTACAAGATTTAGATGGGATGTTTTGTCAAATTCACTATAAAAATTACATTACACACTATATGTCCAATCTACAACACTATACTGCCATTTTCCTTTATTTTTATGGTAATTTTGTGTAATTTCTACTACAATCTTTAAATTTGAGCACATTTGGATAATGTTTCTAAAAGCACATCTAGATCTTACATCTATTTTGATGTACATTTCCTTAAAGAACTCTGTAGAGGTTATTTATGAGTTATGCTAGAATTGCCATATTTTGGCACTTTTATGTATTTTGGTGATTATTTTACATAATTAAGTGCTTTATCTATTTCCTTTGCATTTTATTAACCACTTCTATTGCATTAATATATTTATTTAAAACTTTATAGCATACCAAACAGAATCCATTATCTAAAAGAAAAGGTTGAATTACTTGTTACAAATTTTAACTAAAAATAAATTGGCATGCTTGGTAGGGCCTGGTTAAGGCACTTAATTCTAATACTTTCAATTTATGTAATTAAGAAATGGTATTATCTTACCACCTTTAACCATGAAAAATAACATGGTATCATCTTTTGGCACTGTTCATGAAAATTCATTGTTCTAAAAAAAGAACCTTGAAAATGTTAATGAGCCACAACTAAAAATGGCTGCTGAGAACATAGAACCTATTAATGGGACTGAGAATATAAATATCCAAAATAATCCTTTGTTAAACTGGAACCCAATATAAGGAATCAAAATAATAATGGCTATAATCAATAAATCCAAAATCCTTAAAATATTCATAATGTAGCAAACTAAAATCAAAATCAATGGAATAACTACCAAAATAATAGGCAAGTTATGCATAACTAAAACAATTAGGCCTCAAGAAAAATAATAATAATAGAATGGATAACTATCAATAAATTAACATTTAGGGGCTCATTAGTTTGCCTACAAGGATGCCCTATGGGATGCCATAAATTGATGAAAATAATAGCCAAAACACTCAAGACAAAGGAATAATGTAGAAATGGTCAAAGATAACAAAAGTAATGGCCTCACTATTTAAAATTTTGGTGGTGTTAAGAAATAGATGGATGAAAGTAACTATGATATGGTGTATATGCTTTCATAAAATACAACCACCATATTAAGGCCAATCTTTAAGAATACAACCTATAATTAGGAACAAATGAACCAAACATTGGACTGAATAGCCAACATTTTACTTTACAACATGATGAAGAAATAGAATCAAAGAGGGAAGAGTTTGAAGTTGAACTAGATGATGAATACATTAATGAAGAGAAGTTAAAATTGGAATATGGCTAAGTAAGACTAGCCAAATAAAGATAGATGAGAAAAGCTCAAATGAAAGGGCCTCAAAATAAAGGTCACAAGGAAATGTTTAACACAAAAACCAAAGGACTACAAACTAACAAATTATTAATCCAAACTAAAGAAGCCAAAACCAAATTGTACAAACTTAGTTGAAGATTATTAAATTAACTTAATGGCCAAGCAACATATCTAAATTATCAAAAAGCCTTTCCAAAGTGGATACATCATATTAAGCCTCCCAAAGGCTTTAAAATGCCAAAATTTAAAACATTCTCTAATAAAGATGATCAATATACCATCAAACATATTTTAAAATGTACAAGTGAATACAAAAAATCAACTAGGAATGAATTTTTAAAAATAAGGCATTTTCCTTTTTCCTTAACTTATATTGCCTTCTTATAGTACTCAGGGTTGTCATCCAATTCCTCGCATTCATGGATGTAACTGGAAAAAATATTTCATGATCAATTATATTAAAAGGGAAACAAGATGAATTTGAGCGACTTGATAAACCTTTATAAAAGTCCAATTGAGTCAATAGAAGATTACTTGTTCAATTTTCTATAAATACGTAGCAAACATTTCACCCAAATTACCAAAAGTTAAATGGCCAAAATAGCAATGGTAAATTTTAGCTATTGATATACACAATATTTTATATTGATTTTTCCTTATATTTATGTCCTTTAATGTGTCATTATGCTTATTTTAATATACTTAAGCTTATTTTGGAATAAATTATGAGTTTTAGGTTAAATGGAAAATAATTTTTATTTTTTAAAATTTAGCACTATTTCATGTTTTTTACTATAACTTGAGATATGGACCTCCAATTGAGCTTATCTTTATATAAATTGAAAGTTGAAAGAATTCTTTACAAATTTTCAAGTCCATTTAAGTGTTATTATGCTTCAAATTCTAATCGCTATAATTGAGGCTGGCAAAATCATCTAATTTTTAATTATGGCAACTAATTAAGTCATAATCAAAATCAACCTCCAATTGAAGAATATCTATCAATATATGAATCTTAAACCTCAAGGATAGAATTTGTGAAACTTATTATGCAAATTCAATAAAATACAATGCAATTCCAATAAGGAAGAATACAATTCTAATAGGAAATTATGGAAAACTTAAAAAAATTCAAAGACTCTAGTAAACTAACTTGCCCCATCTATTATTAAGTTAGAGAGCCAATATACAAGCCAACTACTTTCCATCTCTCACCCAATAAGCAAAATAATCAAAAGAAAAAGAAACCATAAATTCTAGTAGTGATGTATAATCTACATTGGAGTCTAATTCTTTTACTAATTTTTCTATTTTTCCTCTTTTTTCCTCTAGCCTTGAAGATTCCTAGAAAGAGAAAGAAGAAGAAGTGATTTTAGAGAATCTTAGTAAAGTGGAAGTCAATATGCTCCAAAAAAAAAAATCAGTAAAGAAAAAGTAGAAATTATTATGCAAGATAACACACCCATTATAAAGTTAATGGAGTAATAGACAAATTCAATGCTTCCAAGGTTATTAGAAATCCTTTTAAAGTTTATTTTATTTTTTCCATTAGCCTAATTGATTTCATAGTGGAGGATAACTCTAATTTAAAAAAAAAAAAAAGAATGATTTAAACTTGGCACATAGCAAGGATTTGATGCTTGGACTAGTTCTAGAGGTGGAATCACTATATGTCCATTTGAATCGTGCTTTATTAGAACCATTTAAGGTAGTACCTTATGAATTAAACCTAAATTGAAGAATGAGTAACAAAGTCTAGCCAAGGACGTTAAAGAAAGGCACTTCTTAAAAGGCAATCCAAATTTTTCTCCAAATTTCTAATCTATTTTCATAACTTTTTTATTGTACTTGCCTTTGATATTCTTTAGATAATATGTTGTATATTAAGAACAAACTATGATTTAAGTATGAAAGGAGGCTTTAGGTTTTAAATTAGTATTTCTTGGTTATCTTTCTTTAATATCTTTATTTAAAAAAACACATTAAAAATTTAATTTCCTTTTGTTTTTGGTTTTTTTTTTTTGTTTTTTAATGATTTTTAAATTGTTTAATTGCTATAGGTGGGGATTGAATTAAGCTTAATAATGCATAACATGATTGATTAAATTGTCTCACTTCTTGAAGATTGATTAGTATGATGATGAAATTTGAATTAATAGATTAATTTTGGTAACCATCGACCCTTGTGAGCTTTTAAGCTTTAATATTGAGAATTATGTTATTTTTTTCCTTCTTTCTTATTTGTGATTTTCATCCATGATTGTGTATTCTAGAACTTGCTTTAATTCTTTTGGAGATTATATGTTTTTTCACTTGCATACATAAATATGATAGAGGCATTCATTGTTTTGAGCTTGCTTAGCCAAATAGCCTTTCTTTGCCTTTTTCATTAATTAGCCCCTTTATGCCTAAAATTGTTTATTTTGGTTTTGTAGCTCAATTATAAGCCTTTAAAATAAGTATTTTTACTTAACCTTAGGGATTAGAAATGCATTTATAAATTTATGGGATGGGTTATTAAGTGAGTTTGGAGCATATTATGTAAAATGATTTGTTACAATTAAGTGTTTCTTTAAAAAGTAAAAAAAAGGAAAAAAAGAGAGAGTTAAGTAAATAAAGTAGCAAAAAAAAGAAATATAAAAAATAATAAGAAAAAAAAAAGAAAGGAAAAAAGAAAGAATGAGTGTTTAGAATTAAAAGTTAGGTGTTGTGTTAAAATTTTAATTGTTCTTGATATACCCATATTATGTTTCAAATACTTTATTGATTTTTTTAGTTATTTTGTTATATATCCTGAATTTTTCCCTTTCTTTGTTTTCCCTAGCCACATTACAACTTTAAATGAAGTCTTTTGGTTTGTGTTTTGCATATGATTTTGAGTAGTGTAGATAAGATGATAAGTAAGCTTATGTTATGGATTTTCATAAATTGAATTTAAGTAAATAACCCATAATCAACACTTAAAAGTTGGAGAGTTATTGTATCTTGTGAAGGTCCGCTAATTCAATTTAATCTTTTTAAATGAAATTGTTATATTAATTGATATTTAAGATATCAAGTTTGATTAATTCATGATGTGTTATGATTCTTCAAAGTTTTATTCTCTCTCTTTTTTCTATTTTGAATTCTTGAAATTTTTGAAAAGTTATTTTTTGATTTAGTTTTAGGCTTTGGATAAAGTATGTTTTTGCCTAAGAACTTGTAAATGCTAAGTATGAAGAAATTTGATATATATAATATTCTACACTGACTTTCCCCTATAGTTAGGGTTTACTGTGCTTATTGTAATGGATTTAGGCTTATTCCGGAATAAATCATGAGTTTTGGGTTAGTTAGAAAACAATCATTAATTTTGGGAATTTGGCACTATTTTAAGTTTTTGGTTGTAACTTAAGCTCTAAACCTCTGATCAAGTTGACCTTTATGTAGATTGAAAGTTAAGACAATTCTTTATAACTTTAGTATTTGGTGGAAGAGCTAGTTTAGACATTTTATGGATCAAATTTGGCCTTGCACTAATCCAATGGTGTTATCCTAATGCAATGGACTTGACCTTTCCTTACTATTTGGCTCATATCTCAAGTTCCAGGAGTCCAAATTGCAAAATTCTAGTGACCACAGCTAGCTAAGACCCAAAGCAACATATTCCTAAGCCCTTAGAGTCAAAATAATGTTGTTTTGAAGCTAGAAATGCAACCGTAACTAGAATGACGAAAATTGGACAAAATTAGACTTGTTTCAATGCTAAGGTCATAATCTAGGTTACAAGCCTCTAAATTGTAAAAAGTCTAGTCCATTAATTACTTAAGAGTTATTCTTAAGTGTTTATAACCTAGAGGAGTTGAATTATGAGGGTTTTATATGAGTAAATGATCGCAGCTGTCAAACTGGTCGAATTAAATTTACTTATTCTTAAGAAATTTTATAGCAAAATAGTGGGAACCTGGTCGAACCTCTAGAGACCCTTTTTAATAATTCTCTGTGATTATTTACTAACTATGTTTATGATGTAAATAGAATGCTATCTACTTATGCAATTTATCAAACACAAAACGTGCAAACTTTAAACTAGTTTAGAATGCAAAATAATCATGCAATGCAGAATTTAGAATTCAAACTAAATGTAGAACTAGATTGGGGGAGGATTTCTGAGTAAAACAAGAAGAAAATAACAACACAAGATTAACAGCAAAACTAACAAAGTAGTGGCAACAAAGACAAGGAATATCAATGAATTAAAACATTTGATCCAAGAAATTTAAGGTCTCTTCAAAGGATTATTCATTGATCACTATAAATTATATTTTTACAATTAATTATTTAGCCTTGAATTATCTGAAATCCCTACAATAATTCATGAACTCTAAGCTAAATAATCATCTAGAGTTTGATTTATTAGGATTAGCAAAGTTAGATAATCGCCATAACTCCTAAGCTAAATCAAAACTAATTTAAAAATAGAATTTAGCCAAATTAAATGAGTTAATTCAGAATCCTAAACCATTCATTCATCCCCTTTCCTCCCATAAAGAATTATGATTAATCAACTAAAATTCACTACCGATTCCAAATCATGAACCTTATAATTGAATCCAGATTGTATCAAATCAACATTCAAAATAACCAACTCATATCAATTAAAAAAAGATAGATGAAGAAAAAGAGAAATTAATTACAAATATCACCATGCAATTCAAAATCTCATAATCCAAGAGGACAAGAGCCTCAAAATTCCTTGAATCAACTAAAAGGGAATTAGCCCTCCATTGAAGAGAGAAAACACAAATAAAATTCAGAGAACTTAAAAACTGTCTGTTTGGTTCTTCTTCGTTTTAATCTACCCCTTAACTATTGACCACATTCAAGGTATAATTAGGACTCAGCCTTAACTACAAACTTGTAATCAGTGTCTTAAGAATCTACCCTCAAAATTTCAGTCCAACGCAATATTCCTAGCTCAAGTTATAGCCAAAATACTATAAATAGCTCAATCTAGTCCAAGTTAACATGATTAACCATCAATCTGTTTTCTTTAGCCTTCAAAACGACTTAGTTTCTTCAAAAAGGCTTCATGAATGATGAGGTATGGATCTTAAGGAATAATTGGACTTATCCTTGCATTAATTGGATACTTGGAGCTCCATATATGAATTAATCATTGCAATAGGGTTGGATCTGGATCAAAACAGTAACATTTAACTAACTTCATGCTTAATTTTAACCTCCAATATGGCATAACTGGGCTTTCAAACAAACTGGAAAGTTGTAGCACTTTTTATTAGCTTTCCAATAGTATAAGGATTGTCTAAATTTGACATTCAAAACTCAAGTTATGATCAGAAAACTGAAATAGTACAAAAAATTCAGCATTAAGCTCGAAATTCAATCAAGTACAAATTAATGCAATTAGTCTCAAATCAATGTAGAATTGATTCCATTAAGTATCATCTCATCCTAAAAGGCTTAAATATGTGGGAAAATATTAATAAAATATTGTTCACATCAGTAAAAATGCAATAAAAGTAAAGCATTTAGATTTCAACATTTAACAATTTTCTTCTTTTGGTATTTTTGAGCTTTTTAAGTTATGAATAGTTAAACTCTTTTCTTCTGACTCAAAGAGCTTGGTACATTCTTTGTAATTGATTTTGAGACCTTATTCTTCATCTTTTGTGCTTAATTAATAATATTTGTTCATCAATTTCTTTTATTGATGATTGCATATATAATTTTCTAAAAGGAGCTCATTAGATAATTGTTATGGGATTAAGTTTTAAAGTGGTTGATTGAGTTTATTTTTGCAGTAGTGAATTTGATTTAACTAACTATTGTATTGTAGATAAAACAGAGGGTAAGCTTTGTAATTTGCACATTTGCATGATTATTTAGTCTATTTTAGTTTAATTTTACTTTTCTTTACTCTATTTTGATTTCAGTAATTAGATTTTAATAACGATTGAGTTTAATTAATTGACTTTGATTTCTTAATTCTAATCATATAAAATGGGGAAGTTGAGAATAATTATAGGCTTCATGGTTATTTTCTTCAACTAAATGATTAGAATTAAAAAAGGAATTTGAGTAAAAATCCTTTGAACTGAAATTCTTCTTGTTGTGAGTAAATCCTACTTTTTATTTTCAATTCATCTAATTCATATTTCTTGCTATTTAATTCTATTTTTTGCATCAAAAGAACCCCTTATTTCGTAATCAAACTAAAGTCTAATCTTCATGGGGTCCATCTGATTCATCTTTATTATTATTTTGTGGATTCAAATTAATTTTGGTGTGTTATGATATCCATCAACTATGGCATTCACAAGAAGTTTAGTAAATCAAAATGTCACTAATGTTTGCTTAATTAGCTAACAAGGTAAGGCAAATAGAGCAATTACAAAGAGAGAAAGATAAAAAATTGAAGAAAACTAACTTTATAAAAGATTTCAAAAAAGAGAAAGTGGTTTGTGTCAAAGAAGACATGACTGATGGAAATAGTGACACTAAGGTTCATATGGCCAAAATTAAACTCAGCCCTCCTTGTACTTGTTCATTATTGAAAAATGTTGGAAAAAAAACAAGATAGATCATATTAATAAGATAACCTATTCTTTTGATTTGAATAAAGCCAATCAAATATTAAATATGTTATTGGAAGAAGAAATAAGAGATAAAAAGTACTATAAATATCATAATAGTTATGTTTGTTTTAAGGAAGTCATTGAAAAAGGCTATCAAGCAAAGGAGGCTAAAATTTGTTAAGAAAGGTAGAGAAATGCTAGTGGGTAAATATATATATATATATATATATGCAATGTTGTATTTTATTTATGTAATGTATGAGATATGCTAGATATAATATATGAAAAAATAGGCTAATTATAGTGAGATATAACAATAATTAATTTAAATCCTTTATTTGAAAATATTAAGTTAATAATAATTATTGATGTCTTCCAATGTTTGGCACTCGTCAAGACCTTGATCAACATAGGATAGGTTTATCAAAGCAAAGTACCTCATTTATCTTGATAAGAGGCGACTAGATAATAGTGATATCTAACTACTAAACATTGGGTTCAACTTAACTAGGATATTCTCAATAGGATTAGGACATAAAGGCATAATGTTGGGCCTTAGTTTATAAGATGGACTAGAACAAGTATTATTCACTTAACTATCCAGGAGTTGTACATAATACAATCAATAAGTGTTACCTACCTAAATAAATATATCTTAAATGATTAGCCAAAGTTAACTTAAAGGCTAGTGAAATATGTATCTTAACCTATTAGAAAGTCTTAACAATGTGACTTTCCAAATTAATAGTGAGGGTTATTAATTTGAATAAAATAGTAAGAGGTGCATTTAAAAAAAGACCTTATTAAATGTTTAAAACTTAATACTTACTTTGCATATTTCTGTTATAGATAATCAATCGTTAATGCATCAAATAACTTCACTACGATCAGTCCTTGAAAAGGACAAATTGAATGGGATAAACTTCTTGGATTGATACAAGAATTTGAGAATAATCTTCAAACATGAGCAAAAAATGTATGTCTTAGAGGAACCTGTTCCTCAGCAACCCAAAGCTAGTGCCCTCCATGCTTAAAAAAATGCTTATAAGAAACATCATGTTGACGCTTCAGACATCGGTTGCCTCATATTGACTACCATGGACTCTAAGCTTTAGAAGCAACATGAGAACATGAAAGTTTATGACATGCTTAAGCATCTTAAGAAGCTTTATGAAGGCTAAGCTTGGTATGAGAAGTTTGAGGTGACTAAAGCATTGTTTCAATGTAAATTAGCAGAAGGAAACCTATCAAGCCTCACATACTCAAAATAATTAGGTATATTAAGAACCTTAAGAGATTAGGTGCTCCACTTGGACAAAAGTGGGCCACTAACTTAATTTTGCAATTGTTATCACAAAGTTATAGTTAATTTGTCAAGAATTACAACATGAATGAAATTGATAAACCACTACCAAAACTATTAAGCATATTAAAAATTGTTAAACAAAATTTACAAAAGGTTAAACTTGAAACCATAATGATGGCTCAAAAGGGCAAAGGCAAAGACAATGGCAAGAGTAAGAACAAGAAGGATTCTAAATTCAAAGGCAAGCCCAAGTCTAACTTTTTTAGACTGAAACCTAAAAAAGGTGTGGCTAAGGAAGGAAAATGCTTCCATTGTGGTGAGATTGGACATTGGAAGAGAAACTTTACAAGATTTATCTAGAAGATCTAAAAAAGAAGGGAAGTAAAACTTCTGCTTCAGGTATCTATGTTATAGAAATTAATATTTCTACTTCTATATCTTGGGTATTAAATACCAGATATGGTTCTCATATTTATACCAATGTACAAGAACTCCAAAGGAGTAGGACTCTGGGTAAAGGTGAAATAGACCTTTAAGTTAGCAAGGGAGCAAATGTTACTACCCTAGTTATAGGACCATATCATCTATCCCTGTCTTCTAGCTTAATGATTAAATTAGAGGATTATTATTTTGTATTTACTATTAGCAGGAATATTATTTATGTTTCTTGTTTAGATAAGAAAGGTTTTTCATTTTCAATAAAGGACAAAAGTTATTCAGTTTATTTAAATAAGGTGTTTTATTGCAGTGCATAAATGTTCAGTGGACTCTATATTCTTCATCTTGAAATGCTTGTCTATAACATAAACACTAAGAAATTTAAATCAAATAATTTAAATTTAACCTATCTCTAGCATTGTCGTTTAGGTCATATAAATAAGAAACACATATCCAAGCTCCATAAAGATTGACTTTTGGATTTGCTTGATTTTAAATCATATGAGATATGCGAATCTTGTTTATTAAGAAAGATGACTAAGGCTCCATTCATTGGACACAATGAAAGGGCTAATGATCTATTAGGTTTCATACATAGTGATGTATGTAGGCCTATTAGTTTATCTGCTAAAGGATGTTTTCAATACTTTATGTTTATTAATAATTTCAATAGATATGGATATGTTTATCTTATGAAACATAAATCAGAATCCTTTGAAAAGTTCAAAGAATTCAAAAATGAAGTACAAAATTAACTCAGGGAAAGTATTAAAACACTTCGATTAGATTGAGATAGAGAATACTTAAGCCAAGAATTTGATGACTATTTAAAGCAATGTGGTATAGTATCACAACTAACTCCACTTGGAACACCACAGTGGAATAGTATCTTAGAGAAAAGGAATCGTACCTTGTTAAATATGGTGTGATCTGTGATGAGTCACACAGATCTTCCAACTTCCTTTTGGGGGCATTCTTTAGAGATAGCTACTTTTATGCTTAATTACATTCTCTTTAAAATAATTTAAAAGACTTTATATGAGATATAGACTGAAAAATGTCCTAACTTGTCTTTTATGAAAATTTGGGGTTGTGAGGCCTACGTAAAACATCAAGCCTTTGAACTTAGACCCAAATCAGATAAGTGCTATTTTGTAGGGTATCCTAAGGAAACCAAGGGATACAATTTCTACAATCCTTCTAAGGGTAAAATGTTTATCACATGAACTGGTATTTTTCTTGAAAGAGAGTTTATCTTAAAAAAATAGTAGGAGGAAAATAAAAATCAAAGAAGTTCAAATCTTACAAAGTAACATTGAACTTGTAATAAAGCTTAAACAAAGACCACAAGAAGTTGTGGCTTAAGAACTAGCTCAAGTAACACAAGGCCCATGTAGGTTTGGTAGGATACACCATGAGCTTGAAAGATATGGATTTCTTGTTACTTGACATGATGATGTTTTGTTCATGGATAAAAATGAGCTCATAACCTACCAAGAAGCTATTAAAACGCCAAACTTTGATAAATGGCTCGAGGCCATGAGATTCAAGATGAATTCCATGTATGCTAACTAAGTATGGACTTTGGTTAACTCATCTAAATGGATAAAACCCATTTAGGGAAAATAGGTTTTCAAGAAGAAAATCAACATAGATGGTAATGTGCAAACCTTTAAAAGGTAATTAGTCGCAAAAGGTTATAGGCAAGTTCATCGTATAGACTATGATGAGACTTATTTCCTAAGTGCCATGCTTAAATCCATCCAGATCTTACTTGCTATTACAGCCTTTTATGATTACAAAATCTAGCAGATAGATGTCAAAACTATTTTTCTTAATGGAAAGCTCCTCAAGGATGTGTACATGACATAGCCTGATGGATTTGTCACTCTTAAAAATGCTAGAAAGGTATGTAAGTTACATCAATCCATTTATAGATTAAAGTAAGTTTCATGAAGTTGGAATCTTTATTTTGATGAGGCAATTAAAGAATTTAGTTTCATTAAAAATGAAGATGAATCTTATATTTATAAAAGGGTTAGTAGAAGCACAATTATTTTTCTTGTATTATATGTGGATGACATACTACTCATCAAAAATGATATCCCTACACTACAAATTGTAAAGACTTAGTTAGGGAATTGTTTCTTGATAAAAGACTTAGGTGTAGTTGCCTATGTATTAGGCATTAGGATCTACAGAAATAGATTAAGAAAATTACTTAACTTAAGTCATAGTACATACATAGATAAAGTATTAAAATGTTTTAACATGCAAGAATCCAAAAAAGGATTTTTCCCTATGTCATATGATATAAATTTGTCCAAAGCTCAGTATCTTATAACACTAGATGAGAGGAATTGCATGAATAAAATACCATATGGATCAACAATTGGATTTATCATGTATGCTTTGCTATGTACTCGTCTTAATGTCTCGTATGCCTTAAGCATGACAAGTAAGTACCAGTCAAATCTAAGTGAACATCACTAGATTATTGTCAAGAACATCCTTAAGTACTTATGAAGGACTAAGGATTCATTCTTAATATATGGAAGTAAGGAAGAACTTGTTGTAAAAGGTTACAATGATGCTAGTTTCTAATTCAATAAAGATGACTTTAGATCACAAACAAGTTATGTATTTTGCCTAAATAGTGGTGCTGTAAGCTGAAAAAGTTTAAAGCAGGAAATAGTGGTTGATTCTACTATAAAAGTTGAGTATATTACTACTTCTAATGCATCAAAAGAGGATATTTGGATTAAAATGTTCATTACTAAACTTGGCATTATTCTTAGCATTACAAACCCAGTGGATCTCTATTATGATAATAATGAGGCCATTGCACAAGTTAAGAAATCTAAATCTCACCAACGATTCAAGCATATACTGTAGTACTTCCATCTTATTCGTGAAATCATTAATAGAGGAGATGTAAAGATATGTAAAGTACCAATAGATGATAATATCACCGACCCACTAACTAAGCCTTTGGTGTAGAAAAAAAAATATGATAATCATACTAGGTCTTTGGTATTCGATATATCAATGATTGGCTTTAGTACAAATGGGAGATTATTGGTGTGTGTGTGTCCTAGGAGCCAATCATAATATGATTGTAATAATACACAATGTATCATATTTTATTTTAGATAATACAATTATTATATTTTGTTCATTTTAATATTTGTGTAATTTATAACTTAATATAATAATTATCCCTAGAATAGTTTTACTATTCCTAAAATATCCATAATCGAGTATTATTACAAAAGAGATAGCAATAGTACATTGAGAATAGTATGTATAATGACTGATGATTGTGAGTTATAGATATGTGATATCAAGTCAATACATGATATTAAGTCAATACATAGGTATATTGTTAGTAAATAGATGTACTAGACTAACTTGTTGTCAGAATACTACATGGATTATCATGTGTTATTAGTTATTCTCATGTAACCATATCGCACAAAGTCCTTTGACCTAAAGTCATTACAGTTCCCTACATGAGCAATTACATACTTTGATGTCGTCCTGTATCACCTTTAATCGGGATAATACGTAAAGCGTTAATTTGATGTGTCATAAATCATGTAAAGGGATGTGAGTAATGTAGATGGTATTTTATTCCTTCTATATAAATGGAGTGATATCCTTAGGCCCCTCGATTAAGTGAGACTAAAAAATGCATGACTATGCTCAAGTAGATTAATATGTGATATTGATTATTTATTTAAGTTAATCTACTCAGTATTAAGAAATATGGATTAAACCTTGACGAAGATGACATATTCTATACATCTAATTCGATTTGGATATCATTACAAAAGAGACTATGTTGGAAAGTGTTGTTTACACATTAGGTAAATGTCGAATCACATGCATTCTTATTACTTGGATGGCAGTGATGTATTATTAAATGCTACTTGCTGTCTATAGTCCATAGATGGGTCATTACCAAAATAGCAAAAAACCTACAAGATTACACAAAAGGAAAAGAAAGAAACTACAATTAATTGGACAATAATTAGACTAAAATCTTATTAATTGGGCTTATTATTTAGTACATATGTATATATATATATATATACTATCAAAGTAATAATATATACTATTTACATAATATATAGTACATTATGTGATATTATCTAATATTAAAGTAATATTAAATAATTATATTATAAGATAATGTTATTTTCTAATAATATTTAGTTATTAATATTAAGGTAATACTAAATAACTAACAAATAGGCCTTATCTCTCCTCCCTTTCACCATGATATGGATAAGGTATTAGTGGCTAAATAAAATAAAAAAATGAGGAGGTGGTGTTTATTGGTGTATATACCCTAAAACCAATCATATGGATGATTATAAATTTGAATCATGTTATTTTAAAAGCAATTCTAATTATCATATTTATACATATATTTTCTTCATAGTATATTTAATTATAATAATAATTTTAGAATAATTGTATTCTTAAATGTCTTTAGTCATATATTATTATGAATTGGGTTACATTGATATGTTAAAACTAGTATGTGTGGTGACTTATGTGAGATATTAAGTCTACACATGAGTACAAGTTAGAGAACTTGTGTACTAGACCGACCCATCCTAAGAACATTACATGGATCATTATATGAGTGTCATGAGTGATTTTTAGTGATTATCATTAATATGATCCTTTGAACTAAGATCGTTAAGGTTCCCTAAATGTGAGTTCCACATTTTAATACTACTCTATGTCACTCATGATTGAATGAATGCAAGGGTAGTTATTAGATGTGTCACATATCATGTAGAGGGATTTGTATGATTAAGATGAAATTTGTCCCTTTTATATATTAGGAGTGATATCTGTAGGCCCCTTGATTAAGTAAGGCTGAGAAAAACACATAGCCATGCTTAGATAGATTGACATGAGATGTCAATTACATTTGTATTTGTCGGCTTACTTCGGAATCAAGAAACCTTTGAATTGGGTTATATAGAAATGATACGATCCATGTCTTGTACTCAATCTAGATGTCTAGAATAAAAGATCATAGATAATGATCACATATATAGGTTTAATTGAATTACTAGCTTTCTCATTACTTAGATAACAATCATGTGCTACTAGACGTCGCTCATTATTGATTATCGTTAATATGATTTATGAACATTGCTAATATAAGAAGAGCTTATAGGGTTGCACACTTAGAACCTAACAGATTTAGAATTAATGGATTAAATTATTTAGGCCTATTATATGAGAATTTCATGTTATAATTATAAGGCTTAATTATAAGCCCATAATTATAAATGGAACAAAGCCCAACTAGTTAAGATTTTTATGCACCTATTTAAATAGGCCTGTTAGGTGTTAAATAAGATAATTTACACATCCCAATACATAGAAAACCTAGCAACCCTTCTTAACCATAAACCCCAAAAAGGCGTAGCTCTACGAGGCAAAGGAGGAAAATTCCAATAAGTGGTCGTAGAACATTCACTTATGATTTGTTGGTTCGTGTGGATACCTCGAAGTTTTCAACCAAAAGCAAGTCAAAAAGGTGATCAATGAATAAGCCTTTGAATATATGAAAAGGTATCAACTGAATCCTTATCCTAATCTAACATTTTCCATGGATCCTTTAGCTAGGATCGGTTAATTTTCACTACAACTATTTGGGTCCTGATCCTAATAGTTTTAAAATATGCACTACCACCAATATAACAAAGAGACGCACTAAAGCCCCATTCCCTTATGAAAAAAATGCTTCCTAGTAGATTCACAGGGGTTGGAAAGTCATCATTCACTTCGTGCGGATACCATTGGGGCATCATCACTTAATTGTACCTGTAATTTGTGATCTACACTCCAAGAGTTAATTCTTGTATACATAATTATTGATCTATGTCCTAATGCATTGTTCTGGGAAGGTTTCCTAAAATTTTTGAAATTTTACTGTGCTTAAGTTTATGTGAAACCTAACAAAATTTTCATCAATTGACATGTCAAAATACTTATTAGTTTAGTTAAACTACTAAACATTAAAAGATTCTATATAAGCATGGCAGGGTGAATATTGGTATAAATTAAGATGTTTGGTACAAGTTTATTGATGTTGTCAAGGAGAGGTACTTTTATAAGCTTTATAATCCATCCTTGAAAGTTTTTATTAAGTGATAAGCCAAGGCACTCAACAAGACTTTATAGGCCAAAGGTGAAGCCTCATTAGAAAGACTATTCAAGATAAATTAGGGACATAGGAATCTTAACTAAATCTAAACACTAGTATGGTAGCTTAAGCTAAAAGGTGACTTAAAGTAATTGGCACCCCTAAAGTGAGAGTAAAAAAGGTTGATCCTTTTCATTTTATGCTTAGAAGCTAAAAGAGTGAAGAAAATGGAAAAGAAATATTTGAATAACTCTTCAGGAGTTTTCAACTTATGTTTCTTTATTAAAACACATCAGATTGGTTGAATGCCTTGAACATAAGACCAAACTTACACTTTACTATCTTTTTCTTTATCAAATTAAAATCATCCTAGAAAATAATTGTCAACCATAATTGAAAAACCTAGAGCAGCCCTCCTAAATTGGTAAAATATTTATGTTAGTTAGGAGATTTTAAAGCAATATTAACTATGTTAAAAATATATGTAAGAACAAAAAGTGCTTTATTGACCTTCGTTAAGGACTATAGCTAAAAGGATATAGGTCAATAAGACCTTTAAAGAAGGAATACTATAAAGATGTTTACATAACTAATAAGTTAAAAATATAATGTGTTCAACATCACTTACTATTGAACCCTTGGGTTCCTTATGCATATTTAGAAAAGTAGTATAGATTGAATTCTAATAAGTGAATAGGACTAAGTGTTTGTAGGCATATATCAAAGGTTAAAGGAAATGTGACACAATATCCCCTATTGCATGAAACCTATGATGGCTGAAACTTCAAAAAAAAAAAAACCCATAAGGCCATAAGCACATGCAGAAGTTAGTCGAAGATAACCAAAAAGACACACTGACACCTATAATTGAAGCATTTACCCTTATAAGGAGTCTTGAAAATTGAATGGCTTCAAAAATGCCTATGGACTTACAAAGAGTTTTTGTATATTTCTAAACATAATTAAGCCAAGAAGTGTAATATGTTGTTAAGTTGCAAATAGGAGAAGGAAAGTTATGAAAGGTTTAGTTTTCCTTTATTATCTAAAGGTAAATAGGAATGGAAGTCTTGGTAAACAAAAGGCTAAGAATAAGATTCAAGGGAGAATCTTCAGAAAAAGAAACTATAGGGTTAAGGTAAAAGCATACCAATTCACCTTCATTAATAGCAAAATATAGGAATTGGAAAAGTACTTAGAGCTTTAAGATCTTAGAGCCCTACAAGTTTAGATTAGTCACTGTTATTAAGGCAAAAGCAAATTAAAACTAGTTGGATGAGCAAGATTAAGGAGTAGCCATGACAAGTGACAAAGTTGCATAAAAGTCTTAGAAGGAAGAAAGAAAAGCAAAATTACAAACTGTGAAAAATGAAAATTAGTTAAGGATCTTATAGGAAGGTTATCCTTAGAGCAATTAATGCTCTTTAAAAGTACTTCATGATGAGTAACCTGACACCAAGGATTAGCATTAGGAAGCTAGATAATTTTTGAAATCCTGTGAAATTATAAGGGGGATAAACCAACAAATATGATGGTTGGTTAAAACTAACACAACCTAGGCACCACATGTGCTAACTAAAGATTTAATGGAGATATAGCCAAAAGTGGAGAGGAAAGGTTAATTAGTAAAACAATGCCATTTAGAACATAACATTTTAAGCTCTATCCAGTACTTATGTTTGTTTTCAATTTTTTGACCGAAATGAAAGTCAAACGATCATACTAGGATAGTTTAAATTCCTTTAATGACTATTCAACCAAAGCATAAGTTGAATAACCATAACAAGATAGTTTAACTTCTCTTTGATAACTCAAAACACTTAAACTAGGAGGCCTTTGTTTGCTCCTATTGACAAGTTTTTCAATTGAAACAAGGAAGATGATCAAACTTAATGGCACAGTAAAAAGGAAGATAGCCAATTTGGCCACATATTCCTACAAACCAAAGTCATAATAAGTACATTATGTGATTATGATTTGGCCAAATGAAGACCTTATTAGAAGAAATGGTAGTTTTAGCTGAATTGGACCATTTTCTGGTAGTTAACTTAAAACAAAACTATAACACATGGAAGCCACGTGGATGTTTAGGAGATACCCCAAAGAGTAAGCAATTGCGACTTAGACTAATAGTTATTCCCATTCCAAAGGGTATAAATAGGTGGATATGGATTCAAAGGAGATCTTTTGTCAAATTCACTATAGAAATTACATTGTCCACTTTGCATCCAATCTGCAGCACTCTGTTACCATTTTACTTTATTTTCACTATAATTTTGTGTAATTTCTACTACAATCATTAAGTGCAAGCACCTTAGGATAGTGTTTCCAAAAGCATGTCTAAGTCCTACGTATATTTTGATAAACATTTCCATGAAGAACTCTGCAAAGGTTATTTATAAATTACACTAGAATTACCATGTTTTGGCACTTTTATGTATTTTGATGATTATTTTACTTAATTATTGCTTTATCCATTTCTTTCACATTTTATTAACTACTTTTCTTGCATCACCATATGTATTCAAGACTTCACAAGCATATTGGATAGAATTTGCCACCTAAAAGAAAAGGTCAAATTACTTGTCACAAATTTTAGCTAAAAATAGCTTTTAACTTAATCTATGGACAAAGACGGGAAACAAATCTCCTAATTTAAAGGAACTACAAAGAAAACATAAATGGTATAATAAGTCTCAAACCATAACCCAAATACACCAAAAAAAATGTCTTTTATCACATATACTTTTCATTTTAAAAAAATCCCACTAAAAGAATAAAGGTGACAAGTAAGATTTTATCTATTTTATTTCCTCCTATTTCATGCCTCTTAGTAGGTTACACATGCTTAATTTTATAAAATTGACCTTATTTTATAATTTGGAATTGATTTTACAATATTTTAAATTTATTCAGTTAATGCTGGATTTTGATACTATTTCTATTTTTCAATTATATCTTGAGCTCCAGATGTTGGATTGATGTGATTTTTATATTGTTAGAAATTTTAAAGAGAGATCTACAAGTTTTATATTTTTGCCTAAGCACAATTCAAACATTTTGGAGGTTATATGTGGTTAAGAAGTGAAAGTCGTATTTTTGTTCCAACCAAGCCTGCTTCAATTTTTGGCCATATCTAAAGTTATAGAGGTCAAATTAATATAGAACCAATGCCCAAATTTTCATGAGACAGGCCCTAGAACTTTCATATTTATGGTTTACCCAAATTATATTATTTTAGTAGTCTTATCTAGTGTGGAAATCAGACCTACAAGAATTCACTACTATAACTATTAGAGTTAATTGCTTTGTAAAAATAAGGTCTAGGCTTTTAAAAATTAGGAAGGCCACATTTTTATAATTCTAAGAGGCATAGGATTCAAGTTCAATAGGTTTTTAAGGTAATTAGGTCACATAAGAGGCAAGAGAGCTAAAAAGATTCAGACTATACAACATTCAGCAGCACAACTTTTCTCTTCTTCTTCTTGTTTCTCTTTTGTTCTTCATCAATGGAAGCTTAAATTTAGGTTTAATTCAAGGAGTTTGATGTTCTCCTCTTTTGGATTATCAAATTATGATTCGTAATATTGACTTTCTTTAATTTATTTTTTGTTTTCCTTATTTACTTGTGCTAATTTCTTGAAATTACTTACATTGGATGTTGATTTAATATAATTGATATTCATCCTTGTGATTTCTAATCCTTTTCTATTTTGATATCAAATTATGGTTTTACACATAGGGGCAAAGGGTTGAGAGATTAATTTGAATATTTCTAATTTAATTTCTCAATTCAACTAAATTCTATCATTAAATCAATTTTGATCTAGCTTAGGAATCATAATGATTGCTTAATCGACTAATATTAATTAATCAAATCCTAGATGATCATCTAGCATAGGATTTATGTATTATTGTAGGGATTTTAGGTAATTCAAGATTGAAGAATTAATTAGAAAAGTCAAATTTTAATTAATCCATGATTAATCCAAAGTAGAGCTTTCAATTCCTTGAATCGACTGCTTTATTATATTGAGCTCCTTTTTGTTTACTTTCTATTTTGTATTAATTTAGTTTATTGTTATTGTTTTAACTATGTGCAAACAACCCCCCAATTCTGCATTCTACATTAATACAACATATTATGTTCATTCTATTGCATTTTGTTTAGTTTGTTTTTACATTATATTTTCATATCAAATTGTGTATTCCATTTTTGCATTCTACTAGTAGTTTATAGTAAAAGATAATATCAAAATATCACTAAAGATACGACCTAGTTTGTGCCACTTTATTGCATTATTTTATAACAAACTAGTTTTTAATCTAATTTTGGTGCATTATAACGTGCTCAACAAAAGAATAAGGGCAAATATTGGGATTTCAAGTAATCTATATAGAGGATTACAAACATAAACTCTCTCATACCTTACATATTGGACTCTTTGATAATACAAGTATTTATATGCTAAAGAACCAAACAAAGGAATCCCAAATTGATTAGGAGAACCTAAAAAACTAGACAAAGAAATCCTAAATCTTTTATTTAATTATTGTACTTTATTATTTTTCTTCTTTCTTCCATTTATCAAGGTTAATATTTTAAAAAATACAAGAACCTATTTTAAAATTTTGGTAAAATATCAAGATCTAAAATACATTGGCTGAATTTACGTGGTAACTCTAACTTGGCATATCTTAAGTCTAGTCACAAATTGTTTATCACATTATTTTAAATTAACAGTAGACCAATAATAAGAGTCTAATTAGAAATTAAATGAAAATATAAATACTTAATATAAACTTTTAAACTATTGGGAATTATTTAAGAAAATAAAAAATTACAAGGATTTACAGAACAATTTTACCTAAATTCTACCACTAGAGCACAACAGTAGCATTACATCCGAGAGGCAAAGAAAGACAAGGCTTAAATAAACACAATTTTCATGCACTATATTTTATGTGGAAAATAAAATCTTAACATATTAAATCCTTTTCATTCAAGGTCTCTTGAAAGCTTTGCATTTTTTTGCTAAATTCAGGGTTTTGATTCCTGATTTTCGCTTGTGTGTATCTAGTGATTTAACTGCTCCTATCATTACCCAAGAAATATTTAAATTATACATTTTGTATAGAAAACTCTCCACCATTATCACTCCTTTCAAATTATTGATGGTAAAGAAGTTTTTTTTACCATTTGTTAGTGTGCTTAATTATTTGTACAAAAATTAACTTTTTTAAAATAAATTTTATGTTCAAACTTGATCTTTAATTAAAAATTAAAAATAATAAATTTTACTTTTAAAGTTAATATTTAAATATTACTAAATACATAATATTTATATATGATCAGAATTTTTTCAGATTAATTTATTCATAATTTTTCTATTAGAGAAATAACAATTATTTACGATGAAATAAATAAACTATTAATACCAAATTAGATGTCAGAATATTCACTAATAACATTTTAATCACTAAAGTTCATCTGAAATAATATATAATATGGTTGTGAAAAAGTTTGAGTATTACAATTTTGGTACTCACATCCACATCCATTTTTGAAAATTTTTACGCAAAAATCTTTATACTTCTAAGTGCCTTCACTTTCATAGATTTACGATGACCTCTAAATGAGTAAAAATTACGAGTATTCAATAGAAATGAATTATATTACCGCCCCTTAATTCATGTGCCACTTATCCGACTTTTAAGTGTTGGGTCACTGGTGATCAGATTAAACAAATGCAACCTTTTATTATGGCTTGAGCCGGTAATTAAATAACCAGCAATGCTATAAATAAGGAAAATTGTATTTGAAATTGAATTTTGAATGCAAGCATTGTTAATCATGCAGGATAATGGGACAATAAGTTTCGAATGCAAATCAATGACCTGTTAGAACGATGAAACAAATTTATAAAATTTAATTTAATAAATATAAAAAATTTGAAACTTAATTTTAAATTCGATTTTTATTATGTATAGCATTTTTGTTAAATAACATTATTAGTCAATTAATTCTTATTTAAAAAATTGGTCAATACATTGTCATTCTCACGTTGATTGAGAAATTCAATTTCCATATTAAGAAATTAATAAGGAAGCATCAATTTGCGTTCGCTAATTTCTTAATTCTGATTTGTGTGAGGCTTATTAATTATAATTAAAGTTTTCACTACATAAGATGACAGTGATTGGTATCAAGTTGATTAACAATTCTATCACGATCCCAGATGTTATAAATGAAAATAAAATTCTTTCGTACATATAAATAAAATAGGTGTATCGAAATCTAAAATTTAAAAGATTAGAGCTATCAAATTTTAAAAGAATTGAGGACCCATTTCTTGTTACACATATATATTCTCCCCCTCTTTAATTTTTTTTTTTTTTTGGGGGATCCCCACTACTAACAGAAATGACAGAATGAGGATACAGATATCTTACCAATAAATGGTATAGATATCTCACCAGTAACGCATGTAATTTGTTCCATTAAATTTAATGTACTTTCTCACATTATGAGTCATTAACACATTAGAAATTAGCTTTTTTTCCCTTAATTTTAAGTTGATTCAACTAATAAATTTTACTGTCTTTATATTTATGTGATTTTTTGTTTGGACCGTAAATATATTTTACATAAGAAATAAGGTAACTTGTAATCTATTCATTTAATTAATAAATTAAACTAATTTTTTAGAAGCATTTGATACACTAATTTATTAGAAAAGATTCTTTTTTGATACGCCTTTTTTTTTAGTCTACCCTTTTCCTTTTAGTTAAATGACAGCATATAACATAATTATATAAATTAATATTTAGATTATTTTTATTAATTTAATATAGATAAATATATGACATCATAAAATATAAATTAAATTTTAAATAATTATATTATTATTTTAAATGATAAATAAATAGAAATAAGTAAATAAATATATAATGCCATGAAATATAATTAACTATGTTTTGAGAAATTATATTCTTATTTTGAATATTTTGATTATATTAATATATTTTTATTTCAAAATAAATAAAATTATTTTAATTTTTTTATAAATAATTATAGTTAAATATGGATGTCCATAGATCAACCCTTACATTCCCATTATAGTCATTATTATGTTTCAATTTTTTTATAAGCCATTATTATATAATTATAATGTTTGACATAACTATCCTATAAATATTAGTTGTATAAATTATTTTATATATAGCTAAATCAAATATACTCCTCATCTCATAATTCTTTTTCATTTACTTCGTATATTGTTTTATTTTTTTTAGTATTGAGTATTTTTCATAATATGTTATTAACACAAAATTCTTCCAATTTGAGTTTTTAAGTTTGAAAGAATCAGATTCTTCTTTTGTTTTCAAAATTCTCTCAAATTGAATTTTTAAGTTTAAGAAAAAAAAAAGCTCTTCTTTTATTTTCTTTATCTCTTACTTTTAATCTAGGCAAAAAAAAATTATTTATAAATTTCAGAATTCTAAAGGATAGGATAATTGATTTCTTGTTTTTCAAAGCTTGCTTTTATTTGTTTAAATGCATACCTATTAGTTAGGGATGGCAATTAGGCAAGATAAGAGTAGATCAACTTTCTCTTGGCCCATGCTCTATTATTGAAGATAAAATATTATCTTGTCCCATACCACATGATTAAAGATAAAATTTGCCTCATGCCACCTACCCCACGAGATAATGGAGCTTCATGTGGACTTGCAAGAAATAATAACAAAATTAGAAAAATTAAAAAATATAAATCTTAAAATCAAGAGTTACAAATTTATGCATAATTACTATGTGACCTCAAATATTAGTAAATAAAAAAAGAAAAAAATTTAGATATAAATATTACAACTCATACATAATCACCTCAAGTGAAATCTAAATAAGTTGTTACAAAACTAATAAAATATTATTATTTATCTTCATCACCTCAAGTGAAATCTTAATCTATTTTTAATTTTTTAAATTATTAAATTATTAAAATAGCTAAAAAAATTATACATATATATATGGATATGTATGTATATATATTAGTATATATGGATAAATATAATAATTTTATAATAATGGTGCTCCACAGGACAAAGTAAGGTTTTATTACCCCATCTCTATCATTTTGTTCATGGTGAAAACTTGCTCCATGCCTCATATTTCCTTGTAGAGAAAAAAATATACCATCACTAAGCTTCATTGGTGTAATCCCTGTAAGGCATTGTAAATTTAGGACATTTTATCTTCTTTACTATTATTTACGCTTTTTGTTAGAAAACAAAAACATTCTTATTTTCTTAAGAATGAGTGGTAAAAACTTACTAACACTAGTATTTTAGAAAAAAAATCATTCCAATGTAAGACCAAACAACAAGAGAGGTTGGATAGATCTAGTGGAAAAAGTGATGCATAAGAAAAGCCAATAAAAGGTGATGCAAGCAGAAAAACTAATGGAACTAAGATGTAAACACCATTCATGATTGCACAATATGTCAAATTCATTATCAGGGACATTAGATTGACGATTAGGTATATTTTTTGTCTTAACATATTTCATAATTAACTATTTAGCATAAATTTATATGATATGTAATATGATAAATGTAATCATGTGGTTAGCTTTCAAATTCTTGACCTAATTTTTCTAATAATGGTATCAAAGCTAAATTCTATCATGATTTATGCATAATCTATTGGAAAAACTTTATATTATCTTAACTTCCGAAATAAAGAAAGGTTGTGAGAATTGATGACAATTTTTCATCTCATAATGATAGATTAATTAAAAAAATCTATCTAAATAATTTCTTATAAGTTTCTAAATAATTTACATGAATCAATTGGATGATTTAGTCTATTTTTGTGAGGTTGAAACCTCAATATTATATGTTATGGTATTTAAAAAAGAAATTATAAAATTAGAATAAATCTGTGATATATTTAATCAAATTGTCTTAAAATTTGATCTCAAGATGGCTAATTTAAGGTAGCCAATGTCCTACTTTGATTAATTTCACATAGTATAGCAATTAAAAACAAAAAAATGAAAAAAAACTATGGTCTTTCTGGGTTTGAAGTTTCATATTGAGAATTGGTTTTTTTTTGTCCATTTTTATCAAATTTTCATAAAATTTAGTCTTAGATTTAATGTTTGATGAAAACCTATAAAGAAATATAGGTAAAATGTATAGATAATTTTCAAGTTCAAATATGTGTGAATCAAGTTAGAAAACCTATGTTGTAGACCTAAAATGTTTAGAGGTGCTAAACAGCTCAAAACCTATAAACTACTCCATGCCTGTTGTAAGTTTTGGTGAGTTTAGACCCTAAAAAATTGATCCCATGTTGGACACAAGTAATACAAACCGATCTGTCATAAACTTGGCCCATCGTAAACTAGTCTATGTCTGTCATAGGTTTTGATCGATTTGGACCCTTAAAAATTAAGTCTATTTTAAACATGGGTAATACAAACTAATTCATATCCATATGGACCAACCTGCTTGACAGGCCTAAAAATGCTAAAGAAAAAGTCCGCAAATTTATAAGTGGGTATCATGCTTATTATTGGCTCTTGATTTAGTTTGGATAATTTTATTTTGTTAAATGACCTACTATTTATCTCATATTTTTATATGCTTGGTAACCTATTATTTACTTTGAATGTGCCAAAATCATCATGTGTATGAAACTTGAGATTCTTTCTTTTATTATTGAATTTCAAAGAGTAAGCATAGATATAAGGGCTTGAATGTTTTATCTTTGTGTTACAAGCCTTATGCCTCTCATTAAGTTGCAATCAAATTATAAAGGTAATAATTCTCTTTCCTCACCATTTTTATGACAAATAATTTATGGTGATAATGATGAAAGGAATAAATGACGTAGAATTTCATCTAGTGTTATTTTTCTTTTCCTTATCAATTACATGATCTAGTTTTTTCTTTCTTTCTTTCTTTCTTTCTTTTATCATCATGTAAAGTTTCTTCATGCATTCTTTTAACTAAATAAAATAGCAAGTTTTTGACAACAAGGTAATGAAATTCATCCTACTAGTTATGTTATGTTTCTTAAAGTGAATGCATTAATAATAAAAAGAAAGTTTAGATGTGGATAAGGTCACAATTATAATCATGTATATATAAAAGACCAAATTAATTTATGTAATCATAGTAGTTATAAAAATAGTACAAATAATTACAAAATAGTAATTATCCCTAATCAAGTCTTATAGTAAATTAGGATAACAATAATACATTAAGACTAGTATATACATTAGCTAATGACTATAATTATGGATATAAGATATCAACATAGGTACATGTTAAAAAAAACAAATCTATTGGATAGGCTTATCATGAAAATGCTATATAAATCGCTATGTGAATGTCATAAGCACATCTCATAGTGAAAATGATGTATGTGGTCTTTTGATATGAAATTACTATGGATCCTCACATGAGAAGTTGTATACTTTGATGCTGTCTAATGTCACTTGTAATAGGGTTGCCTAAAAGCCAATGATTATGTATACCATGAACCATATAAAGGATATAAGTAATTTAGATAAGATTTTATCTTTTCGCTATTAGAGGAATGATATCTATAGACCTTTGATTAATATAACACATTTTAATATGGCAAATTTCTTTGTAAATTCTAAAGAAAGAATCAAATCATTTTATTAGTAATGACAATGGTCAATTTTATCTTTTATTGAATTAATATTAAATATTTATCTCTTATGGATAGTGCAATAATGCACATCATTTTTAACAATAGAAAATAATCTTCTCTATTTTAGTGAAAATTATGTTAATATAATATCTAATAATACAAAATTAATTGAAAACTCTTGAAAAATTAATATAATTTTACTAGGTGATATGTAACACCCCTAACTTATCAACACCTTAACCCTCATTAAGTAAGTAATTAACGCATACTACTTTGCCTTCTATTCCAAACTACTCGGGATATCTCAAGCTTGCGTATTTCATACAACATGATTAAAAGTCATATAATTATACATAAGTTCAACTTTACAAAATATACATCCCATCATATATAATATCACTAACTATATCATTATTTACAACTTCAAACATCATTGCCCTTTATTATGAGAGCCTTTGGAAGCATCACCTGGATTGGTTAATAACAATACAGAAAAACATAAGAAACAAAGTTTCCTAGTAGCTAGCATTGCCATAAAAACATTTCAAGCCATTCCAGATCCTTAAGCAAATAAAACATACGTTTCAAAATCAATTAATCGATTATCATCATATTCAATGCCATACCATTGTAGGAAATATGCATTTCACACAGCAATCATCAAGTTAATTCAAAGATTATCTCAATATCTAGATGACCATCTCAAACAATCGTACCTAGGCCTCTCACAGCATCACGCTGTCTTCCCGGGGTAAACTCGAGCCCAAGGGCTTAACACAGTATCACACTGTCTTCCCGAGGTATCTGGCCATAGGTACCGCACACTTGTCATCCCTGGGGAACTCGAGCCATAGGCCTAACATAGTATCACACTGTCTTCCCGGGTTGTGCACAAACAATCTCATACACATTCTATAACAATCTCATACACATTCCATACAATGGCATAAAACACAGAAAATCATATAATAGAAAACAGCTTAAGGATAAAGCTAGCTACCTTTCACAAGCTTCCGACGTGATGTTCCCTTGCTCTCACTTAAAACTCCTTTATACTTCCTCTTGCCTTTGCAAGTTGTCACTCTTTAGTCTATACAAATACACATCATAGCTTATATTAGAACACTATCACTTTCCCTAAACCTCATGTATTCTTTACTTTCACCACTTAATTAAATGCATACTTAGATGCTCTATACTTTACTTTCAAGCTTTAAAATGACACATATGAACATTAGAAAAGGATCCAAAGGTAAAACCATGCAAATCCTGAAGAAATCAAGCCAAAAAGTTCACTTAACAAAGAACACGGGGTCCCATACCCCGTGTTCAGGGCCGTGTTCCTTACTGGTTCACTTCTGGGCTACTCAACAAAGAACACGGGGGTGAACACGGGACGTGTTCTACCCCGTGTACCTTACTGTCCTTCAGTCCTGAATTAAACACGGGGAGTGTTGCACCCCGTGTAGCACACTGATCAGCTTCGACGAGGAACACGGGGTACAACACGGGCCGTGTTCTACCCCGTGTACCTTGCTGATCCTCCGAAAACACATTAAACACTAAAACTCCTTCCTTCATTCTTTTCCATTTCATGGTTTTGGCTTCTCAAAATGAAAAATACACACAAACACTTTCAAAACTTCAAAGTTTCATCTTCCATAGGCTTTATAATTCATTAAACTTATTCTAACTTCACCAACTTAGCCAAGTTCTAAACATATTATGCCCATACTACACATGTACCATTATACCTCTAAAACCCAGGTGTGTAACCATGGTTTCTTGTTGTTTTTACACCAAACCAAAGCCATAAATCAACACTACAACATCTAAGACACCACCAAACATGTTCCAATCATCCTAAACTCCATGTTCGATAACCCTTGACCTTACCAACTTCAAGATTTCAAGAAACTAAGAAGAGTACATTAAAGAGCTCTTAGGGGAGATCATTTTTACCTCTTGGTGCAACTTGAGAATCCTCACTTGGAGCTCCCCAAACTTGATCAAACTTGGGCTTTTCTTCAATCTAAGGACATCAATGGATGGAGCTTGATGAGAGGAGCAATTTTCCCTTCTACACCTTAGCTTGAATCTTGGTATTTTGGGGTGACAAACTCAAAAGAAACTTTCTCTCTCTTCCTTCTTTCTCTCTCACGTCCAGCTTGCTTTCATGGAGGATTTTCTGCAACTTTTTGGAGAATGGAGAAGGTAGTAGAGTTTTCATGAAGCTCTAGGGGTATTTTGGTCATTTTTGAGATTTTCAAGGGTATTTTAATCTTTTTTTTACCAAAAGTAAGGCTATTCTTACCCTAAATTTTCTAACAATGACACTTGTCATAAATCTATTGGTCACACTATTTAAAATCACATGTTGCACCCAAACTCTTAGTTATTCATATTAGATCCCAAATCCTTAATTATTTTTACTTTAACCACACCCGTTTCTATACTTTTGCAAATTAGTCCATAGGGTTCCTGTCTATTTAAAATTCCTTACACTATTAGACTTAGACAACCTCCCCTTTTAGGATTTTCCAACCTCCTCTGATCATTCATACTATTTAGAAAAATTAATTCTTTCCCTACTATCATTTTCCTTCAAAATTTCATTTACCCTTACACTTAATTCCTTTCAACTTGAGATTCACCCACCAGGCTAATTCAAACATGCTCTTCGTTTCTACAGCCTCAGAAAATAAACATTCAATTAATAGAATTGAAAATTCGGGACATTACATGATACATAATACTTATAGATGTATTATTGTTAATTAAATCTTGAAGATATTTACTAAGTTTTAGAGATATGCAATGAAATAGATACTACATTAAGATAATAAAATATTAAATATCTTTATATTATAGTAATTGTCTCAAAGAATAAAATATATTGGAATGAAAAATTTACTGCCATTTTCTTGTAGTTTGTACTACAAATATAAATTTAATTGAAATAAATATTATAGAAAAAATTTACTACTCAAAATATTTTTACTTTTTGGCATAATCACTTAAGTAATCTTGGATTAATAAATATGTAAAAAATTATTGAAAATTCATGTGGTCATTCATTAAGAACTAGAAGATTATTTAATTCAATGAATTTTATATCTTATTTATTTTCAAGGAAAATTAATTATAAGGTTATCATCATCTAAAGTTAGGACTAAATTCCAAACATATCTTTGAAAGAATTTAAGTTGACATATGTGGACAAACTTGCCCACCATATGGGCCATTTGGATCATTTTTTGTTTCAATTGATATTTTAACAATATTGTTAATGTATATTTGTTATCAACTTGCAACCTAATGTTTGCAAAAGTATTTTCCCAAATAAGTTCACTTTAAGCACAATTTACTAGTTATACAATTAAGACAATACGTGTTAACAATGCTAGTGAAATTATATTTAAAAGCCTTCATTGATTATTATATGTCAATTAGAATAATTGTTGAACATCTTGAAGTATGTTTATATGTAAAATGATTCTACTACAATACTTTTAATGTCCCAAATTATTAATTGTATCTTTATTTAAGAGAACAAGATTCCTTACATCATTTTGATATGCAACTTTATATATTGCAATACTTATATGTATTAAGTCAAGAAGTTATAATTCCCCCTAATAGTTAGCTTTAGTAAAGGGCTAAAAGTGTTATACATAAAAAAATTTTGAATCTATAATATATTTTTATTTTACCATAATGCATATAAATGATTTTAAAAAGTGATAAAAACTATAAGTTCATATGTAAAATTATATTGTCAAAATCAAGGGAGAAAATATATAGCTATAAAAATAATCTGATATTCAATCATTTTGATCCTCACATAAAATGATACGAACCATAATTTTATAAGATGTTTAATTTATAAAATATAACAAAATTGCTAAATATATTACTAATTAAAAGAAAATAAATAAATATTATATGTCAACTGCAAAGGTCCTATTTATATTAATGCCTAAATATGGCAATCTATTTATTAATTTATTTATTAATAATAATTAAAGTCTAGTATATGTGCATGAAGCATAAGACCTATTAGTTTCTAATACAAATAACCTCAAAATAAAGAAGGAATAAATAAATAACCTTATTAAGAAATTAAATACTTTTAAAGAGATTTGAGACATAATTAATAACAAACTTCTAAATGAAGTTGAGACTTAAAATATAATGAAAATTTTCTAGAAGAAATTTAGGTACATGAAATTTATAGAACCAAAAGATCTCAATTAATTATGTCTCTAATGAAATAAATTGAATCAAAAAAGTTATTAATAACTTTTACTTTTATATACAATGTTGTACTTAAAGTTATGAAAAATATTAATTATAAGGATTTTAAGTTTATAGAATAATGATATATATTGGCCATAGAAACAAAATGCAATTTATGTAGAATTGTAAAGTTTAAATTTACATGCAAAGTAAAGAATCACCCACAAGGTGTTAGGCCAATAAAATACCCCAAAGGTATGAAACTAATTCATAAAGCACAAATGTATAATTGAGCCAAGAAAATGAGAAAATTTTGGTTGCAAAGAGAAAGTATAGTTTGTACATAAAAGTTTTTACAATGATTGTCATTGGTTAAGAGAAATATTTATGTGGTGGATACAATTTTTTAACAATGTATCAAATTTTGATATATGTCTAATGGATTTAGTATATCCTATTTTACATGTAACAAATGAAAATAATGATATTTGAAAATCCCTAAAGGATCTAATATACTTGAAGCATGCAGTTTGAATTTTTAAGGAATATATTCAATTCAATTGCAAAGATCTTTATCTGGATTAAAATAATTAGAACAAATCTGGTATAATCCTTTTAAATGAAATTTGTTGAAAGTATATAAAAATCCTTTTTATTTTTATTAAGAAATAAAAATGTAATTTCACTATAATTATTAGATATATTGATAATTTGAACATTATTAGAACTCATAAAGAGCTTGTAAAGATAGCAAAGTATTTGAAATAGGGAGTTTAAGATAAAAGTTCTTGAAAAATTAATAGATTAAGCATTTAAATGATAGAACACTTGTTCATCAATCAAAATAGAAAGATTTTAAAATATTTTTACATGAATAAATCACATTCATTAAGTATTTTAATAATTATTCAACCACTTGCTACTTATAAGGATCTACTTCAAACTCTAAAAAATGATGAAAAAATTTTTAGTCCCAAAGTACAATATCTTAATGCAGTTAATGCACTGGTGTATTTTGCTAATTACATATGTCTTGATACAACTCTTCAAAGAGTCTACTAGCAAGATACAATTCTATCCTAACTAGAAAATATTATAATAAAATTAAACATGTATATTGGAACATTTGAAAATTATTTTATATGAGTTGATTTTATTTTGAATCATAATTAAATGGTTATATAGATGTAGGATATTTGGTCTATATAAAGTTTAATTTTACACTATTATTTATTCATTATGATGGTGCATCTATATTATACCTCTTAGTAAGATAAAAATACAAGTGGGCGATAATACATCAAAGGAGATAGAACAAATTTTATCTCATTAGAGCTTTTTCTCTTGCTCATAAAATGATGATGATTATATGTGATCATGACAACAAATTTATTCAAATTGTCTTTAATAAAATTTTTAATAAAGTCATTGACCTAAAGATCTTTAGTAATATTCTCAATATGGGAAATTAAGGTTTATGTTACACTCTTTTTTTTTCCTTGACCAAATTTTTTCCCCATTGGGTTTTCCTGACAAAGCTTTTAATATGGCAAATTATTTTGTAAAGGGCTAATATATTTTTTTTCTTCACTAGAATTTTTGTCCCAATTGAGGCTTTAATGAAGTATATTCTTTACAAAATAGACATTAAAAAGGGGCGTTATAAATAATTATAATTAAATGCAAATGTTTATACATTAAGCATCATATTCCCATTATAGTCAATTTTTAAGTTTTAATTTTTTTATGAACCATTATTATATAATCGTAATGTTTGATCTATCTACTCCTAAATGTCGGTTGTATAAATCTTTCTATATACAATTAGATAAAATATACTCTTTCTCTTATAATTCTTTTTCATTTCCTTCATATTTTTCTTTGGTTATTAAGTGTTTTTCATAACAATTGTATATATATCTATTTATATTAATATATCTTTAATATATCCTTCTTTGTGATTTTTTTAATAGTTTAATAACTAATTTTATCAAATACTTTTAATAAAATCAACTAACTTATCAACTTTTATCTAATAATTATCTGTTACCTTCCCAATTACTGATCAGTTTATTTGTTACTTGTCCCCATGGGCGGAGCCTAGTTTTGTTTAAGGGGGCCATGCCCCCTCCCCCTAAACCTTTAAAAAATTTTAAATTGTACGTATATAATTTTTTTGTATATTAACTAAATTTAAAAAATAGTATAACAAGTAAAAATATGTTTAGAATATATTAATTCAATGATTGATTGAATAGATTTAAACTTAAAATTACATTGTATTTGTTTAATTTATTAAGACTGATTATTAAATTAAGTGAAATTATGTTGAATCTACTAAAATATTCAACAATTATTATTTTTGATGAAATTTTGTTGGACAACTATATCTAACATTATCTTTATTTTTGAGATAATATGCAAATACATAATCCATTTACATTATAGAATTTTTAAAATTATAATGAAAGATAATTTTCAAATTTTATAAGATTTTAATATTTTATAACAAAATATCAAATTATTAACTAAATTTAGTATTTAAAATAAGAAATTATTCAAACATCGTAATTTTAACATTTAAAATTTAGTACCATACCTAAGTATTATTGAACACCTATCATTATATCTCTTCTTTTTGAAGAAAAGGGAAAAAAACAAAAAAAATAAACCAAAAAAGTAGAGAAGATATATATAAAGTAAAAATAGAGTTTATAGTCTTTTTAATTATTATTTTTTAAAAATAACTATTAAATATATCAAATTTTATTTAAGCTCGTGTAATGTTAAGTTTGAATTTTATAAATTCAACGAATTTAAATTCAAGTTTATTTATTTTCGTCAAACTCAAACTTAAATAAATATACATTTAACTTAATTCAATTATAATTTTACTTTCGCCTCATACAAAAGAAAATTAATAGTGATTTTGAACCACCTAAAACATTTCTCGCCCTCCACCTCTGTGCCATTTAGAACCCCTTTCTCTAATGATTTTGTTAAACAAAGATTTTTATATTAAGCCTAATCTCAATGATTTTGTTAGACAATTTACAACTATTATTGTAAAACCTATAAAAGAGATTGATAGTACTCTGAATTAAAGAGCAATTTATCTTTGTTTAGCACTCAACTTAATGTACATGCACTGTAAGAAAATACATTTTTATCAACGGCCAAGACCGTTGATAAAACTAAATACAACCATCGAAAATAAAATTACATACACTTACTTGCCTGTTGATAGTAGTCAAAATAAACAAATGTGCCACAAATAATATATTCTATAGCCTTGATAAAAACATTTTCCCTTTATTGATATTTAGATGACTGTCACAAACAATCAGTAACGTTTCCCATGAGTACCAATTATAAGTGAGTCTCTAGCCATCAAAATTTGTCTCCAGTTATTTGTGACTTTATGCCGCCATCACTAATAATTTTTTTCTATAGGGATAAAAGATTATAAATATTATCTTATAATAAAAAAAACCCGAAAATGACATATGAAAGTACATATGCGTGTACTACAATTTCCCCGCAAAGGTTTAAATTTCACAAGCTAGTTTCGAATATTTAATAACATAAAATTAAATAATAATAATTATACATGTACCATTATTTTCTCCATAAAACTCAATTTCAGTTGTAATCCAAAAAAAAGAAAAAAGAAAAAAAAACGTGTACAACACATTCTCTCCTTAAGTATCTTCAGTTGACCTAATGGTAAAAACTACCATTCGGAGCAGTACCGTCTTCTTTGACTTGATCCTTGTTGGCCTAAAAGGAAAAACCAATAATTTATAAGCATTTTTCATTTGATAATTAAGAGAATGCTTTAAATGGCAGTGTGCTTTCTGCATAAAAAAATTCGAAAGTCTATAAATATTGGATATATCAGATCCAGAGAACAGGGAACTTACCTTGAAAGTTTTGCCATTATTTACTTCATGAGTATACCTGTTTCAACCTTCTGGAAATTTATAAAGTAAATAATAGAGTGAAAACTAAGGATAAAATACAAATTAATTTCAAATTAAGCAGAAATCGTATTATCATTGCCAACGCTAATTTTCTATTCATGTCATACCAAATTTAATATCCCATTACTTGAGAAATTCATTTCTAATTTTCTATCCAAATTAACTAGTAACACAAAAAATTTTGATCAAAATCTAACTATTCATTACTGATTGATTTGAATCTTGGCCCCAACATTGGTTTCCCTAATTGCAATGAACATCAATACTCAGAATTTCTTTGTAATCTGAACCAAAAAGACCTTAAAACTCATATAATGAAAAAATTAATCATCATACCATTATTTTTAAACCAGTTGGCTTTTCCCTAATCTGAATTTCTGAAATAAGAAACTTAAATAATCTTAAACTCATGAATAATTTGAAGATCAAAACAAAAGGTATTGATAAAATCATTACAAAACAGAAATGCCTGTAAATGGCTCATTAATGAAACTTCATTGCATAGCCCGCTGCAACACAATGCCTCTTTCTCCCACTTCTGGACTATGTTCGAAATAATCAAATTTGGTTATATTTGATCCAAGTTGAGGAATTGTTTAACCTATTCTTTAAAGATAAAAAATACTAATAAAATTATGTTGGAACCTCCTTCATTCTATTTAAAACATTGGGGTGAACAAATAATATATAAACCTCTTGCTGCAATTTTTCTTCAAGGAATCAAATCATTTTGACACCAACGTTGAATGCATACATGTTGACAATTATGAATAAAAAAGACTCAGAGAAGTAACAAACTCTAAACCTGAAGCATAAAACTCAATAAGTCAACCTGAATCATATATTTTCTAGGCCTTGCAACTTGTGGTGGAAAATATAAACTGAGAGTTAAGAAGTTAAAATCAGAACAAGAGAGAGAGATTTAAGACATCCACAGAAGAAATCATAGCAACAATTGGGGACCACAATAATAAAAGCTTTTGTAGTTTTACCAGGAATAATTGAATCACATAGGCAATACAAACAAAGAGGTCTTGCTCAGATTGTTAGACACTCACACAAGCAGACACTTATTTTGATGCATGGGTCCAACACGAATTCCAAAATTAGAGAGATAGCCAACCAAAATTTAGAGAACAAGATTTGGTTTATATGCATATGCATTCGCAATTGTCAACACCTAATAACTTTCCCGTTGAAGGGATTCAATACATACTTATGATCATACAGAAAACCACAAATTATTAGCATATATGCATATGCATTCATAATCAGAAGAGTAACATATATTTATTAATAATAAACAGGAATTCTAAACTAAACAATGAAAGAAAGATGCAATTATTTGCGTGCCTCTGTCACCTCACATACAGAAAGGTGACAGAGGCCAAGACCTAAGCTAGTCCCAACAAATAACTTTCTTAGAAGCATGCCAAACAGGTTGTTTGTTACTGCACTAAAAATTCAAAATTTTTCTTTACGGAATTAGCCAAATGTATGAGTTTTTACTTGACAGAGTAAAAATTGTCACTTCTTACTAGAAATAAAACCTCAAAAATGCACCAATTATCATTGGTGACATCCTACCCCATCAACAATATCCAGCCACTCAGTAAAACATTCAATCAAAGGCGCCAAGGCATATGCTCACCATCAGACCTAATTTAAAACAAATGAATTAATTTAAATTATTAAGAAAATCCTACAATAAAAAAAAAAGAAATTAACGAAGCTCTCAACGTTTACCCTAGAAGCCAAGAGGTAATAGTAAGCAAGAGTATGAAATTACCAGTAAAAATGATATATGATAAATCTTGAAATTTCAAGTTTAGGCTGTGTACAATAAATTTTACCTTGTACATGATTGAGACAAGCTCTTAGAATTTCCTTATTCGTACACTTATACAAGTTCTTCTCACTTGCGAGTAGCTTCTTTTCAAAATCATCTTTCAACAAATCATTACAAACTTTAAAATATAATGAAATATTTTCCATAGTTTTTGACAAAGTAGAGAAAAAAATTAAAAACTACAACACAATATTGTACCCATTTTGCAATGCTACAAGGATGAGTAACACAGCCACACTTCGCTTTGATTTTAAACCCTCCACTCTGAGTATGAAAACTTCTCATCATAAACAAACAAGAAAGATCAAAATAAAAAGGAAAGACATTAAAAGCTGAGAAACATACATTGAAAAAATAAGTTTTTATAGGTATCCTGTGCTCTTCTCATGACATTGAGATTTTCTAAGAGATTTGACGCCTCGTTCTAGGAAACATAAGGGAATCCAAAATTACTCTCTATCATCTCAAAGATCATGACAATCTTTAGACTTAAGCAATAAACAAAAAGTATGAATGACAATTTCAAAATTTGAAATTCAAGTTTAATATCTTCATTAACATGATTTACTTGCAATCGCAATAGAAAGTAGTTTGCAAGACAAGTGAATTACCTAATATGATAAACGAGTAAGTACTCTTGCTTTTACTTTGACTCAAATAATTAGTTTTGCTTTATAAAAAATTAAGACATTACAAAATTCTAATAAAACAATAAACAACTATAATAAAATATGCTATTGTATCTAAGTCATCTCCAAAGCTGCATAAACAGATGGGTGAGTTAAGAAGTTCGGAGATAAAAAAAGCGAGCAGTTTTGACTATTAAAGAGTAAGATGCAAGTTTGAAAATTTGTTATATATCAAGATGCTCTTTGTATAGTAATTCAAGCTTCTTGATTTATGTCCATTTCAAAATTAGTTGATTTAGCATTTAAATTAGTGTAAGAATAGGATTTGACATATCTGAATTATATAAGATCATACCTTGTTATGTGGTTTTACAAGTCCAAAGTCTGAACAATCCATGAAATTTAAACTTATGGACCATTTGGTTGAAAGAAATTAGGAAAGAGAAAGGAAATCATAGAGTTTCATTCCTTCTATTTTTATTTAATTAAAAAAAAATTCATTCTTTCTTCCTATTTTCCCTTAATGAGATTATTCTAAATGAAGGTATGGTGGTTCCTTCCGATTCCTCAAGGAATTTGATTTCTTCATTCAGAATTTTGAGTTTATCATTTTTAATATAATGATAATAATAATAATAATAATAATAATAATAATAATAATAATAATAATTTATTATTATAAAATAATAGCATAAGTAAAAATAAAAATAATTATTAAATAATAGTTAATAATAGAAATAATAAAATTAATTAAATAAAAATAGGTAATCATATAATAATTATTATAATAGGTATAATAATGCATTTAATAATATAAATGAAATATTAATAATTTAATCATAATAATAAAATAATAATAAATATCCATAATAAAATAATAATGATCATAGTTATAAAAATAATAAATAAATAATACAATAATAATTGAAATAATAATAATAAAAATAAAATATCAATACAACAATAGCAACAACAAAACCTTATCTTACTAACAAAAATAAAATATTAATAATTAAAATTAAATAATTATGAAAATAATAATATTAGTAAATATAAAATATTTAATAACATAAAAATAATTAATAATATTAATAAAATAATAATAAATATAACAACTATTAAAAATAATAATTAAATAAATAATAATAATTAATATTATTGAAATTATATTAATTATTATTAAGATATTAATAATAATTGAAATAATAAAAGTAATAATAGAAATAATATTAATAAGATATTAATAATTAATATTAAATAATTGAAATTTTATAATATTAGTAAATATAATAAAAATAATAAGATAATAATTATAATTATTATTAATGAATTATTTTTTTAATATAATAATTATTAGTAAAATAAATTAGAAATACTTGATTCCCTTTCTTATTTGAACCAAACAAAATAGATAATTATGAGATTTTCATTCCTTTCCCTCTGTTTCCCTTTGTTTATTCCTTTCCTTTGCTCTAATTAAATCAAGCAACCCCTTATTCTCTACTCTTGCTAGCAAACAAGATCTTATGCTAATTAAAAAATGAAATATATTTGAAGACAATCAAAATGATAATCTCAAAAAAGAAATGCCTATTAAAGACCCATTCAATATAAAAATTAATTATCTTACTCAAAGATACTTGACTACTATAAACTGGAAACATTTTAATCCATAAATGCATCTTCCACCCGATCTGCATGTAGAAACACAGATTAATAGGTAAAATCCCTATTATATTAACTACTGTTCAATAATATAGATATCTAAACTCGTAATTAAGAGCAGATGAGATCATGCCAACATTTGCTAGAGATTGCGTAGATAGATCAGAAACAGATCTTTTTTTTTTTTTTTTCCTTTTCTTCATGGCACAATAGATGCATGATTCAACATCGCTACTAACTAGAGAAGAGTTAAATTTGTTAGAACACCAAATAATATGCTATGGCAAAGCTTGAAGCATAAAAGAGAAAACTAGAAGGGAAGTCCAATAAGATTTATCCTAAAAACTAAAAAGAATCAAGTTTAATCAAATATTTCTTGTGTCATTGATTAATTCATAAGCCTTCAAGGCAATTCAATATAGCAAATGGCATTTGTTGCTGCTTCATCTACTTTAAATAATATGATAAAATAACATAGCATATTAGTACAAATATGATAGTGAACATGGAGACATATCTTTCTCTTAACTTCCACTATGCCACCACTTCATTCTTTTGTAATCTACTGTACCGGTAACTACTTGCAATTATAATTTGATTTTAAAAAAATCTTTTCAGTGAAAAAACTAAAATTTGGATTTTTTATTTTTATACATTATAATAATAGTATAATTGAATCTCAATTCAATTGCATTCTTATCTAAAAAAATTACATACTCACCCAGATGAAACTTCTGCTAAGAGAACATTGAAATGAGCTCACAATTTAGAACACACTTTTGAATGCTAGTGCTATTAAACCACAGAAATATGTATATGGGCAACATGACTATATACCACGTTGACTTTAGAGCTTCAATTTTTTTAATGAAAAACAAAATAAAACTATGAAGGTTGGTTGAATATTAGTGGGTAAAAGAAAAACTATTAACTATGAGTGCGAAAAAGTTAATCTTCTTGTACATATTTTATAAATATAAAAGTAACAGCTTCTGTAGACATTGATAAGTTCTTTTAGATCATTATTATAATATATACACATTACTTACGGACTTTAAAACAGTATATATGAAATAAATATATAATAACAAATTTGAAAATAGCTTTGTTTATGAGTAAAACATCAAGTTTAGTGTCATTACATAAGGAATCGGAGAAGTTTGCATAGCTATAGATGTTTAAATGTTGAGTTAGAATTTGCAGAGATAGTTCTTCTAGGCAATAACACAAACAAATTAAATACCCATTGTACCAACCCTCAAAGTTGAGCAAAAGCAAAAGTATTATAGTAAAAATTACAGAAAAAGTGCAGATGAGAACTGCAGTAAAAAGTTCAAAGTCATGCCAAGACACAGAGAAGGAACATCATCGATATCCTTGAAAATAAAGCTAGAAATGAAAGCTTTTGTAGAGAGTCGCAAACAAAAATGCTAAATCAGAAGCCTCTTATGGCTGAACGAATTTAGAAAAAGAACTATCCGAGCACAAGTCGAATGGAAAAGAGTGAAATGCTGTACCACAAGCCTCCGATGGCTAAATGAATTCAAAAAAGGAATCACCCAAGCACAAATAGAATCTGAAAGAGAGAATCATACCTGATTTTCCTCAAGCAAGAAGCCGATGAGAATCAAATAGCAAAAAGTCCAGAGTCAGATGAGAAGCTTGAGCGACGACCGTACTGTAAAAACTTTTAAGGAAAAAATAAAAAAACAACGCCGTCACTGTTGAACCGTTCAAAGAAAACAATCTGAGACCTAATTAGGAGGAAGAAAACAGTGGCGGAGATCGAATGCCCTGGACTGCGACGGTGGGCGAGCGAATTGACAAGGGTGGCTAAGGTTCCATTCGCTCAGTCGACGGTTTAGGGCCTCAAGCAAACAAGTTAAAAGTTTTGAATATGTTTCCTATCTGTGTTAACAACGGCCCAGTTGCTTACCATTCACTGAGGCCGTAAAAAATAATGCATTGAAAAAAGAGCACTTTCCTGTATGCACCAAAAGTAAGGAACTTCAAATTAAAAAAAAAAAAAAAATTAGGTGCTCTCTCCGGACCTCATTTATTTCAAAATGGGTTGAATTTAACGGATTGACTTGAAATTAGTATAATTTTACTTGTCCTGGTACTGTTATGAAAAATAATAACAATAACCTAACCTAATAAGATACTGGAATTGGAACTGATTAACCCAACCTGATAAAAGACTGAGACTAGAACCGAAATTGGAACTAAAATTAATATTGGAATTGGTAAGTGTTAATCTTTCGAATTATTAAATTAGTTCCTTATCTTAATAATAGTAGTAAATAATAAATAATTAATTTATTATATATTTAATTTTTATATAAATATTAAAATAATAATTTTGGTATATTAAAATTATAATTTAATATATATAATATTAAAATTATATATATATGAAATATTAAATAATTTTTAATATTAAAATTAATAAATTTATATATCTAATATTATTAATATATATTATATGAGTTTATCAAAATAAATAATTATATTAAAATTTGAATTAGTACTTTAATATTAAAATTTTAAATTATTTAAATAAATAATTTTCATATTAATTTTAAATATATTATATACATACATATAATATAATATATTATTATTTATTTTTTATTATTATTTAAAAATTATTATAATTATTTTTATCAATATATTATTTATAAAATTATATATTTATATATTTGATAATATATAAATTATTAAATATATTTATTTTTATATATAATATTTTGGACTTGATTAATACATATTTAATAATATATATTTATTTTATTAAATAAAATAATTTTAATATAATTAATTAATTTATTATTGTATATTTAATTTCTATATAGATATTAAAATTATCAAAATTATGTATAAGCAATATTAAAATAAATAAATTTATATATCTAATATTATCTATATATTATATAAGTTTATCAAAATAAATAATTATATTAAAATTTGAATTATTACTTTAATAATAAAATTTTGAATTATTTAAAAATTTTAAATAAATAATTTTGATATTAATTTTAAATATATTATATACACATATATAATATAATACATTATTATTTATTTTTTATTATTCTATATAAACTATTATTTTTATTTTTATTAATATATTATTTATAAAATTATTTATTTATATATATATTTGATAATATAAAATTCTTAAATATATTCTTTATATATAATGCTTTAGACTTGATCAATATATATTTAATAATATTTATTTATTTTATTAAATAAAATAAATATATGAAATAAATATATAATATAAATATATAAACATATAATATAAAATAATATATGTATTAAATAAAATAAATATATAATATAAAATTCTTGATAAATATAAAATTCAAATTATTTTATTAAATGTGTATATTATTAAATGCAAATTCACATATTTACTAGATTTTAATAATATATATTTATTTTATTAAACATATATTTAATAACATATATTTATTTTTATATATAATATATATGCTCACCAATATATATAATAAAATTTTAAGTGATAATAATAAAATATAATTATATTTAATAAATAGTAATAATAGATTGTAATTAATTAATGATATAAAATTAATAATAAACAAATAATTAATATAATAATAATAATAATAATAATAATATGTAATGGGTTATAAAAACTTATCTGATAAATGTTAACCTGAGATTAGGACTAGAGCTAGTACTAGTACTGTACTAACCCAATCTGAACCCAACCTGATGAAAAAATAGCTCGGGGTAAAATTGGTTCGACGTACAATTTTCACCTGTTGAATTAATTTGGTAAAATTTAATTAGCCCGTTTTAACAAATCTATCTTCAATCATGTAAATTAAAATGAAAAGACATGTAATTATAATATCGTGATACAAATTAAATTAGTTTTTAGTGAAACAAATTGCAAGTAATAAATTTTTTAAATTAGTTCAGTTGTTAAATTTTATAAGCTTTGATCACTTATAATTTAAATTCAAATTCAATTTTTATTGTCATGGACCTTGAAAAATTAGATAATTTGTAAGTATTACAACAAAATTCTTGAAAAAAATAAGTAATATTTCGTAACTTAGTAATTTAGTTAATTCCTAAACTTTGTCTCAAAAAGTAAAACACAAATGATAAAAGTAGACAAAACCATTAAAAATATTTAATTTAGATAGTATATGATATTATTTTAAAAAAAAATTTATATTTTAAGTTTGATCATATAATTTTATATACGTACAACTAATTATTTGATTAGTCCTATTATTAAAAAGAAGGGTGGGGGTGTGAAGGGGAAACCACAGCTGGCGTAGATCCGAATCAAGATCACTCACCAGTCACCTTTTGTGAAGTGAATCATCGTTTTCATATTCTATTGAAATAATGTCTCATCCTCCTAGGAAAGGACAATGTAAAATTAATAAATTAAATGGCGCAAGGGGGACACCCTTTAATTATACCTTTTTTGTTCGCACTGTATTGCTGGGGGACTCGGGGACCCTTTAGTCTTAGGACCTGATTTTCATAAACCACACGACAATAAATTACATATTAATTTATTAGAAAAATTGGCTTAAATAGAAATTAATTTTGTTATTAAACTGATATGAAAATATAAGATATATAATATAAATTGAATAAAATTTTAAGTTTAAATTTAATTTATAAATTAATTTTATATTATTATTTATTCATATATTATCATATAATTAAAAAATTATTAAATTTTTTTATTATTAATAAAAATTCTTAATTGATAATTTATTTTTAATAAAATGTTATTTTTTATTTATTGATTATATAAAATATTTTATATTAATAATAAATTAAATTTAAATTAATAGGATTATAAGCCAAAAATAAAATTAATGTAAATGCAACGTGTCTTAAAGTTATATCATCTATGGCTGCTTTGGTACCTAAAAGTGAAGGGAAGGTGATTGGTTTTGGACATGATAATTATGAGTGCAGGCTTTGATTGTAGAGTTACTAACTATTCCCACAGATAGTGTCTAATAATTTTTATGACAAGTATGTACTTATTGAAAGTGGTTCTAAAATTGTTGCGGAAGCTATACTTGGCATTGATTGCCAATGGGGATCTTTAACAGTTTTCTAATATGTGAAATCCTTGTACAGTACAGTGTCAAATGTGTTGTTGGTATGATGCCTTGCGTCTTGTAATGAGGCAGCGCATGAAGTTATAAAGGGGGCTTTTACCAAAAAAAGAAAGTTATAAAGGGGGTTGCAATTGTAGTTCTCATTGGAAGTGGTTAAATTAGTTTGTCTTCAGATTTCTCTCTTGATCAAGGACTTATGGCCGATTAATAAAATTTTCAATTTTGAGGGGGGAAAAAAAAGAATAATAGGATTATATGTGGATACTTTCAGCAGTGCAATCTGTTGTCTTCAAAAGTTTTTTCACTTTATTGTTTTAAATTTAGATGAGAACGTTGCACAAAAACCATAATTTACCGCTCTTATTATTGTTAATATATATCTGTGGATTATCTATCAACTTTCTTATTTTTATCCTTTTTAAGTGGCTAAATTTTACATTCATAAGAAAGTGTACATTTTTGAAAATGTAATTCTTGAAATTTTAATTAATAAAAATGTAACATTCTTATGTTTATTTCACTATAAATTTTTTGGAAAAATATTTTGCTAAATTCCTAAATATGCTATATTATTATGTTTAGTTCATATTTGATATTCTTAAAAATCTTGAAATTGTTTCAAAAATACCCTTATCAAATTTTTTATTATAAAATATAATATAATAAATCATATTTTTATTTAAAATTATATAAATAATTAAAAAAATTTAACACCTAATAAATTAAATTTCAATATTTAACATCCAAAAATTTATTAAAATATATATAAAAATATTTCACACTTTATTATATTTTAATATTTAATGTATTATATTTTTATATGCTATACTTTATTATTATAATTATTAGTATTATTATTAGATCAATTTTTAAAATGAAGTGAGCATAATTTATTTAAGTTATTATCATAATATTAAATATATTTAGTATTTCTCTTTTTATAAAATTATAAATTTTTATAGTTAAATTATTTTTACAATTATATTTCACACTAGTATTAAATTTTATATTATAATTTCTTCTCTAATATGAAAATATTATTATCTTATTAGGTATAAATATGCCTTTTTTCCAAAGAAACTCTAAGCCTATTGTATTATTTTTTTAATGAAAACATCATATGTATATATAATTATATTAAAATAATCTTCCAAACATTAGGATCAATAATAGAAAAAAATTATAATTAAAAAATTACTGTTATTATATTTCTTAATAATAAAAAATATTTTAAAAATAAAGTGATAATTATTTTTCAATTTAAATTAAAAATTATTTGGTAATGTGATAAATAAAAAAAAATTAAATATGAGGATAATTTTATCTTTTTATTTTAGTATCAGCATTCTCATCTTATGAGAATCCAAGATTCCCACCTCCCTCTAGAGAATATTTTAAGGGAAAGTTGAATAAAAAATATTCCCGATGATGTAACATTCTCAGGTATTTTTTTTTTAAATCTTAAACCAAACATAGAAATGTAATATTCCTATGAATGTTAAAAATATTTTGTGAATCAAATACCACCTTAATTTATTATTTTTCTGCTATAAAAATGTGTTATATGCTTTACTCAACACTAAAGAAATAAAAATATAAATAATAGAATTATAAAAGGAAGGGAATTGTTTGATTTGACTAGATATAGAGTAATTTTTACAACCTCATATTTATAAAATAGGTAGGTTCCATATTATAATTTTATACTCATAATTCAAAATGAGAATTAAGAACCTAGTTGATCATAATGAAAAAATAATAACTAACCTTAAAAAAAGAATAAAATACTCACATTAATTATAATTATTCATAATGCTCTACTTTGAATGTCCATAAAGGAATAAAGAAGTATATTATATTGTAATATGCAACAGGATACTACATCATTAAAAATCTTATTAGGAAAATCTAGTTTGATAAAACTTAGTTAAAGGAAAAATAGTACAATACATATTTACTCCCTTTTATGATAATATCACTTTACATCTCTTAATTGATGTAATCCTATATTATAAATTAACTTTTCAAATATTGCAATAGGAAGTGAATTGATGAATAAATTTGTCAAATTATCACTTTAGCAAATTTGTTAAATATTCATATTACCATTCTTCTAAATATCATGTGTGAAAAAGAATTTTGTGAGATATGTTTTGTTTTATCACTTTTGATGTGTCATCATTTTAATTATGCTATACACATTGTATTATTTTTATACAAGATTGTTGACAACTTTTTTTCAAATGACCAATCACACATCACTCAAATGTATTGAATTGTGAATCTTAACCAAACAAATTCTCAATTACTTTATGAACCGCTAAAATTTCTATATCACTATAATAAATTAACACTTATACTATGAACTATGTCATAAAAATTTAAAAAAATGATAATTTTATCTCTTTTCATATAAATATTAAAAAACTAAAAATTTATACAATTAAAAAATTTTACCTATGCAAAATTTCATTATACCATGAATTAAGTTACAGAAACACATTTCCTATCATAAAGTATCATTTGTACTTGAAAAAAAAATTTTGCCTATAACAAACTAACACTTATACCACAAATTAAATTATAGGAATATATTTTCCATGATAAAATATCACTTGTGCCACTATATAAGTTGAAAATTTTTAATTGAAACGAAGCATTATTTGTATCATAAATTAATTTTATGGATAAAATCATAACCAAATATATCATTTTTATGGCAAAAATACATTAAAAAAATTATCAAATTGAATGAATTTTCTTCCTAAAAATTAGAAGAATAAAATAAAATTTGAATGAATAAATATACACTACCTATATGGGCCCATTTAGTAAACCTAATAAGATAAATGCATTATTATCGGTTAAAGTGGTAGGTGCATTAATGATATTATTATATATTTATATAAAAAAATGTGTTATAATACTATTAATAATTTAAAATTATTATATAATAACAAGTTTTATATTTATGTAATATTCTTGATTTAAATATAAAGTATAAATTTTAAGATTTGTAGATAATTATTTATTTGGTTAATATTTTAGTTTTTATAAATTTCAATATTTGTAATTACTCATTTTTATTTAACAGTTATTTAGTTAAAATTTAATTTTAAATAATTTTAAAATATTAAAATAATATTGATGAAAATATTTGAAAAGCATTTGTTTTTATATTTTTCTAAGGAATTTCTCATTTAGGACCATGGATGTAAGAATTTATGAAATAAATCATTTATATTTTGATAAATTATTCTTGAAAGTTGAGAAAATTTAAATAGATTTATTTTTAAATGGTCATCATTGATTTGGGGCTTATTTAAATATTTTCTATAAGAATTTCCAAAATGATTTATTCATTTGTATTTGATAAATTATTTTGTAAATTGTGAAAGTTAGAAAAAATTCGAGTAATCACCCAGTATAGAGTATTATGAGATAAATTATTTATGTTTAATAAATTATTGTTGGAGATCAAAAAATTTATTTAAAGGTTTTTATTAAATTATTATAAATAATATTATGGGAAGATGACAATAATTAAGTTGAAATTAACTTCACAAAAATGATTTTCTTGAAATATAGTTAATGGAAGGTTGAGATTTCAAATAAAATTATTTTTATTAAAATAAGTTCTTACAATAAATCAATAACTAAGATTTTACAGAGTCTCTTAGAAGGATATGATTTTGGTTATATGGATGTTTACGGTGTACTACAAAGCACCAAATAAAACCCCATAACCCCTATTATTTTTACTTTTTTCTTTAAAAGTCGGTACTCCTCACTTTTTGGTAGACCGACTTTCTTCTCTCTCTAATTACCTATTTCTTTCTTCTTTTTCTGCAAAAATATTTCCCATTCCCATAATATCTCTCTCACCCGTGGTTCTGCTCGCTCACTCATTAACTTTACTCCTGTCGACTCTCTCTCCTTACTGCATAAAAAACCCGGCGTCCCTGTTCCTTGGCTGGCTCTTCTTCTTTCCACTTCGAACTTCTTCTTTGCGTGCGTCCGTTAAAGCCACGCTGTTGCTTTCTGCCCGAACTGCTCCGTCGCACGTCGCCCTTAATTTTCTCATTCGGCCAGCTTTAGTTGGGCATAGTGTTGCGGAAGCTGCTGCGAGTTGGTGTCCGAGGTCGCATGGGAGGCGGTTGTCGAGTTGGTTTTCTCTGGCCATGCGCGTCACCGAAGCTCCCACAATTCATCTCCAGTTTCCTATTCACGGTGGTAAGTTTCGTCAACCTGGATGAGGCAAAAGTATAAATTTACGGTTTTCTCACAAACTTGTTTTTATTTTACCGTTCTTTCAAAATATATTACTAAAACATGTATGGAGGGCGGAGACGTCAGATCGAAAGGCGACCTTGGGAAAGAGGCGTCAATCGGAATAGCGCCTCCAAACTCCTTTGAAGAGGGCGTCAAATTAAATGGCCCTCTTAATCTGTCATTTCAAATTTTAAATTTTAAAAATAAATAATATGTGATTGTGACTCAAAATAAATTTTTAAAAATAAATTAAATTTGATTACGACTATTGAATAAAATTAAATATAATTTAAGGTATATGCTATATGTAAAGTAATAAAATAATATTTAAATTTGTTAATAAAAATAAAATAATTATAGAAAATGTAAATTTGTTGAAAATGGTTGAAGTTCCAACTTACCGCTGTTTATTATACAAATTTTATTTTGACCATTTTTGTGAAATATTTTACTACAATACGCACAGAAGGAGAGAGACGCCAGATCGGAAGGGGAGAGGCGCCAAATCGGATGGTGCCTCTGATACTATATAGTGACGCCATTTTGAACAGCACCTTTGGAGTGAAGGCACCATATGCTTTGGCGCCTTCGGCCATGAGGAAAAATAGATTCCATAAACCTTAAATACTTTATGGTATTTGGAATTAAACAAAAGAAGACCCGTTGTGATTCTTTGAAGCACAATTTTACCAAAAAAAACTCTCTCTGCATATATATAATTTATTATTGTTACGAGTTCAAATGAAAATTATGTACATGTCTTATGAAAATAAAACGAAGATCAAAGTTTTTTGATGAAAATTGGTGGGACTTCACTTCCAAATGTGTTTGCTCAATTTCTATTTATTAATTTTAGGTATTTTAGATGGTCCGAAGTTGCTGGTAAAGCAGTATGTACTTTCTTGATTGGTATGTAATTTAAAATAAGAATTTTAGTGCAACTAAAATGACCTAGAAAGAATTTAATGAAAATTCAATGGTTTGTGTTGAACTCTCAAAAATTGCATGAAAATTAACTGATCTCAAATTTTCATAACTATTTCTAGAGAGCATACAAACTGTCTTACATAAATTATAATGTAATCATAATTTTTCAAATAATAGAAATATTTCAATATAAATCAGTAATCGCTTTTATATGCTTAGATCACCACCAAGATAATTTGAGCTGGTCACGATTCAAGAAACAAGAGTATATTGTAAAAATGTTAAGTGTAATTTACCTGACTTTCATGTTAAACTTATGCAAAAGCGCAAATTTTTTCAAGAGCATACCATAGAAGAGCCCTTTCATTTTTTGCACCACTACTATGTGATTTTTTAAATAGACTGAAATTTTGTTGTAAGTGTTTTATTACGGACACAAATATTAACATGTTCTCCGCTAAAGTAAAAGTCATAAAATGTTGCATCTGACTCACTGTTGCTTAACAAACATTTTTGTAACCTTTATTTCATGTTATCAATATCTTAGATGACAATACATTTCCTATTGGCCGCCAAAGAAGCCATTTTGAATAGCACCATAAGGGCGCCAATATTTGATGCCAAAGGCGCCATTCGCTCTGGTGCCTCTCCGCTTCCATGTGTATTTTAGTAAAATATTTTATAAAAATCGTAAAAAGAAAATTTATTTAGCAAACAGCAATAAATTGGTCCCCATCCTTGTCATGTTCCATAATTTTGTCTCCATTTAAGTTCTTAAACGTCAATTTTGTTGCTGTGACCATAAATATTAAATAATTGAAAATTGGCCTTTTAACATAACCATACACTATTTCAGGATAAATATCAAGCGATCAATTATTGTACTAATTATTTTAAATTCATTGGGCTCATGCTGCAATTTTTTTCTTCTTTCTTATTCAGAAACTGATTAACCTTTTTAGATGTTACCGTGCACAAGTCATTCTAAATTCACATAGCCGTTCTTGATTAAAAAATCTCATATGAGGCATTTAATAAATTTTAAAGAATTACTTGAAAAATATTATTACTTAGATTATAACTCATCTTTACAAGATAAAATCAAATGTATGATCAAATGAAACTAATTAGATATTTGTGCTAACGCTAGAGGTAGTTATATTTTTTTCGTATAATTAATGTAACTGCGATGAAACATGGTTTAGGATCAGTATATTTCTCATCGCAAAACATTAGTTGATGATAAGGAATTGTCACATTGAATTGCACCTTTTTTATGTATAAGTGAATGAGATGAACAATATAATGTAATAGATCGAAACTAGAATGCGAATGTAAATAAAATAAATTACTCATTTTATTATTATATTTGATATCATAAAAAAATATTTTATTCCACTTTGATATTTAATACATTAATTTATTATAGGAATCAAATAAGAAAGTAGTTAATGATAATAATATATTTAATAAAAATAATGAATACTTAGTAAATAATTGAATATTATTAAAATAAAAGATAGGATCAATAAAGAATAATTACATAATTTATATTAATGTCTCTCCAATTTTGATCCAATGAAACTTAATATTTATCATTTTTCAGAATTATACACTTCCACCGTTCAAAATTATAAAAATACAAGTAATTATATGAGCCTTTATTACACATAAGCAAATTTATTGAATTATTCAATAATATTCTTTATTTACGAAGTTGAAGATTGTTGAAAATGAAAAGAAATATAATAAAATAAATATATTTCCTTTTATTTTGTATTTATTCCAATAATATTCTTGTTACTTTGTATTTATTTCAATAATATTATTTTTATTTTGTAACAAAATAAATACGAAATAACGAAGTTGAAGATAGTTGAAAGTAAAAAGAAATGTAGTTATTTCGTTACAATAATCTTTCCATTTTGTAATGAAATTAAAATTATAACATGAATTAATTCCTTTTTATTTCGTCACAATGATAAAATATTTTGTAATGAGATGTGGAACATGAAATAATTCTTATCATTAGGAAAAAATAAACACACATTGTTGTAAAAAATTTGTAATTAATTTATGTTAGTTAATAATTTAAAATAAATATAGTTCTGAAAATAAAATACGAGCAGAGAGAATAAAATTCTCGTTAGAAAGATGTTATTAGAAAAAATTGCATATATTTGATGCGTTATATGAGAATTCAATTGATTGTGTATTTGTGAGAAGATTTGGTAATTAAAATTGATGTAAGTACCTACGCAAGAAGATAAAAATGTTGTAATAATCAAAACCATCCTAAATTTTGATGTTTGGCAATAAAGTAATAAGATAAATGTGCATAAATATACAATAAATATGAAAAAGAAAGCTAATGTCTACATAAATGATGTCCAGTCCCACATCCAGGATCGGTAATATGGCAGCCATATCTACTAACCCTCTGCGCAGGCTCGGGAGTCACATCTCCGATGTCTGTGCTTCCTCTACCTCCAACTCCCGCTCTACCTCTATCTCTATTTGCAAGTACTGAATCATCTATCATCATGCCACCAAGTACTGATCCCTGATCCTGAGTATATAGATCAAATGCAGGATGATATGGCTATGATGGACCAGCTTCACCGAAGGAAAGACATGGAATGAAAATGAAACTCCTAGTATATGTGAAAATGCCTGAAATGAGGATGGAACACCAGAAGTGAACTGGTACATCTGGGATGATGACGAAGCATATAGTGCAGTCAGGAACATGGTGGAGGATGAAGGAACATCTGGTGCAGTAGGGTACATATAAGATGAGGCAGTTATATCTGGCATCATCATCATGGTGTCCTGGGCAGTCGATGATGGAGTCTGGTGCACTGTCGAAGTGGACGGAACATTAACCTACGATGTAGGTCATGGACCAATGCGGCGACGTCGATGAGTACGAGGCTAATCATGATCACCCTCCGCAGGGTCAAGGATATGATGAGCATGAGAAGCTAGCTTCACATGTAAGTCAATAATGACATGGTTAACCTCCTGAATGGCATGAAGGATGGAGTCCGTCGCTGATTTAAGAACATCGAAGGTGAACCTAGATTGCCCCTCAGGTGTAGTGAAGTCGTGTAATGTGGACACCTCATCAATCTGTGCAAATTTTTGACATTAAAGTTAGTTACAATACTAATGCACAAGAAGAAAATCAGACACAGATAACTAGCATGCAGTATTACCACAAGGTCTAGTGCTCCTCCAATGGGTGTAATAAAATACCTAGTAACCGTCTGTACCATGCCATGTACTCAGACCGTGGGCCTAGAACTAGTCGTGTGGTCAGCTCGGCGATAGCACACAAGTCTCGCCGGATATCCTATCGTGCAATGTACAGCTGATGTCGGATGTGCCACTCCTCATCATGCCGACCAGATAAGTGAAGGCAATGGACCTCCGCCACCTGTTTTGGTGGCTCAAGAATAGGCTGGCGAAGTCCAAACTACCATAAAACCCTATCTGACTACACTCGACAATCTAAAAGTGTATGAGTGGCACCACTACTGTCCAAATGTCACTCCTGTCAAAACAGTACTGAGGAAGTGACACGATGACCACCTCAGTGTACGAGATCCAGATGATCTGAAATTAAACATTTATGTTGTCATTTAAATGCAACAATGAAATGGATAAAGGAATGAAATAAAAATATACATTATCCCCTTCATACCTAATCGAGTTGAAGACGGTCCAGCACGTATCTATAATATGGCAGGCTGTGTGCCGGACTATCCTGGAACGTCTTTTGATAGTGCCACCTATCAAGTATAATAACTAAGTTAAATAACTTAGAAGTCAACTAAATTACAAGTGTAAATTGAAAATTTTTCTAATCTGCAGGTTAGGGGGCCAATCCCTACATCCCCCTCTGGTATGTATGAAACAGTGATCGCATGGGGCAAGAATGGGAAATCTATCCTATGCCCAAAGCTGCAGTAGTAAGAAACACCCTCCTATTTTCCTATAATCTGGAGCAGTGGCCTAATAGAGCTCTCTGTACAGATAGGCCAGGCAGACAGATCTCCAACTATACGTCCCAGCCTCGTGGAAGTTTCTAAGCAAAGGTAAATGCATGAGGTGGACATACGTGCCGGAGTGATCGGGAAATAACGTCCCACCAATGAGACACAAAATGTAGGCACAGGTGAATCTCTGCACTGTCACCTCATCCGCATCATCTGAAAAATGAGTGAAATGCCTCTCCAACCAAGTCATCCTCAATCACCTCCTTCTGATGACATTCTCATCTACCGGTAACTGCAATCTCATATACTCCTTTATCAGGGCTCCCCATCCCCACACAGTGGGGCCCATCACTGCTCGACCGTCAATGGGTAAGTCAAGCTGAAAAGCAACATCCTGCAATGTAATAGTGGTCTCCCCCTACAGCATCTACGGCATGTGAAAAGTGTGTGTCTCCGGCCTCTACCGCTCTACAAAAGCACTAATCAACTGATGGTCAATCGGAACAAACTCACACATCACCAGGCCGTAAAAACCTGCCTCTCGTAACAAAGGGACAATTAACTCCAGCGGGTGCTGGTGATGGTAGTGATGAGCCCGTCGAATCCTAAGCACATGGTCAGGCTGAAAAAAAAAATTATTACGTCTGACAATATGGAAAAGTATAACCAAATTTAAGATCTAACTATTTGCATACATGGCCTGCCCAAATCGACTGGGATATGTGTGAGTCCTAAGCCGTTAGAAGTGAAGGATCCTGTGGTCCAGGATCGACGCATCGGGATGTGGATACCATCTGCCATTAACTGAATTGCATTAGGCTGGAATTTAAACACACACTAATATAACATACATGTGCAATTTATCTACAAAGATCCACACAAGAATTTATTAAACTTTGAAGATTGAAGTAATTTGTTAATATTACTAGTAATGGGGTCACATATATATCTATAATTGTATACAATTTTACAACAATCAAACAAATCAAATCATCCGAGCATTACACTTATGACATTGGTTAACATACTTCATAACATATTTGCAAAAGTAAAAATCAAAATTAACGTGAAGAAGGCCTTCATCTCCATGGAAAAGTGAGCAGCGCCTACGATTATGACCTTCCATCTTACAAAGACTGCACTTTTTCCTGACACCACTCTCTTGAGGCCAATCCATCTCATTCCTGATCCGTGTCGACTTTGGTCTTCCCTTTTCATGCAATCTTCCATAATTTGGAACCAAGAATGGAAATGGTGGTAAGTTATTCCATTGCGACCACTCCCTGATTGGCCACCACTCAGATTTGTAGCAATTAAGTAAGGTGTCAAGTCTATATACAGGATCGACATATAGTTCCTACGATATGTTGACTGAGGTACAAGCAGCAATAATATGAGCGCAAGGATACCTATATGCTTGGAATTGTCCACATTCACATTGGCCTTTGTCTAATAGCACTTGAACGATCATTCCACATGATCCCCTGGCCATATCAGGGCCCTCCACCACTTCAAACCTAGTTCCTTGTCTATTATATGCATGAACATGGTAAGAAGAAGCACGTGACTGGATAGTCACAAGCTCTTGTCTGAATCTGCTTGCGTATATATGACCTTGTTGTAGTTCAGCATGTGCTTCTTTTGCCCTTTCCACAAAGTACTTGACACATCTATAATATGTTTGTTGAACAAGGCTTGTGATTGGTAGCTTCCTTAATCCTTTGAAGAGGCCATTAATGCACTCTATTATATTAGTCGTCATGTGACCATATCTTTTGCCTTCATCATAAGCAAGTGTCCACTTCTCCATCGGAATAGCAGTCAACTTCTTGTGGATCTCCTCATTGACTTTGCTTAAGTTGTCCAATTTCTCTATGACCTTTTCTCGATTTGGCTCATAGGCTGAACACAAGGAGATAAATAGTTTAACCGGGTTGAACTACCAAATAGAAAAATTTACAAATGAAAGGTTCAATAGAAAAGTTGTGATATAAGGCGTACCAATCTTAAGGACAGCTTTCTTGACATTGTCATCCCTGCATATCTTGTGAACGTTGCTGGCAATGTGTCTAATACAGTACTGATGAAAAGCATGAAGAGGCTGTCATCCTAGACCTTCGTTGGCTACAGCATCTTTTATAACTCAGTGTCGATCTGATATCAAGCATATTCCTTGTTGGTTCGTAACATTTACTCGTAATAATGCCAAAAACCAACTCCAGTTTTCATAGTTCTCCTTTTTAACAATGGCAAAGGCAAGAGGTACGGGACATTTGTTACCGTCTTAGGTCACAACAATTAATAACACACCTCTGTACTTGCCATACAGAAATGTTCCATCAACTTGTATGAATTGCTTGCAGTAGGGAAATGCAGCAATACATGGCTTGAAAGCCCAGAAAACTCAGTTGAAAATATATTTTTGTGGATCAACACGATTGTAAACTATGACGAATTCTTCTAACTCCAACTTGAACAGAACTTGGTCACAATAGCCTAAAATGTCCAACCATTTGAGGAGCACTTCATATGATTTATCCCAATCTCCATACACCTTGACAATTGCTTTCTGTTTTACCTTCCATGCTTTTCTGTACGAAATCTTATACCCATACATGCCTTCCACCCTCTCTTGTATAAGTAAGATTGGGATATCTTGCTTCACTTTAATCATCTCCAGTATCAAGGAACTGATATACTCAAAGTCAAGAGACTTGTGATCTTGTGTTAAATTGGTATTAACACATGTGTGAAGCTCTGAAAATCTAGTTATTGTCCAAGTGTTAGAATTCTTTAGATTGGTCGCTCTAAGGCAGAATTTGCATTCATCCCCATAATTATCACACTTCACACTCAATCTTCTAGTATCTGATTCCTCCACGTAATAACTATGGTGCCTTCTGATGTGGTAATGCTTGGTTGCAGCAATCAATGCCTCCTTGCAATCAAACTCTTATCCAATATGTAAGTCCTCCATGCTGTAGTCATAGCTCGGTTTCATTATTTCCGAAAATTCATTAGCATTCCTTATGGCATCCCAATCAATGTAAGAGAAGACAGCAGCTTGAGGGACATCACCTGATGTCTGTGGAGCATTGTCACTTCTCACACACTGAGCTGCAATACTGTCATCATGTGTAGTTGCACATTCTTCATTATCAGTGTCACGATCATCACTGCTACTGCAAGACACCTCATCATCTTCAAAACTAGACTCAAGGTGAGCATCCATGATTATAGGATCAGTGGATTCTTCCTCTACGACCAGTAAGGCACTTGTTGAACCCATCATGGTATGTGATACATTTTTCGAGAAAACACCTACAACAGATGAGTCCAATACAGGAGTATAACTATAAAAAATGTGGAACTCAATTCCATCCGTGTAAGAATGGCCTTCCCACACCATCGAACAACTAGTGCTGATATGAACCGTTGGATCTACGGGTGGTCTAATTATTAGGACTCTTTCTTGTGAATCAAGGTTGGCAGCGTGCAGTTCGGATGTGATCACCTCCACATACAATTCCATTGCTGTCATCGTCGGATGTTGTTCGTAGTTTATTATGGCACATGCCAAGTCTTCATCGTCGTCCAATTCGTATGCCATATATTGAGCCTCTGTTTGATGTTGTGGAAACCTATAAATAATTCTCTCAACAGCTTGATTTTGGCCAAGCTTCAGTTGAGCATGAATTTTCTCTCGCAAAACGTCCATAGTGCTGCATCCTCTCAATTTCACTGCCTTTGGGGCAGGTCTATCGTACATTACCCCCATTGATCCCTCAATCATTGTACCATTTGAATATACAAAAATAATTAAACTTTTCTTCATCTTGTTACTTTTAACTACAAAACATTCATTGCACCCTCACAACTGACACATATTATCATATACAATTTTTGTATTTATAAACAAATGAACTAGTATTTAATATTACAAGTAAAAATGAACGATATGTATTACTATTTTTGTAAGGTATATATTTAATAGTACATAATAATTTACCCGTACAGGTCAAACCCATTCCGACCTTTATAGGCCCACATTTTTTTCCAACATAAATATTGTTATTTTTATACTCATTCATAGTTTTTCATACTTCATAAATTTTTAATGTTCATTTGCAAGTGTGATATAAATAATTTAATTCTGATTCTTCTTTTTTTGCATATTTTCTGATGTAATATAAATAAATTATTACAAAAAAATAAATTTATATTTGAAACAATAATTTCAATTTTGACTTACTTGAACACAATTGAAAAAAGCTTAATTTTTAAATATGATTATTTTTTTATATTTTTTTCTATTGTGATTAAATTATCAATTATGGCAATATAATTTACTTCTGTTTAATAACTATATTATGTTTAAGTCCAGATTGCTTGTTTTAGAATTATTATTAAATTGATTAACTCTTTTTAATACAATACATTTAACATTGCAAAATAATTTTTCATATATAACAAACATATCATATAATATAATAATTTTTTTTTGCCAAATAAATGTTATTTCTTTTTAAAATTAATATAATATTTGGCTATATAATCTTATTTATATTTTAATTTATCTTTTTCAATTATCATTTTTTTGTTTATTGGGCATAAATTATACTTATTAAACTAATTAACTGTTTCAATACACTACATTTATTATTTTCATGATAATTTTTTCCATTCACACCTATTACTAAATAGCAACTAAAAATATTTACACATTACTGTTTGTATATTTTTATGATTAGAATCATAAATTTTTTTTTACATACGCTCAGTTCGTCTAATACTTATATTACAGTACCTCTTTATATATTTTAATACTTTTAGAATAAACTTATATATAGTATAATTTTTTCGCTACGTTTATGATTCTTGCATTTTTAATATCTACTATTTAAATAGAAAAATATTCATATTTTCAATAATATTATCCTAATTTTTAAAGCTTCTGTTTACATCCATATATCTTAAAATTTTATTTTTATTACTTCTCTTATCATATATTAAAATTTCACATGAAAAAATTCTCTAAATATAATTTTCACCTAAGTCCTAAATCCTATTTTGGGACACCTTTCTTCATCTCGTTTGTTCTTCTTTTAACAGTACAACCTATCACAGTACATATAAATTTCTACAAATTTTTCATAAATCATAATTTCACATCATAAATCATAATAATCAATATAAAATAAAAATACTCATATTATTTATATCATAATATTTTAAACAAATTTCTCTACCACTATAAAAGATATTTTCATAATGACTAATAAAAGTTATAATATAAGTACAAAATTTATAAAAATACTAGCCGATAAGTATTAGGAAAAGCAAACAGAAAAGAGCCTCTGTATGAAAGTAAAAATTGTTAGATATTTTAATAATTTTCATCTCTAAGTAAAAATTGTTAGATATTATTGTATCATTAAAAAAATTATGCAAAAATCATGCTAAATTAAATATATTTTACAAGACAAGATATAAAAGGAACAAAAATAATAACATAGATAAAATTTTATTGACGTGTATTTAATTTTAAATATAGTGCTTAAAATTTTATATCAAGAAAATATTAATAAATTTTAAAATAGAATTAATTTTTATTCTTAAATACTTTTATTAAAACTGGAATATATAAATAATTAATTCAATTAATGCTTTCCATAACATTAATTTTTTTAAATTATTTTAAGATAAAAATAAAATATATTTTATTATGTCAATATTATGTAATTATCCTAATATTTAAACCATAAATAATATGAGTAAATATAAAAAAAATTATAACAAAATAAATTAAAAAAAGAGAAATGCTATGTGAAAGGTAAAGTAATAAATGTTAAAAAATGAAATATATAATCAATTAATTTTATTAAATAATATATTTGATTATTAAAAATAATTTTATGTTAAAAATAAAATAAATTGCATTATATTTATATTATTCAATATATTGCATTTGAACTTTTAATAGAATGATTGAAAAAAGAAAGAAAAAAACATTAAACAAAGTAGATGAAATGAAGAAAAAATAATGTATGAACTGTAGACCCTTGAAAAAATCTTAGTTGATGTATTTTAAATTTAAAACATAATATTCAAAAATTATTATCAACAAAAAAATGAAAAAATTTATATAAATAAAATTTAATTTAATTACTAAGTATTTTTTTAAAAAAATATAATATGAAATTAATTATTTTTTTAATAAAATGTATATTAAACCTTTAATTTATTTAAAATATTAAAATAAGCTAAAAATAAAATATAACTTGTTATATTTATATTAATTAATAATGTTGATGTTTAAACAATAAACAATACGAGTAGATATAAAAATAATACAATATAGTAAATAAGAAATAAACAATACGTAAGGTATAAAGTAATAAAAAATAGAATGTATAATAAATTAATTAATTAAATAAAATATATAATTTATATAGAATACATTTATAATAAAAAAATTGATATATCTCACTGCTAAAAAATATTAGTGTATATGGTTTAAATACCATGAGTTAACCAAAAGAATAAGAAAAATGTACAATAAAAAATATAAAATAAAGAGAAATAATACATAAGATATCAAGTCTTTACAAAATTTCCTTAATTGATATTTATTTATTTTGACATATATTACTTCAAAATTAATATAAAAATATTGATCAATAGGACAATATATTCTCATAATAATCAACATAAAATAAAAATAATCTTATTTTTATTATATCCTATATCCTAAAAAATTTTATATTTAAAAAATCTCTAAACATAATTTTTACCTAAATCGTAAATTTTATTCTAAGACATTTTTCTCTATCACCTTTGTTCTTCTTTTAAAATCACAAAATATCACAGTTCATATAAATTTTTACAAATTTTTTCTAAATCCCATATCATAATTTCACATCATAAATCATAATAATCAACATAAAATAAAAATTTCTCTATCATTGTAAAGTATATTCTTCTAATAACTAATAAAAATTATAATATAAATGCAAAAATTATAAAAATACTAACCAGTAAAAAGAAGGAAGAGTAAGGAAAAAAGAGTAAATCTACTATTAATGAAATCTAAAGAAAAAAATGTTACCAGATGTAATACACAAAAGTAAGAAAGGATGAAGATTTGTGGGTAGGAAAATGAGAAACGGTGCGAATAGGAAGAGCTGCAAACGGCGAAGGGCAAACAGCGAAAGGAGAGGTGCGAAGAGTGATGGGTGAAGAGCAGAGGGGGTAGGGTATATAAAGAGCAGGAGGCGCCATTGCATTTGGCGCCTCCCAAAATATTAAACCCAATGGTGCCACCTTGAATGGCGCCTTCAAAGTTAGGAAATTCACAATGGCGTCAAGTTGGATGGTGCCTTCAACTATGGGACGCCATTCAATATGGCGCCTCCCACATGCGGTTTGAGTGCAAAGGCGCCACACCGTATGGCGCCTCGCCATGCCACGAATGCCATTTTGAATGGCGCCCTGCGTATTTTAGTAATAAATTTTGAAATCACGGTAAAACGGAAATAAGTTTATAAAAAAATTGTATATTGGTATTTTTGCCTACAGTCACCTTGAGACGTGTGAAGGGAGTTACTGTAGCTACCAAGTTTCTCCTATTTTCGAAAAGTTTCTCTTCTCTCCGATTGCCGATTGTTTGATAGAGTGTTGCTGATTGCCGCCACGTTCTCCTCCCGTTCTGTTCTGGTCTATTTTCACTAGTGAGGGTGCTGAGTTGTACAGTGCCACCCGAAACCAGTAAGGTTGCGAGCTTGCCATCTTGCTAGTGGTTCACCGGAATCCTGCCACCGACAGTCTAAATGAAATTCGTTTATAGAGAGGAAAAAGGAGAAACATGAAAAGAAACTATTCCAAGGTTTTATAGAAATTACCCACCCTATTAGGTGAGTATATATCTTATCACTACCTTTATCTTGATTAAAAATAATTTAGATATTATGATTTTTTTTTGTTGATAGTAAAAATTTCATATTCACATTCATGTTTATATATTTACACAAACTCAGTTTTTGACATTAGAGTAATTAGCTATTAAGAGAATGTTAATTAATCAGAGTGCATAGAGAAAGCATAGTATTGTTATTAGTTACTATTTAATTGATTGTGTTATATGCTTTGATTACTCATAATTGTGGAGTAGCTGTCTATGTGAACTTGTATTAGATTTGATAATATGAATAGAGTGAGGCTCTAACGGATCTATTCTATTATGGATTGAGCCTTACAAAGCACTAAAGAAATATAAACTATGCTTGAGTAATAATATCGGATATTGTGATTTGTGATGAAAAGGTGATACCAAAAACCAAATTGAAAATTCCTAGTTAATGAATGTAAAGGATATAAGAATGATCTAAGAGCCGATTGGAGAATTCCTGATGAGTAATTGAGAAAAGTATAAACTTGATTCGAAAATAAAAAGGCAATTGCATATATGTTTACTATAATTAAGTGTGTGATTTGATGTGATGTTAGAACCTTGTGATTGAATGTCACTGTTTGTCATGATTGTAAAGATTTGATGTGATTATAATGATTTGTTTGTATTTGAGTCTTAATGACTAATTGTGAATATGATGATTGCACAGAATGGATTGTGAGTAATTGGTTAAGTTTATGATAGCTTGTGATGCAAGATATGGGATCTAGGTTATTTGCAGGTAGAATTCCAATATATGACTAATTGTGCACATTACAAAGGTCCAAGAAAAATCAATTTGTTAATATAATCAATCTATTATTATTATATATAATTGATCACCTGCAAAATAAGGGTTGATATATGCTCACTGAGTTCTTTTAACTTACTTTATTTAACTTCTAATGTTTTCAGGTCAAGACTTAAACTTGTTATATCCATGGAGAAATAAGACCACTTTACTAAAGATTTGATAGTTGGAAATGCAATCTGCGTATAAATAGAGAATTGTTGAATCATATGATGTTTTCAATGGTTGTATATGTGTAAAGTTAAATGTATGCCATATTGTGTGAATGTTGTTTGTCGTTGTATCTAAAAAATAAAACAGGCTTCATATCATAAGGCGTGTGGCCCTTAAGAAGTGTTCAAAAATAGGAGAGACTTATCTTATTTTCCATAAAAATTTAAAGAAAATTTCAAGTGAGAATACATGCCAATCACGATTAGGACAAGTCGTGACAATTCATCACTATAATATTAAGAAAACATTCATTAAAAAAATTAAAAATAATAATTATGTAAAATTATATATAATTTAATAATAATTAAAATATTATATTAAAAAATATTTAGGTAAATTATATTTAAAAGTGTGGTACATATAAAATAGTCTAAAATCTTATATTGGTCCTTCATTAATTTCACTTGTATTAATTTTATTTTTCATAAATCTTTTATATTAATTTCATCCCTTATAAATAATAATTTAATTAATTTAGTCTATTTATTAATATTTTTATCTATTGATGAGATAATAACTTGATAAATGAAAAGATATAAATAAGATATAAATAATATAAAAAGATAAAAATGATACTAAAATTTTGTAAAAGGTGAAGTAGTTTAACTATATTTCACTATAACATTATTGGTATACACAACAATAAAAAACTGTTGCTTAAATTTCAAAAAGTGTTGCCTAAAGAATAGGTAACATTTTCCAAATATTGTTTTATTGAGCGTTGTCTTTTATTTTAGGCAATGATTTTTTTTTAACTTTTAGCAACACTTTTCAAAAATCGTTGCCTATTCTACTAGTACAAGCAATGGTTTTTGACCGTTGCCTATGATAGAGTATTGGCAACGATTTTCTATTTCTTGTTTGACAATAGTATTTACCTTTTTAGAATATAAACAACAGTTTTATTTCAATTTAGTAATGATTTTTTACCATTGCCTATTTCTTCTTATAGGTAACAATTTACTTCACATTTAATAATAATTTTTTATTGTTACCTATAAAAAAATTGGTAACATTTATACTTTTAGCAACACATTTTGACTGTTATTTGTTTGTGTTTAGACAATCATTTTAACTTTGTTACTTTTGAATATTAGTGTATCTAATTTACTTTATTTTTATTTATTTTAAATAATAATAATATACATAAATTAAAACATTAATATTTCACTTGCCATAAATTTTAAATCAAATTTTTAATATAAAAATATATTAAAATTTAAAGTAAAAATGAAATTTCAAAAAAGATATCTATTTGTTCATTAATTCAAGTCAAGAAATTTATATAATAATGATTCAAAAGATAATATTTTTTTGTAAACTTTTATACATCAATAACATGAAGAAATTTAAGTATCTTCTGCTTCGAGATCATGAAATTCTTCTACATCATCTCCATCCTCAATTCTTCCCTGTCACAAATTACAAAATTAAAATTAATTATTATCAAATATGTTTATTAAAGTAATAGAATATCTTGAAATATAATAAAAGTCCAAAAATTGAAATGAAATATGTATTTTAAAGAAGTAAAAAAAAATTATGAAGTAAGGCAAGAGGATAGATTGAAGCTGGTCAAGTATGCTTTATATCACAGACAACACAAGTCTTCAACATAAGAGCTAATTATGGGTATGCTTAAGACTGATTATACAAAGCTAAGGATCCAGCATACTGAATCCTCTGCTGTGGTCTTCTTAAAACATACTTCCATATACCAAATTTGAACGGCAAATTATAACAGCAATCTCTCTTGTTGACTATGCAGTATGGAAAAACATGGTATATATGGCATGACCAAAAGCTACAGTTCAATGTTAAAAGAGATGCAGAAAAGATCCTATCCCTTCCTTGCTCCGTCTACTTCTTCTCCTTCCATTTGTGCAACTAAGTATGCTTGTCAAATCATAAAGGAATTAGTTTTTTCTGTTTATTTTCAACCAATTCTTTGATTTCCCCTTAAGTTTTGAATCACTAGTTCTTTCAACAAGAGCTCAAACATGTATCATTTTCCTCTTTTGAGATTCACAATGTAAACAACGTAGATATTTCTCTCTTCGAAACAATTAATTGATCCTAATTTCAAAAAGGCTGTGCTGGAATTCGTGTGATTCTCACTATTTGCATAAGAACCGACCAACAAATACCTCGAGTACCTGATCCTCTATCTCATTGATTGCGAGTTCCAAACTTTCAACTTATCTTTTGACAATCAAATCAAAGTTTCTAAAACTTATGGTAATTTGCTTTTATCCCATGAGGGTATAGTGGCAACCCAGTAAAAATAATATATGTAACAAAGGTTTGATATGATCTTGGATTTTAAGTTCTTTTTATGTTATACAATACAAATTTATTTTATTATTTTGTATTTAATAAATAATTTTTAATTTTTATTCAAAATTCAATTCTATACCACACTTTCAAAATATACAATATTTTTGAAAATTTAATAAAACTTAATAGTTACTTTACCTTCTTGGCCCCTTGCAATTAATAAAAATCTAACACTGAAATCAACTAAACAAACAAGAATTGAAATGCAATTAATTTCTCTTCTCTCTAGAGAATGATTCTTACTCAATATTTTTTATATCATATTATTAGGAAAAACTTAATATGAAATTTTAATTTCCAATTTATGCTTAGGCTCACAAGCCATGGAGTAAGACCCCCTTCCAATGAGTCCCCCTCATGGAATCATCGCCCACAAAACCTTAACCCACCCATTGATCAAGCAACATACCAAACCCAAAATTTATATATCAATAACTTAAAATGTATGAAATTTTCAATAACTTACTTATAAGCAGATCACAACCATAGCAACCCAACCAGTTTATCCACAATATTTTCAATGTCACACAACACAAAAAGTGTTCACAGGCAACGCCAAACCAAACAATTATTTGTTAGTTGAATTGGTTCACAGCGACTTGTGTGACAAAAGGCAGAGTATGATCAATTTTTGCTAGAATCAAAGCGAAACAAACGTGGTTGTCATAATGAAGGATTCAATCTAAGTAAAAGAAATATTAATTTGTCATTTATTAAGAAAAGGGAATAGTTAGAAGAATCATTACTTCTTCATTATTTGGATCATATATTGATGCAGAAGATTGCGCATGAGCTTGTCCCGACTCCTTTCTTGCACTATTAGCATCACTTGGAAATGTCTTCAATAGAGCTACCATAAAATCTGCACTTAATTTTGGATTTTTCTATGACAATAGCATCTTCACAAGATTTTCTAAGCCACTCATCCATTACTCCATTTGTTCTTTCAAGGCAACAAGTTCCTCATTATGTTTTTTCTTAATTGCCTCAATTTCCTCAACTCTTTTCAAAGAACTAGGTGTGATAGATCTCGCATAACATCTCACCCTCCCAGATTTTTCCTTTCCGAGCACTGCTTGAATGGCATCAACATTTGTATCCTCAATATTTTGTGTTAAACTTCGAAATTGGGACTATTAAACAAGGAAAAAATTAAGTTAGTATAATAATCTAGCCATTACTTGTTCTTAAAAATTTCAGAGTTACTCACAATTGCATTTTGAGTTTCTAAATCCAACTCTTTTCCTTTATTTCCTTGGCATGTTTCAACGAACATCTCAACTTGTGTAGGCTCCCTATTGTTTTCATTTTTTGCACGCTGCAACAAGCAGCAAATTGATTAGGAAACTTCAAAGAGCTAATAGAAAGTTGGCAGGATTCCATTACATGTCAAATTATCATTAAAAGTATTAAGAACCTAATAAATAATATTATATGTATTAATTTCTGCTCTTAATTATGTAATACTAATAACTAAAAAAAAAGACCACGGTTATACTAAGTGAGGTTTCTATATTTTCTAGCAATGATTTAGTTGCATTCTAATCAAATTATGTTACTGAATTATTATTTAAAATAACAAATAACTAAAAAACTAATGTAGTTTGCATGTAGAATAAAATACGATGGAAAGTAATTAAAAAAAATTAAAAGATAAGATTGAAATTGAAATTATTTAATTTGATTTATCAACTTTGAAGGGTGCATGCATGGCCTCATATTCATTCTCAAGAGGGATGAATTTATTGCACTGAATGTGTTGGCAATTGGGAAAAGGATGGAGGGACCTATTCATGAATGTTGATTAAAATTATAAATAAAAAATTAATAAGTTTATGAATAAAAAAATTAATAAGTTTATAGTAATTTACATATTAATTTATAATTAAAAGTTAAATATGTATGATAGTTTAAAATTACAATTCATATTATTATTTATTTCATATAATTCAACTTTTATTTAGAAAATTTTTAAAAAATAATAATAATTGTTTTAAAGATGTAAAAAAATTACTTTTGTACTTTAATAAGTTAATTGAGAACAATTTATGAAAAATAGACTACTTTAGAATTGATTTTATTTGGTAATAATTTAATTATGTATATTGTAATTATACACATTAAAAAAAAATTAATACAAATATGATTTGCAAGATTTTACGTGTATGTGTAAAATTTTTATTAACAAATTATGAATTCAAACATTTTATTTGTAGGTAATATGTATTTTAAAATGCATATTTAAGTTTATTAAAAGTCAATATAAATTATTATCAATTGGTTCTTTTAATTTTTCTTTTTGTATTAGGTTCCTTATATATGTAAATTATATCGATTTGGTACCTTACACAATTTTAATACAATTTCACTCATTACACATTATTTACTTGTCATTTCAATCATTCTATTTTAATAGTGATTAACACATAAGCAAAAATTTTAACATGGGGACAAAATTAACAAATTTGTTATTTGTTGATGATAAAATTTATACAAGACATTTATAAAAGATAAATTTGATGTAAACAAAATTAGTAATGTTATAATTGGAATTTAATCTATACAAAATAATTTTAAAATAAATTTATAAAACTTTTTAACATAAGTATATTTTAATTGTGTATATTTATTTAATATTTTATTATTATATATTAATATTTTATGAGTATATTTTTATTTGTGAAGTCAATCAATTAATTAAAATTTTACATAAAATATATTATATTATAATACTAAAGATGTAAATGAGAATGATAGTGAGGCTAAACATTCTTTAACTTAGATATTCGAATTTGATTCCTTGTAAATGCAATTTATAATTTCCAAATAGTTGGAGTTTCGATAGTTTACATTGACTTGATATGGGCCAAGAGCATTAATAAGTTTTTACAATATGCAAACTAGATAACAAGCTAGCACCTAGTTGAATCGGTTGGATAATAGATTCAATCTAGATATATAAAAATTATTTTAACTAGTTATATTTGTTAATCATTCATACTATGGGACTTTTTTTTTTTTTGATAATTTTCTTACCATTCTCACTTATGCTTTGGATCTATCCAACCAATATTTCGATGGTTAAGAAACACAACTACAAAAAATTTAATCTTGTGTCGCGATTTAATCATAACATGAGTAATGATTTATTGTAATGATGATTAGAAGAAGTGGCCAATATAGTTTGTTTTATAGAGTACCATGAAATAGTTATAGTAGCATGAGTGAACAAATAAACTATTTATAATCGAGTATTCGAAGGATCAAATAGATACCTTCAAAGATACCAAAGTATATATTTAACTCAATTCTCATGCCTTTGGCTGGGAAAGAAATATACCTCACTAATAAATTTACAAAAAATAATATATCTACTTATGTATAATTAGTAAGATACATTAGTGCTCCAATAGTACTTCAAAACCAAATAGTTCATCATTTTTACAAGGTCAAAAATGGTTCTTATTCACATCTAATAACCTTTAAACCATCAAGTTGCTTAATAAGTGCACTTTATCTATGTAAAAGCACTTTAACACATTTGTTATAGAAGTTGTTTGATGCATATGAATTCTATTTTTAAAATTTTTAATCTACATACCAAGGAAAAGTTTTATTTTTTTTAAAAATCTTTCATTTCAAATTCCTTTTTCCAAGTACTTTGTTGCCTTTGGAAACTCTTCATTAGTTCTGATAATATTAACATATGCAACAATTATTTAAATTTATATTTCTTGATAGCATCAAGGATTTTTATATACTACTCCTAATTAAGATGATTGTACCACATTTTCCCTGATTACTTAAATCTATATAAAGATATTTGTAATTTATTGAATATACTTTTCTAGAATTCAATTTGCATGCTTAAAGTATCTAAAATCCTTCAAGAATTATAATATCATTATCATGAATGAAATAGGCTATAATTAAATCTAACATACAATGCATATTAATTTTTTTTATATATTGTTAAAAAAATTGTACCCACCACATGCAAATAAACATTTTTCATAACAAATGACAATCTTTGTAAAAAAAAAAAACTTTTATGCTACAAATGAAGGTTTATATTACACCATGAATTTTCTTATTTTCTTGGTACATTTATACATTTATGCCTTATTAACTTCATACATTTAAGATGTTTCACTAATTTAACACTTTTTAGGTATTTCTTTACTTTATAAGTAAATTTAAACTTTGCACTTCTTTCCAAATTGCATCTTTCTTTCTTTTTTTTGCCAATAATCATCATTCTACAAATTTAAGATCCTCACTAATCACTATTATATATAATTTATCATAATTTTAAGCGCTAAATTATATATAATAATAAATATTGTGGACAACTATTTCCTTTTTATTCTATCTTTTCCATTGGAGACATAATCAATTAAAATCTCCTTATTTTCATAAATTTAAATACCTGAACTTCTTCAAAAAGTTCATTGTTGATTATGTCTTTATTCTCTTTAAGAGTATTTGGTTCCTTAATAAGGCCTTTTTATTTATTTGCTACTTTGTGTTTGAAGCCATAAGGTTTATTATGCTTCAAGTGTGTTCTAAATATAACTATTATTGATAAACAAAATTACCCTACGACTATCATATAATATTTATTTAATATATTTGGCAATTTTATTATATTTTGTAAGTCAATCATCAATCATCTTATGAACTTCTAGTTCATATTACATTTTGTGAGGAATAAGATAATCGTATATCATATTATTTTTATAGCTGCATTTCTTTTCTTAATTTTAGGAATATAATTTCACAAATGGACATATATTGTAAGCCACTTTTCAAGATCATGTTTGTGCATAGTGGTGAAGTAATAACAATATAGATCAAATATGTAAACTTCTAGCTTTTAACCAAAACCAATGCGGGGAACTATAACTTGTTCGCTTGATATTTATAAGCACTGCAACATATAAAATTGCATGTCCCTTAAGATGATATATGAAATTTTGTTCTATTTAAATAATGATATGGCAAATAATTTGAGATATTTAAATTATTTTAGCCAAATCATTTTAATATGAACATACTTGAGGATGTTCATGTTGATTACTATTTAGAAAAATAGTTCTAAAAACTAATTTTGTTAGAAAGCAAATTTTTAAAAATTTATTGTTAACCTTTAGCTGATTTTTCTAAAACACAATGTAAGGGAAATAAATAAAATTGAACACTTATGATTATATATCTTCTAATTATATATAAACCGTGGTTTTAGGCTCTCAATGTTTATTAGCCTAGAAATCTCTCCCGTGAGTTGCTTACACACGCCACATTCATTATTGTTAAGGTATCTCCTATCCTCTTCTAGATGCACATAACATTCGCTTACTCATCGAGCAATCCTAAGGTATTATGAGTAAGCCTAAGACATCTAATTTCATTAACATTTCTAGCACTAAGGCTCACAATGTTTCTATCTCTCCTACACTGTTGAGAAATTCTTTTTCACATTTTGTTGTTCAAGTTCATCAACATTTTTTTACTACCTTTAAATTTGATTCTTCTTACTAAAACTACTCCCAAATTTTTATTACGTCTGTACTTAATTATTGCATGCATTGGTGATTCTATTTTATTTTTCTTCTTTCATGTAATTTATCAATCTAATTACTAATCCAAGCTTCATCTTATTTGGTAATACAATCTTAATCTTCTTTCTAGCTAAACTCAAAGTGCTTCAAACAAGAACTCAACGAAAGAAGAAGAAATGTGAGTAAATGGCTTTTAGAGTGTTTTTCTACTATTTTATGAACTTAAATTCTAAATGGATCTCAACTAAAAGATTCATCCTTTTTCATCTTGGTGCTTCCATAATTTAGTTTTGTTTTCCCCTTATTGGATCAGTTTGCTTCTTCTGTAATTTTATTTATTGCCTCTATATTCAATTATTGTATGCATCGATAGTTCTATTTGATTTTTCTAGGTGGAATCTTTTAAAGTGTAGATGACGCACCATTGAATAAAAATTAGTCATAATCAAATGGTACCCTATTTTTCTAACTTATAATGGTACACCATTAATATAAAAATTAGTTGGTTCTTTATAATAGGATGCTAAAATAACTTTATACCTTTTTGGATTTCAGCTAAAAAAGTCATATTTTCATGTGATATGAACAGGTTCTATTTTTGTTTCTTAGTTTGATGACACTTATATTTATAGTTACATGCGAACTTTAAGAATAACATTAGAAATAGAAATTAGACATGGAGCAGCTAGCATATGTCTCATATGATAATAGCAAACATGAACTTCTGAATTTGCCTTAAAGTTTGTGAGTTTGCTAAAACAATGTTGATATGACTAAAAATTTAAATTTCTATATGATTAAAAATGCTGTGGATTTATCTTGGGAGAACAAGCTAGGGATTTTCTATTAGAATTAGAATATGTTATGTTATCTTGTAAAAACCTAATCTTTAATCCTATAAAAACCCTAGAAGTTGGGAATTATACAGTTTAAGTATTTCCTTTCTCCCTATTATTTTATTGAGAATAAATGCAACAATATATGTTAACTTTTGAATGGAAGCTTTACTTGTGATGTATATCGCATGATTAAACCACATCCCAATGCTTCACCTTCAACAATGTTTCACCCCACATCTTTTGTTCTTTTAAATTTTGTTTCTTCATTGCTTTTCTCTATTTTGGATTATACACTTGCTTGTAGGATACCCAAGGAAAAGAAAAAGGAAAAAGAATTGCAAGATAGATAGCCCTAGCATAAAAATACACTACAAATGCATAAAGTTATCAATAAACTATCCACGCAATGATGGCCATCTTTTCATCATCTTATTTTGTTTCTTTATCTTTGTCCTAACATTAAATATTTTTATTGCTATTTGTATCAACTTCAGCTTTGCTACCATGTATAAAATTGCTATAATAGATCTAGGAATGCTCAATATAGAAGAAATTAAGTCAATAATTGTGATTTTCAATTAGTAACCTTATTTTCATTGATGGTTAAAAAACTAGCTCAACTATATTTATCTATAAGTTTAAAATTTATCTTATTACTGTTTAACTTACTTTGTAGCATTGAAGCAACTTGTGCTGCGTATCTTACTACTAATGTCTTCATCAATCTTGCATTGTTTAAAAGGCAAGTATTTATTATTTCAAATGAATCTGGGCTAAATTTATGAATTGGATAGTGAAAATATACTGCAGCTACTATTACATCTATGGTTGCTTTAAAGGAGCCAACAATTAGAGACATTGCTATTATTGTTAAATGTGTACTTGAGTCAGACATTAAGTAATTGATTACATATGCCCCTTCAAACAATAAGGTGAGTGGTGAAATGGAAACCAAAATTCTAATAAAGATGCTTCAAAACAATTTAAGCCCTATACAGAAGCTTCTTTACCTTTTATGCATAAAAAATACCACATATAAACTTAACCTTCATAATAACTCTTAAATGTCAAAACTCAAATTCTTTTAATAACTAACTACTAAGGCATTCATATTTATAATGTCTTATCCAGACATGAAGCTACAACATAAATGGTCTTTTTAGCAAAAAACCCTCTTACCAATGCAAACTGCCTCATCATCTCATTATAAACTAAGAATACTATTAAGAATATTGTGTATACTATGCCACTTAAATCAAGGATACGTCCACAATATAATTCAACACAATAAGACATTAAAAGCTCCAAAATTAATCACATAGCATATTTTTTTATAATGTAAAGTTTAGGAGTAGCATACGTTGCTTCGCTTTATCTTTACTTTATGAGTGTAAAAATTATAATTGGATATAGAGTGTAGGGGTTCTATGTTGCCTAAGTACTTGCAAATTTTGAAAAAGGTAGTCATTACAATGCAAGCTTAGAGATTGTCAAAAATCAGAAAAAAAAAACAAGAAAAAAAATGGCAATGATATTAGAATCCATGCTCACATCAACATCGAACTAATGTCCTGCCATTATTCTTAAAGGTTGCATCTCATCCATGGACCAAATCCTAGTAGTTCGTGTGTCTAGAGTTGGCAAAATAACATCCCATAAAATTAAATAGCACCAAAAATTTAAAAAAATTATATATTTTTTGACTTTTGAATGGAAAAGGAGTAAGACCAGAAATAGCAACACAAGAACATTCGCATCTCTAAAAGTATATATTTAAATGACCTGGAGTAGTTTTTAGTATATTATCCCACAATCATCATCAGAATATGTAAGTAGAGTCTATTGAACAAGTTAATATATTTTCTTTTACCTGAACATCCTGGAATGGGTAATTGTAGCAAACAAGGTTGGTAGCCCAGTCAAGATTCTATTACTTTATGACTAACATTCGAATTCTAATTCAATCTACTGAGGCACTATATGGTGCAAGTATGACAAGAAACAGTGCTGCGAGTCATTATTCACTTCACTGATCAAAAGTCATGGTTTGCCTATCTCAACGTCAGACACTAAATGTATAATTGACATGGCAGAAAATCTCAAAAATGCTGAAATATTATTTTCTTTTATAAGGTAAGGTCGTGTCAATGTTAAAGTGAGCAAGGTAAATTCTATACTAATAGAATGACATAGATATGATGAATTGACTTACCCCTCAAGTGTATTTCTTTCTAATTTATCTAGTTTGCAGTAGGCCAGCTGCTTCCAGTGAGAGTGACATCCTCTGAACTATTAGATATTGAACTAAGCTATCTAGGAGAAACTACAAGGGGAAACAAAGTAAATATTACTTACAACTGACAACAACAATGTACATTCATACTGGCAAGTCCAAATGAACAAATGCCATTTAGTTATTGACATTGATAATAACAAGTATAATAATAGATTGCATATTGTGTAGATTTTGCAACAGAAGCTCATAGGAATATTGAAAAAAAACATAATGTTATCAGTTTTTCACACAAATATGGCTTTAAACAGAAGAAATATTTTAAAGATGAAAATTAATTTAAAAAAAGCACTTTGTAAACAAAGACAGTGATAAATCTATTGAAAGAAATAAAACTTATTCTACATCACAATAGATCTTTGTTCCTTTACTTGCATTCCATAACCTAAGACACATAATCGATAGAGAAATTAGGCCCAAAGATGGATAATCCATAGAGAAATCATAAATTGTATAAATTGTTGCTGTTTTTTACATGGACTGATATTCCTTTTTTTGCATAGTAAGTTCATAGAGAAAAAGTGGAGATTATGTCCTATATGGAGAAAGAGAAAGCTTAATGTTCAAATAATCATTAATCTATTACAACCCTAAAAATATGCTTACTATATTTTACATTACACGTATAAGACATAAGATTTGAGGAAATGCATAAAAATTCACAATAATCACATAGAAAGAATCTTCAAAATATGACATTCTAAGAGCAGGAACCGCAATAGTGATAACAAAAAAAATTTGAATTAGAAAATTGACATGACTCAGATGTGTAGCCACTTTAGTAACATTGAGCTAAGAATAGCTTCCCACTAGACTAACGATATTCTGACATCCATTTGTAAGTAGAAAAGAATGAGAGGGAAGCAGGATAGGCAGCATAGAACCTTCTCATTCTCTTTCTCTTTGATCTGATTTTTTTCAACTCTGATTTTTTGTTCTATGATTTTTCTTCTTTCCATTTTTAGAATTACTTGAGTTGGATATTTTTTTGGTGGGTCATTGTGTACTTTTCTTTGTCTTCATTGGTCGATATTCTCATTTATAGTAAAGGATAGCTTTCTGGCTTTTATTTCAGCATTATTATTACTTCTTGGGATTTTGAGCTTCTAATTCGATTGGTATATCGATCCTTTAACTTAAAAACTAGATGGGGTACATTTTTTTATGTGCATACGATTTTGGGACGTGCTATATTTTTGTTTGCAAAGATATTATATTTTCATTAAGAGTAAAATAATGGTGTATAGGAATTAATCTTAGTAAAATTACTTGATTCTCCAAATGAGTTTGATATAGTGTCCCCAATGTAATTGTGATCTTGTATTTTGCAGAATGAATTGGACGTTGAGCAATGAGCATGGTGTAAAATCTATTTAACACATTGATTTGTAATAAGTGGAGGTTTGCAAGTCGCCCACAATTACAGCTCTTACTTTGCCTTTGCATTGAAATTGATTATTATGGGAGACTAAGGCTCAAGCAGTTTTAAGAACTTGAGCATTTATAAAGAGATTTGCATTTCACACATGCTGAAGTAAAATCTTGGTATTTCACAACTTTGAATTTTCATCAGTCATTTTTAATCACTAGAATTAAGCTTGAAGGTTATGAACCAAAGTTAATGAAATGCTCGAAATACTAGAGAATGGACTATATAACAGAGTATGTTTTGTTCTTCCCTAGTGAAGCCCTTCATCCTATTGAAAAAATATGCGCAATAATGTTTCTTTAGAGGAATTTAGTGTTTAGAAAAATTTGAATTCTATGAATTGATTATAAGTAAGATTTAGTGTTCAGTAAAATTTGTAAGATTTTAAATTATCCATCATGATAAGCATTTATATAAAAGTTAAGGATCAATATTTATACATCAAATTCCATATAAATTAATGTTATTTCTTTTTTTATGTTTAATTTTATCTTATTTTTCTAAATTTTATTTGTGATAATATTTGATCATATATGCAACAGTTTACATATGATAACATAAATTGATTAATGTAATATTATAATAAGACAATAACTTTATCAATTAGTAATGAGTTAAAAAAATATACAGTATCTGCTAGTACTTAAATTGAATATAATTATGTGGATTTTATAACTATTCAAATAACATAAATATAATGATAGGTTTTAAATTAATTGCTTGAATGCTTTATAATTTAAATTTTAAAAATATAAATTTTTATTAATTAAATTAAATTAAATTAAATCCATGCATTGCACGGGTTAAAGCTAGTATATATTATTTAAGAGGATTATCTGGTGTTGTTGAAGAATATACTTAGTATATATTATTTAAGAGGATCATCTAATGTTGTTGAAGAATATACTAACACACAATCTTCATATTGCCATCCATAAGATCTTCTAGACTATGTCTTAAGGATAAACACATAAGGTGTAGACTTTTAAGTACCATACAAGAAGAACAAAAAATTATTAGAATTGATAAATTCAAGCTTAAGCACCAAGAATAATTTAGAAAATAAATTATTTACTTAGTCTGTTGAATTTCTTTCTGAAATATGATAGAGTTTGAATAAGTTTGAAACTCTCCTTATAAAACTAGAATCTTAGAGCTTTGATAAATTTGAACTTTCTCTAGAAAATTGGAACTTTAAAGTTTCAATAGGTTTAAAACTCTTTCCATGTTTCTATGAAAACTGGAACCCTTGAATTTCAATAGATCCAAAACTCATTCTATATTCATACGAAGACTAGAGGTCTCAAGTTTTGATAGATCTAAAACTCTTTCCAAATTCTTTTTTTAAAAATTGGAACCCTAGGATCTTATCTATGGAATAGGATTAGGATAAGAAACTATGCCTGTTGATACCCTAAAATGTCCTTACTCATAACATTAAACTCATAATGTCTTACTGCTTTATTAAGGTTAATAAGTCTCATTAAGGTATATAATGCTTCATTAAGGTTCATAATGGATTGTTAAGGCCAATAATTCTTATTAAGCACATAATGCATCATTGAGGTTCATGATTTTCATATTTCAAATATTTCTAATTAGGTATTTCCTATTCAAAAATATATCTCTAATTAATATTTGAAATATATAATTATTAAAACTCATTTATTGGATATTCCTAATTTGGAAAATATCTTAAATAAATATTCAAAAAACTAAATATTATCTCCATCAGATTCTTGATATGATTTTATATAATAAAGTAAATAATTCAAATCATACTTGATAAGACTTTATCCAAATCATATATTTGGCTTTTAGATAATTATTGAAAAGAATATTTTACAAATTAGTATTTTTAAAAATAGAATCCCATTATTATATTTTATTTAATTAGTATTCAAATCATACTCAATATGATTTTATTTAATAAATTAAATAACTTAAATTATACCTAATAAGATTTTTTCCAAATCAAATCTTTAAATTTTATATAATTATCTAAAAGAATATTTTAGAAACTAGTATTTTTAAAAACTAACTTTTATTATCTAATTATACTGAGCCATATGCATGGACCCAATGACTTAGTCATGCATGTATTTCCATATATCAATCCAGTAATCTTTGAACTAGTTCATGGATCTTATAAATACTTATATTATTGGCTCCTAAATAATTAAATATTTTAATTATATAGTTTTAGTGATCTTCTCCACTATAAAATTGAAACTGCACTTCAATTATATATGCCTTTATTTAGATAAAAATCTAAATAAATTGGAAATTCCTTAAACTCTATTTTCAGTCTACATTAATTCTTTGCTTATACCCTTTTTGTTTAATATTCAATTAAATTGATAAAAATCAATTTCATTTATCTTAATATTCACTTATTTCTCTAATGACCATCAGTCAACTCTCTTCTAATTTAATTAAAACTAACATACTTAGGCTTATGACTTATAATCAAGTATCGAAATTCACTAAGATTATTATATGACAAATTCTATATTTTCATATCATAATCATATTTTGAATAAATATATCAATACCAAATTACAAAATATATTGATCGATAATTTAGTCTTATTTATTTGCAATTCAAATAAGATTACATTTATAAGAGTATAATTATATATAAGTTAAGATTTAAAGTAAAGTAAATTAACATCTATGAAATTTTATTTATCTTGATAATAGTCATATGATTTTTATTTATGATTCTTTTCAATATAGCAATCATATTTGTAAATTTTATATGATCAAGATAAGCCATACATTCTAAAATTTACAGTAGCATTAATAAAATGCTTAACCTTATTAATACATTGCAAATAATAATTTTATTATCTTCACATGAGTGTATATTACATAATTAATTGATCTTTATTGAATTTTTTATGCAAAATAAGTATTTAGAAAAATATTTATAATTATTTCTATTAAAAATAAAATAACTCACAAAAGTCAACTACTTTTACGTAGACCTGATAATCTTAACCCATATTCATTTATTCATCTATATTCATCCTTATTTTGACCCACCCATATCCATTCATTTTAATTTTAGGGTAAATATGGGTTAGATCATTATTAACCTATTGAAATAAGGGTCATATTGGGTCAACTCATAAATAATCATTTATTTATTTATATTCATAGGAAGTAGATTTGTACACTATATAAATAAATATTATAAAATAAAAAATATTATAATAAAATATCTTTAAAATTTTAATATAAATTAAATATCTTTAAAATTATTTTTTTAAAATTAAATATTATAATATTATTATATATGTGACAATATCAATTTTTTTATAAAAAAGTAAAATCAAGTCTCTATTGTTTAATATATATATATATATTAAAATTAAATGTTTATTAATATTAATAAAAAAGGAATAGCTCATTGGCATATATAATAAAAAGTAATATTATTAAATATTTAATATTTGACAATTACCATCCAAAAATTCGGGAGTCCTTCAACAATCATTTTTTTAATATTTGTCAATAAGAGCATTTGGTAGTTCTCAAAATTCCTGTTAAATCATAAGTAACATGATATAAGATATTTATCAAATTAGCGTCAAGTTAGTGATTAATGTGACAGAACAATGTCAACGCTAAATAATGAATATTTATGTCTCATGTTTCTTAGCATTATAGCGATGAATTAATTATCACTAATTTCGTCTATAAATTTTTATCGAAAAAATTCATCGTTAAATCTTGATTTTCTTACAGCATGAGATTTATTTGTTTGTGAAAAAGATAACCTTTTTTTGGAAAATACCTTATTTATTTATATTAAAGTAAAGGAATTTTTCTGGCATATATATATATATATATATATATATATATATATATATATATATATATATATATATATATATATATATCTTGTGATAAAAAAAATAAAAATATAGTATCATGATTTTAAAAAGAATAACTTCCTCTTTTAAATAAAAGGTATTTTTTACTATAATTGTTATATTTAACATTGAACATTAAAATATTTTTTATTATATTAATATTTTTATAATTATAAATATAAATAAATAAAATATGAAAAATATTTTCATCAAAATGAATAAACATTGAGTACTCTGTCCTTTGTTTTTGCTTATTGGCATCACCTGTCCAACAGAGCTATTCCTTTTTTATTTTTATTAATATATATATTAAAATTAATAAAAATTAAATAGATATTATCACATATATAATATTTAATTAAAAAAGTAAAATCAAGTCTCTGTTGTTTTTGCTCATTGGCATCACCTGTCCATCACCTGTCCTTTTTTTATTAATATATATATATATTAAAATTTAAATTTAAATTAAAAGTAAATAAAAATAAAGAATAAAAAATTTGATAGCATAAGTTTGTTTTGAAATAATACTAATAAATATAAAATAGTGATGAAAAATAATATCAATAAAAATAATAAAATATAAAATAATAATAATTTGACAGATAAATAGATGAGTTAGGTTAACTATATATCCAAGGGCCATGAGTCATCTATGACCTATTTAAAATTTTATATTGGGTCATAAATGGATAAGTTGATCAATAATTACCTATCCACTTTTGACCCAATCCATATCAATCCTAACCTATCCATCTGCCACCTCTACTTTTATGAACTTATTCCTAACAGTTTAACAATTATTATTAACATATAATAACTAATAAATGATTTAAATATAATTTCACCAGCATTATTAAGATATATTATTTTAATTGTATGCTTAGTATCTGCTCTAAGCCAATTTATTGTAGCAAATACTCTTGCAAACACTAGGTTATAGGTTGAAAACAAATACACTTTCACCATCTTGTTGAAGCTTTAATTCAAATAAAAAGAATAAATATTCAAATAGTTCATATGGTAGGCAAACATGTCTATATATGTCAACCTAAATTCATTCAAAAATATGTTAGGAATCTAGTCCTAACTTTAACTAGTGGTAACCTTTAAATTTTCTTGAGAATAAGCAAGACACAAAATTTATCGGATTGAAAATTTTTATAATTCTTCAATAGATGATTATGTGAATTTTTTTATTAATTTTTCACCTCTTTATAGATCGAAGATGGCCTAGGTAATCATGCCAAGTAGAAAAACTATCATGATGAATAAATTTTTGATTTACTGTAATATTTATTTGAATCTAATTCATAAGTGTAATAAAAAAATAATGATAAAATTTTCAATATATATATATTTGAGGCAACCACTATAATATAAATATCCTTTTGTTTACCATTTCAATGTGATTTCTATTCCATCACATGTCTCTTAAAATTTCTTAAATTTCTTCAAAATTGTTATATTTCTTCTAGTAAAACTATAATAGCTCTTCAAGAGACTTAATCAATTTTATGCTACCAAATATTATATTAACATGATTTTCATTGATTATTAATTGGAAAATTTTTTTTCTTAACAATTTGTTATATTGGTGTACTATCCATGAGATAAAAAACTATTCAAATATTAATTTAATAGAAAATTTGGTCATTATTATTACTAATCAAATTATCAATTCCTTCTTTGAAATATTAAAAGAAATTTGTCACATCAAAATGTGATATATTATAAATATCATGGTTAAAAGCATCATTCTTATCAATAAAATTCATTTTTCTTCTTTAAAATGAGGCTTGGATGTTTAAATGTACAATAAGTACATAGTTCATAATACAATTGATAACATATAATTTCTAAACTTTGGAGTTTTTATTATATTGACCTTTTTCTTTATAGTCTCTCACTTCTAGTAGTAAGAAGCAATTTGGTGATTATTTGCAATTTTATTATAACTACCATAATTGTAATAATTATATTAATTTTTTTTTTCATATTGATGGTTATCGTCATAACCTTGCTCACATTCAAACCTTTCAAATTTTTATAACATTCACTTTAGGGAATATACCTTGTTATTTTAATAGAAACTCATTATTTTATTTTTTGTATGGAAATTTTATCTTACATTGAACATAACATTTGAATATCATAATTCATCACTTGCCTACAACAAACATATAATTGTTAATTCAATTTACACTATTTTATGTGACTAAGCCTAAAATTAATATAATGTCAATCACATAAAAATAATTAATGGTAATTTTAGGTAGGAATTCATCACATAAATATATAAATTGTGCTCTGATAAATAGTTCCCAAAGTAAATAATGCAATGTATAATTAAGAGGACAAAAGACTCTTATACACAACTTTAAAACAAATAATATTACATATACAGGAAACATAACATATAACTAGAGAGTATAATATTTAATTAAGATGACTTGAAACTTTCAATCTCTTAAAACTATTATATCATAGTTTGAGTAATAAAATTTCTCAACAAGATTTCCGTAAAATTAGTTCATATAATTAATGATGTACAAGACAATTTTAATTCCATCAATAAAAAAAAATAATCGTCATTTAAGAGAGAAAATTTTAAGATGATATGAATAAGTGTATTAAAAAAATGATGAAATAAAAATTCATTGAATTGTGTATCATCATAATATTTCATTTTCTAAATCAAGTAGAAAATAATTAATACACATAAATAATCATGAATTTAGATAGTATATATGAAAGTAAAACATTCATGTCTAAATTGCTACAAATTATGGCATTCAATATAGTATAAGGAAAATTTTTTGTTTAATATATTAGTTATCATCATAATTTAATTTCTAAATAAAGCAAAAAATAATTTAGACAAATTCCAAAATATTAATTATCATTAAACAATACATTTACTAATGTAAAAAAAAGTAGAAAATAATTTATATAAAATTTTCAAATATTAATTATCATATATTTAATTTCTAGGTAAAGCAAAAAATAATTTATAATTAAGATAGTTAATTTGATCTTTTCATTATACATGGTTTATAATTGCAACCTTACCTATGTCTAAACTCTCTTCTTATTATTTATGTATTCACTTTAAGAAATGCAAAAAACTAATACGATTGGTTTCATATTTTTCATCAAAAAAACTTTATAATTGTTAATGCATTCACTTTAAGAATTCAATGAAATCAATTAGACAAATTTCATAATATCTTATCAAAAGTTTATTATTTAGTCATAAAAAGGCATGAAATCAATAATAAAGAATTTTGGGAAGAATTATTCACTAATGATCGTATCTTTCCTTGAGAGTTGTCTAAAGGATTAAGAGATCCTTTTACAATAAGATATTTAGTTTTGAATCCTTTAAGAAAAGATATTAAAAAATTATTATCTTTAAATATCTTCGCCTTGATGTTTGACCCAGATTTTAGTGTTTGTTGTTAAGAAATTAGGGATCATGTAAAATAAATTCTCCAAGGCCAATATTGTACAAAATTTGTAATTGAATTGAAGAGGCGTAAACAAACCTTGAGAGTTCATTACTTGAAACATTTGTGAATGTAAACAGATAAAAAGTCCTAACAAAGGATTTAATATTTGAAATCTTTGGAGCACCATAAAATTCTCCACATAAGAAATAATCATTCATCATGTACGAGTTATTGCTAGAAATGAAATGTATAAAATCTATGAACTAAATTAAATGAAATGCTTAAATAGTTAACTTTTGTGTTGATAACATATTATAAAAACGTGTTATGAAAACACTTAGCTTAACATTAGAAAAAATAAGTAGAAGAATTATAAGAGGAGGACAATTATCCCATTCAATTATATATAGAATGGTCCTTTCAATCACATATTTATATGACAAGTAAGTCATAGGTTAGAATTTCGTACTAATAATTCACAATGAAAATTAAAATCAAATTGTTCATAACAAAAAAAAATAATTAATCATAAAAAAGGAATAACATATTTGGATAAATTAAAAACATTTACATTAATTATAATTATTCATTTCATTTCCAAGTATTTTAAACAAACTTTGTTACAAGATACATTGAATTAGCCGAAAGCCAGGGGCAGGGGGAACATTACTTTCACTAGTTCTTTGAGAATCTTCCTTTTATGTAACAAATTACACATGCTTCTTGACAGAAAATGTCATCGATCGTCAGTTTATTTTAGAATATATATTCAAAACGAACGAATATAATTTACTTGGTTTTTATTTTTATTATTATTTAATCCCTTTCCTTATATTTCTCAAATCTAAGTATATAAATGAAATGTAATTTTAACTTTATCCTTGCCATGCATGCATTTTGGAGTGTGTTCATGCCACGTTTTTGTACTTTATTCTGCTTCAACTTCTTTCCCTCCTTCCTTTTTTTTTTCTTTTCTATTTTTTCTTCTTTCTTCTGTTTATAAGGACTGAACATCCATTTTTTTTTCTAGAAAAAAACAGAAGGATTGAGGAAAAAATCACAAAATTTTATTAGCTTCATTTTTTACATAAAATTTTAAAAATAAAATAAATTACTTTGCTTCAAAATCAGAACATAGCATCCATTATTTTAAGAATTTACAATAATATATACTCACATATCATCCAACTTCATAAAATTGTTGATAGCAAAATTCAAATGAAAGACATGAATTCTCAAAAGTAACGGAATCAGCTTAGCCCACACTAACTTCAGTTTAGCACTTAATAATTTTATTACTTAACTTCTTTTTTCTTGTTTTGCCATTAAAATCTTAAATTTTGGGTTGCACGTTCTATAGCATTAATTAATTTGACACAATATATAGAAGCGAGTGGCCAAACTAAGACATGAAATAAAACTTCTTGTTATCCGTAGTACAACAATTTTCCATAAAATGTCAATCTCCTAATTAGCCATGAAATTATCCCATTTCATATATATTTAGAACCCAAACAGTTCATATTATCCATGCTTTTTGCATACATAATTTATTGATTTATTACTCTGATCAATAAATTATAAATTGACTTCCATATATATTTCATGCATTAATTTATTGATTATTTCTTAATAATTTTTATATGATACCAATAAATTGATAACTTATAATTTATCATTATTTTTTAAAAATTTATCTTTTTCCTTTTAATTAATTGACAATTCATATCTTTAATCATATAAATCTAATAAGATTAATTTAGTTTTAGATAATTATATTCTTATTTTAAATTATAAATAAATAAAAATAAGTATAAAAATTAATAAATATATAATATCATGAAATATAATTAATTAAATTTTAAATAATTATATTTTTATTTTGAAAATTAATTGTATTAATATAATTTAATCTCAAAATCAATACAAATTAATTTAATCTATATATTTATTTATATTAATATATTCTTTTATATCACTTGGTTATTTTTAATTAGTTCAACAACTAATCTTATAAAACACTTCTAAGCTTTGTAACTCTATTTGATGCAAATAGTTAATAAATAGAGATGTAAACGAGTCAAATTGTTTGTAAACAATTTGAAATAAACATGTAAAAAGTTCGATTTAAGTTTGACTTTAAACGAGTCAAACCTAAATGAATTTAACTTGATTAATATAAGAGTCAAACTTAAGTTTCTTATTACTCAATTCAAACTATTTTTGAGTTTAAACAAGTTTGATAATAAAAAATGTATTTTTAATTTTATACTAGATATAAATAATATAATACATAAAAAAATTCAATCACACTAGTAATTGTTGAAATTACATGAAAAGTATGATGTTTTAGTTGAAGTAATTAATTTTTTAATATACATTACTTTTTATTAAATATAATTGTTGTTATTATATGATGATTGTGTTAAATTTTTTAATAGATTTAAAGATTATAGAAAAATTTATATAGATAAATAAAATGATATTAAAAAAATATGGTATCTAATTTATTTATGAAAAATAAAATTTCAATTTTATGTAAAATAACAAATTATTCAAGTAGGATTGGATTAACTCAAATTAAAATTTAAATATTTTAAGTTTAATCTAAAATTTAGACTTAATAATATATTATTTAAATAAACTCATATAAACTCATTTAAGCTTTTATTCCAATCAATCTTGAATTTGAGTTCAAATTATTTAAAATTAATAATATTCAGTTTGAGTATGAACTTGTTTATTTTTAACAAATTCAAACTTGAGCATATAAATATTTGGTTTAGCTTGATTCATTTACACCCCTATTAATAAGCTAGCTATTTGTATAAAAAATGTATATTAATAGTAATTGTTGGACTATTGAAATAAATAGATATATGAATTAAATTAATTCATATTTATTTTAAGATTAAATTATATTAATGCAATAAAAATATTTAAAATAAGAATATAATTACATAAAATTTAATTAATTATATTTATGACATTATATATTTATTTTATCATAAAAATAATAATAAAATAATTTAAAATTTAATTAATTATATTTTATAACATCACATATCTATCTATTTATTTAATTATTTATTTTTATTTATTTATATTAAATTAATTAGAATATGTCAAATACTTATAGATTATCATTTAGTTAAAAGAAAAGAAATAAATTTTAAAAAAAATTAAAAAGGTTTCTAACGTATAACTTATACCTTATGAAACTTATCAAATAAGAGTTTATTTTTCAAATAAATTAGTGCACTAAATATCTTTAGAAATTAGCTTATAATTTATTAAATATGTTAATAAGATATACGCTAATTTATTTATTGTGTAAAGTTTCATTTTGCACAAGTTAATTGATTAGTTAATTGACAGTTGATAAGTTAATTTATAACTGATAACTCATAAATTACTTGAAGTGTTTCACAAAATTAACTATTGAATTAATTAAAATTATAAAATAATGTAAAAGGACATATTAATAGAATAAATATATAATTAAAATAATTTATATTTATCTAAAAATTAAATTATATTAATGTGATTAAAAAATTTAAAATAAAATATAATATTTAATATTTAATCAATTATATTTTATAAACTTATATATTTATTTACTTATATAATTTTTATCTTATTATTTATTATAAAATTAAAATTACTTAAAATATAATTAATATAATTTTATAATATTATTTATTTACACATATTTTTATATATTTATAATTTATAATTAGGATATAATTATGTTAAAATTAAATTAATTATATTTTATAAAAAATATTTAAATTTATATTAGAAAGGACATAAGTTGTAAATTAAGAAAAAGAATAATAATAGATTTGAAAACAATTTGAAAAGATAATAACTTATAAATTATAAATTATCTATTTTTTCCTATAAGTTTGTGTGAGAAATATTTCTAGATATTAGCTTATAACTTATTGACTAAGTCAATAAGTCATAAATTAACTTATTTGTTATGAGAAACGAAGCCTAAGACACTCACCTAATACAATTAGTTAGCTAATTAATTATCTTACCAATAACTTGTTTAAAAAATTAAGAGTTTCTTGCTTGTAATATGTGTCATTTATATAAGTGCATTTTTTTAAATAAAAAAAATCTTACTAAGTTATTTGGTTAGTACTTTTTTTCCCTATATTTGAAATCATAAAAAATTCTAATTCAATTTATTTAAAAATGAATTCAAGTAACAGATAAAATATTAACCAAATCATTTCATGAAAAATTAATCACAACATAGTTCATTTGAGTTTCATTTGGGTTGAATTTATCATGCATTTGTTCGTCATTTGGGCTCGATATAAAGAGGAGCAAGTTCAGTATGATAACGCAACAACCTAGCAACAAGGTGAACGATCTCTCTCACTTTGGTAATTGCCAATATAGTTTTTCCTTTTCCCAAACACTTCCTCTACATCAATCTTCTCAAATACAAATTCTCTCCCTTTTATCTCCAATATGTCAGAAACCTCAAAAACAATGGCCTCTGAAGTTCTTGACTTGGCTCCTGGTAAGGTCACTGCTGTTAACAAGGCTACTCCAAGAGGACCTACATGACATTTCTAGTAGGATAGTGACTATGTGAAGGGAGCGTAACAAATATAATTATTGTAATCTTGTGTATTATTTCAATAATATATGAGTACAATATATACAAGTCATGAAGAGAATAAATTCCTGAAATTTCCTAATATGTATTGATCATGATTGATCATGATTCTTATCCCTAGAATTATTCCCAATATGCATTAATCATGATTGATTATGAAATATACAAGATTTCCTAAATATCAGTAATGAGATAATTAACATAATTAAGATGATTCTCCTAAATAATTACCATAATTAATATGATATGATTTTTCTAATACTCCCCCTCAAGTTAGCGCATGAAAGTCTTGAATGCCTAACTTGCCCAAAAGAAAGTTAAATTGTTGTTTCTCGAGAGCTTTAGTTAAGATATCAGCAAGCTGGTTGTAGGTCCGTACATGCATAGTAGTAATGTTACTAGCTTGGATTTCATCACGAATGAAATGATAATCTACCTCAATATGCTTGGTACATTCATGAAATACCAGATTGGCTGTGATATGAATGGCTGCTTGGCTATCACAATAGAGTTGCATAGGTTAAGGGTGTGGTACCTGTAAGTCACCCAGAAGAGTTTTAAGCCATTTCAATTCACAAGTTGTAGTAGCCATAGATCTATATTCAGCCTCTGCTGAGGAATAGGAATCTGTGGCCTGCTTTATAGTTTTCCAAGATATAGGGGGCCGGCCTAATAAAACAAAATATCCTGTCAATGAACGTCTACTAAGAGAACAACTGGCCAATCAGAATCACAGTAAGCATATAACTGTAAATTACTATCCGATCGAAGAAAGATCCCTTATCCTGGATTTGCTTTCAAATACCGAACCACCCTTATTGCAGCATCCTAATGTTTCTGATGAGGACAATACATGAATTGAGCTAGAATGTGCACAGAGTAACTAAGTTCAAGCCAAGATATGGTTAAATAGATAAGTCTCCCAATGAGACGATGATATTTCTCAGGATCCTCCAAAATAGCTCCATTAACAAGGGTTAATCCATGATTTTGTTCAAGAGGAAAATCGGCTGGTTTGGCTCCTAACAACCCAGTTTCCGAGATAATATTCAAAGCATATTTGCATTGATACAAGAAAATCTCTTAAGGTCCTCGGGCCACCTCAAGACCTAAAAAATACTTCAGAGAGCCAAGATCCTTCATGTAGAAGCATGTGCTAAGATACTGCTTAAATCGTTCAATCACATCTCCATTGTTTCCTGCAATAATGAGATCATCAACATACACTAGAACAGTTAAAATCACATTCCCTTCATGATAAGTGAAAAGTGAGTAATTGGCATGAGATTATTTAAACCCATATTTCTTCAATGCGGCAACAAGTTTTGCAAACCAATTTTGTGGTGCCTGCTTTAAGCCATAAAGGGACTTTTAGAGCTTGCACACTTTCCCGAGATCTGTACTATAAAAGCTAGGAGGTAATTGCATATAAACTTCCTCATCCAAATCACCATGCAAGAAAGCATTATGAACGTCCATCTGATGTAGTATCCATGATCGAGCAGTAGCAATGACTAAAAGTATTCGAACTGTAACCATCTTTGTAACTGGTGCAAAAGTCTCATTATAATCAATTCCTTCTTTTTTACTATCTCCTCGAATAACTAGTCTCACCTTGTGACGTTCCACAGTCCCATCTGATTTATACTTAATCTTATACACCCATTTGCAACCAATAGCTTTCTTTCCGAGTGGAAGTATTGTTAATGTCTAGGTGCCATTATTTTCTAAAGCATCTATTTCTCCTTTCATGGCTTTGTGCCATAAAGGGTCTCGAACAACATCTGAGAATCAAGATGGCTCATGTCTAAAAGTTACTGCTGTAAGAAACTGTCTATGTTTCATAGAAAAATTACTACAAGTCACATAGTGTGCAATAGGGTATAACGTACTTGAGGATTGTGATGGAGTGAGTGCCTTAGCAATGAGGTCATTAACGCAATGCACAGTATGACATAGATAATCTTTGAGCTTGCTTGGTGGATGATGTTCTCTGTGACCTCGACTAAGAGGTTCATTTATAGGTGGTGCTAGCACAACATTCTCATCTGAGGGATTTGGATTTGAACCTCCTTCTTGTACCTCCCCAATGTGTCCCTCAACTTCACTACTCCCCCTTACACTAAGCATACCTGTGTTAGATTCATCAATGAAAGGAGATCCATTATTCCATAAGATCTGTGTGGGGGCATGAGATTTATTTGCTATATAGGAGTAATCAATGAAAGGAAACTCATTTTCACAAAAACACAACATCACGTGACTCAAAGTATTCCTTACTCTCCAAGTCATAGAGACGCCATCCTTTTTTTTCATAAGGATATCCTACAAAAATGCATTTTCGACTTCTCTCAGCAAACTTGTCCTTTTAGCGAGGTCGATTGTGGGCATAACACAAACACCCAAAAGTGTGAATATAAGAATAAATAGGGGTCTTACCAAATCACGCTTCATGAGGACTTTTACCTTTATGAAGAGTGGTAGGAGTGCGATTTATCAAGTATCCTGCAGTAAGAATACATTCTCCCTAAAATTCAAGAAGTAGATTAGCTTGAAATCGAAGAGCTCGAGCTACATTTAAAATATGCCTATGTTTTCTCTCCATACGGCTATTTTGTTGAGGGGTGTCAACCATAAAAGTTTGATGAATTATTCCGTGTTCAATGAAATAGGATTTCAAGGCTTTAAATTCAGCTCCATTATCACTTCTCACAATTTTTACGAACTTGTTAAATTGAGTGTTCACCATAACACAAAATTTTTTAAGAATATTCCTAACTTCACTCTTTTCTGCCAATAAATAAATCCACACAGCACGAGAAAAGTTATCCACAATGGTTAAAAAATAAGAAGCACTACAAGAAGAGCGAACACGATAAGCACCCCACATATCACAATGTATTAAATCAAAGGGTTCAATGACTTTATTTTCACTTAGAATAAAAATAACTCTTGTTTGCTTAGCTCTCAAACAAATATCGTAAACTTTCTCATGTTTATCACTAATTTGAATACCAGGAAGTAAATTAACTATTTGACTTGCAGGATGTCTCATACGCCTGTGCCACATGGTAAAAGAGTCAGTCCACTTGCTTTGCACACTTGGACAAAGGTCACTACGCGAAAATGATAGACCCCATTCTGCTGTTCACCCACACCAATCACTATCCTCGAAATGCGGTCCTATATTACACATAATTTATTAGAAAAAGTGACTGCACAATTTGAGTCATATATCAATTGAGAGACAGAAATAAGGTTACACGTTAAATTGGAGACATGCAACACATTATTCAAGATTAAGCCTTTCCCAAAATTTATTGTTCCTTCCTTGTCTACAATTGCATTTCTTCCGTCAGGTAGCCTAATAGGACAAGGTGAGACATCAACTATGTTTGTCAACAAACTTATATCACCTATCATATGATTTGAAGCCCCTGTATCCAATAATCAAGAATTTTTCACCTGTTTACCAATGGATGTAATATTTTTGTGGGAATGTTTAGTAGGGCTATCCATTGATCATCGCTTAACCCGGGAAAGGATTCATGTTCATCAATGACTCCTCTTGTCTACATGGTTGTTGTAATGTGAGCTTGCTACATTTGTGCGGCATTAGCCTTTTTCATGTCTTGTCCAGCCATAATCATGCAGCGGTCAGGTTACCCTGCCACTCTAATACCATAACAAATATAATTATTGTAATCTTGTGTATTATTTCAATAATAGATGAGTACAATATATACAAGTCATGAAGAGAATAAATTCTCAAAATTTCCTAATATGTATTGATCATGATTGATCATGATTCCTATCCTTAGAATCATTCCCAATATGCATTGATCATGATTAATCATGAAATGTACAAGATTTCCTAAATATCAGTAATGAGATAATTAACATAATTAAAATGATTCTCCTAAATAATTACTATAATTAATATGATATAATTTTCCTAATAGAGCGATAGGTCTAGCTAAGAGATTGATGAGTATTAATTTCAAGTTAGGTAAATTTTGATAAAATGATTAATTAATAGAATAATGAATATTAATTTCAAATTTGATAAAATTTAATGGAGTGATTTCTAAATTTTCAAAGGAAGTAAAATCTAATCATTCTAAAATTAAAATGAATATTGTATATTTTTACCTAAATTAATTACCCTAAATCCACTGACCTTAACGTTATAGAAAATAAATCAATCCAATGGAAAATCAACAAAGAAGAGAAACCCAACTTCATTCTAGTCTTGTTATTTTCTTTTAAAAAGATATTCATATATGTGTTGTAATTTTTTTATTGAAAAATACTTCAAACACTCTTTAAAAGATGAGGGAATGATCACATCTGTATAATAGATAGTGAAATTCATAGAATTATAGATTTTATAATTTATGAAAGAGAATGAGTAGAGAGTCAATGTAAGAGAATGAAAATAGTATTGCCCTTTTTATTTAGCATGTGTGTGTGTGTGTGTGTGTATAAAGTAAATTTTGCTGATAATGAAACTCTTGTTGAATTGAACAGATGAAATCATGTTATTATTCTTATCCTTGGTGGCGGCGGCGGCGACAGCTGTTGTTGGTATGCCAATCACAATTATTGTAGGAGTGATACCTAAAATAACAGAAGCTGTGAATAATTATCAGAAAGGTGAATCCTCACTTGGTGGCACAAAATCCTTTATAGCATGTGAGATAATCTTCATATTAGTTTTTCTTGGCGGATCGATTCTGATTGTGTATGTCTTCGTTAAGGGTGCAAATGGGCTGGACCGAGTTAGGCTTTGCCTTAAATAGGCCAGGCCTGTATTACAAAACATTAGCCCGAGTCTGACCTATTAGCCTACATAAGGCTTTATTTCAGGCCCGAGCCTTGCCTGTTTTAAAAGCTTGGCCTGACTTGTTAGCCTATTTAAAAGCCTACTTTAAATACAAGCTTTTAAATAAGCTAACAACTTAAGACTTAAAAAGCCTATTATAAAAAAGCCTTAAATAAGCTAATAACTTATATAAACTTATATTAATATATTCTTAAAATGCTCCTAATAATACTAAAATTAATACAAAATTTTATATAAGAACTAATTAACAAAGAAATAAATTCATATACTCATAACATAAAATTACTAATTTAAATATTTAATATTTAATTAAAAGTAAAATAACATTAAGTTATCATAACATCAAAAGTTAAGAATAAAGGCAAATTAGTTCACCATAAATTATACAACAAACATTCAAAATATTTAATCTATATAATAGACTTGAAAAAAAACCTATATGTCATTACCTTTATAATAAATAAATTTAAATAAAAAATATTAAATAAGACTACCCGATAGGCTTGTAGGATAGGCTTAAAATAAAAAAGTCTGGCCTGTTTAATTAAAAAAGCTTTTATACTAGCTTTAGCCTAGCTCATTTAGTTAAATAGGCTAAGCTGAGTTAGGCCTTAATTAGGCCGGGCCATAGGCCCCCGATAGGCTGCCCGACCCATTTGCACCCCTAGTGTTCGTATACTTCATCTACATGACAGACCCACATAGGGAAAAAGTGACACTAGTAAATGGAGTGACGCCGGAAGATGGAGTTTAGAGTTATGTGAATTCTAATTGTCTATTTTTTTTTTCGGGTGAGTAGGAATTTCTTAAAGAGAAAAATACTATTTTTTATTTTTTTGTTAAAAATATTGAAATTCATTTCATGATTCATGGTTGTATTAGTTAGAGCTGGATAATTTACTTTCTAGAGGAAATTCTAAGGTACACCTAGGATTTCTAAATCATGAGTTTAGAAATTCTAAGGTACTGTAACAAGTCCCTCTTTTTGGTTAGATGTTTACGTTATTGTTATTATTTTTGGGTTTAATTGAGAAATTTTAGTTACAACACAATGCAAGCTCCAATCAGAAAAGTTGAAAAACAAACATATTATATAAATTACATATTGTTTCTTCAAATTATTGTTAAAATATAAACTTACCATAACTTGATCATTCTAGCTGAAAATATAAAAATTTTATTTTAATTAGCACTGTGTGTTAAAGATATTGTAATAAATACCATTAATGCAACATCATTGTAAAAATCAAATTAAACTAATAGTTTTTTAATCAAGTAACATGTTATTTCTTGAAGGCATTGTTGTAAATCTTCGCATCTAATTTTGATCCAAAAATCTTATATATATATAATCATTCTTAGTGTTACAAAAAATAAAACTAAGAATTGATCCAAGCTAAATTTTCAATAATATTTAAAAACAGGTGTAAGAAAACAAGTTTGCAAGAGATTATAATGGTTTTTCAAAAGGAGATTGTGAGAAATTTAACAAAAATAATATTGAAATTGTAAACTTTAGTGTACAATTTAAGGAAAAAAAAGAAGATATTGCATCGATTATAAGGGAAAATGTTGAGATTAAAGAATCAATTTGGAGTTATGAAGCTGAGAAGGAGAATGAGAATCCTTTATCTTTTAACTTTGAAGTTAAAGAGGAAAAGATCCCAATTTTTTCAAAAAAGGATCTAGATGCTGAAAAAGAACAATAGACTTCAAAATTTATTGAAAAGATAACTCAAGGCTTATCTTGTGCCATTAAAGAACATTACAAGAAATAACGCTTTCGGCGACAATACTTTTTACGATGACAAAAAATCGACTGTTGGTGATACATAATAACACTTTTATCGACAACATAAGTGTTGGTCATACATTAAAATTCTATATATGAGAAATTTTTCGACTGAAAATTAGGCCAAAACTAATAATGACGATAAAGTCGTCAATAAAAATAAGGGAAAAATTTTTAGTGGGAAAATAGAATCTTCAACGATGATAGTTATCATTAGTGAAAATAAAAAAAATTTGACCATCAATCTACTTGACAAACTGCAATGACCTAGTCATCATTAAAAGCGTATGGGATTTTACCAACAACACTGTCATCAATAAAGAACACTCAAAAAATTGTGTTGCCAAGACTTCCAAGTACTTTATTGACACTTGTGTCATCAATAAAATATCATGTGCTTTCAATGATGACTGAGTCGTCACAATTTATCAAGTAAATTGATAGTCAAATTTTTTTTATTTTCACCGACAACAATTATCGTCATTAAAGAATTCATTTTCTCGATAAAAAATTTACCAACAATCATGTCATTGTTGAAAGTTTTTTATTGATGACCCTTTAAAAATGACCAAGAATTATGTCATTATTAAAAGGGCCTTTAGCTATAAATATCTCCCAATATCATTTCAATCTCATTCACACAAGGAAGGAAGAGGCATAATGGAGAAACAACAATTTTGATAATATTTATTTATTTTTTGTATAAATTTTATCATTTTTTAACAATATAGTGTATTTTATTATTTATATTTTTTAGAATTGTTAATTTTTATTACTATTAATTAGTATCGATGTTTGATGTTTAGTTTCCATTTGATCAGTAGATTTATTCCATTGAGATATGTAAATCAAATTTTATTATATTTTATTTGAATATGTAATTTATGAGTGATTAATATGAAATGCGTTAATTCAGTTTGCGATATGATTATTTTGATATGAAATAAATTCTATTTAGTTTTACATGTTATAAAAATAAACATGTTTATGTAGTCTTATTTTAATATACAATTTATGAATTTAAATTTTATCGTTGTTATGTTAGTGGGTAAAATTATAATTTTGCATAATATAATATGTGTATGAAATATTTAGTAAAGTTCATATAAGATGAAATTGTTATATTATTTTGTTTACAAATTTTAGAATTTTGGGTATCGTTTAAAAAACAAAATTTTTAATTATATTCTAAAATTGAAATAATGTAATAAAAATTAAAATATAAAGTATAAAACTAGAATGACTATATAAATATATTTTAAAAAATATATATTCATATAAAAGTAATCTTTTAGGTATATAATTAAATTTTCTCAATATAACTTAATAAAAATATTTTAATGAAAATGTGTAATAAAAAATTCAAATTTTAAAAATACATTTAATGAAAATATTATGAATATATAAATAAGATATTTTTCAAATTTTCAAATTTTAGAATATTTATATATGTAAAAAATAAAATTATGTATCAAATAAGGAAAAAATATTGAGATATTGAAAGTAAAAGACATAAAAAAATATTGAATATATAAATAAATTATTTTAATACATTATAAAATTCAATATTTTTATACAATTAATAATAAAATCAGATATTATAGAAATAAATAATAATAACAATTATATAAATGCAAATATGCCTTATAAAAATACAACAATTATATAAATATATTTGAAAAAATATGTTTATATGAATGTAAAATTTTGAATATATAATCATATTTGGATTAATATATATTAATAAAAATATGTAAATATTAAAAATTCAAATGATGGCAATACATTTGAATAATTATACATTGAATATATGAATAAGAAATTTTAAATGATTGAAAAATTAAGTTTTTTATATATTCAATAATAATTTTAGATATTATATAAATAAATAATAAGAACTAAAAAATACATATAAATTATATACAAATAAGTAACAATAAGATTATATATGGTTATATATTTTAAAGAATTTAAAAATCATAAAGATATCATGTAAAAATATGATGACTATATTAACATATTTTACATAATCCTCATTTACATGAAAATAGAATTTTAAATATATAAATAGAAATTTTTAAAAGATTGAAGGAATTTCAATTTTTATGTCATTGAGAATTCTCATACAAAATATAACCAATATCAATTTAATAATTATATAATCATAGAATTTTGAAAGTACTGAAATTTAAAAATTTATCAGTACTCATAAAATATACATTTTGTTAAAAGATTTTAATTGTACATCTTATAAATATAGTAAAGTAGGTTCAAAAATTCAATTGTTAATTCTAAAATGTTAAATGTAACAATTTATATGGATATTTAAAATATCCAACAATGCATGAAAGGAATTTAGTAAGACACTCATGTAAAAAGTACATGAACCAATTATTTCAAAAATTAACAATATTCAAGACACATATTATAGATAATGAATTTCATCCATTATACACGAATTGGATACATTATAAAAAGAAAACATTGTCAATCTTTAGATTAATTGCTTAACTGGCTTGCTTCTCCTAGCACCAGGGTAAATCTTAAAAGGCATGAATAAAAGAGAATTACTGACTATAATGCCAGCACTTTCTTTTCTCCTTTTTCTTTTTAGAAGTGACTATTTACTCATCTTTTCTAAAGTAAGCATACACTGAATCTCCCTAATGATATGATGGGTTAATCATTTACTTCATTGGTTCCAATAATGGCAACTGCAGAAGCTATTATTGGCTTAATCATTTTCATTATAACTTTCTAAGTAAGGCAGATGGTTTAACTTCTAAAGGGAAAGGGGGCATCTCCTGATAATAAGGATGAGATGGTAGGATGAGATGGTAGATATTAGACATGATTTCATTAGCCTTTACGTAATTGAAGAAATAGTTCAAGATGATGGAGAAAGGAATGAGGATACATCTAAAGGGAATATTTGATCAAATTATAGCAGTTGCAATGACCTTTTTGAACAAGTGGAGACAGAATTGTATCCAGAATGCACAACATTTTTAACCTTAAACTTTCTAGTGAAATTCATGCATTTTAAAGTGCTACATAAATGGACTAACAAATCATTTGATACTCCTTTGAAGTTATGACAAGAAGTGCTTTTGAAGGATAATAAATTACCAGAATTACACTATAGTGTAAAGAAATAGTTTAATAAATTGGAGTTAAGGTATGAGTCAATCCATGTGTGCAAGTATGACTATGCACTTTTTTGTAAAAAAACATGCTATAAAGGATAACTATCCAATTTGTGGGAAGAGTCGATAGATAAACAAAAATATGAAAAGCAAAAAAATGCCTCAAAAAGTACTTTGATATTTTCACTGACTCCTCAGCTAAAGCAATTGTATGGATTAAAGCACACTGCAAAGGATATGATATAGCAACATATAGGAAGGTCAACAAAGGATAGGGTAATGCGACATCCTGTTAGAGAAGCTTAGCAAGAATTCAATAGAAGGCATTCCGATTTCTCCGTAGACCTGTAGAACATTGAGTTAGGCTTAAGTACAGATGAATTTAATCCTTTTAGTGATATGAACTTGTCCTATAATTGTCCTATAGCATTTGGCCAGTGGTCATGACTATTTATAATTTGTCACCATGGATTTATATGAATCGATCTTTTTTCATATTAAATCTGTTAATACTAGGGCCATATTCCCCAGGCAAGGATATTGATGTCTTCTTAAGACTGATTGTAGAAAAGTTAAGATAACTTTAGGAGAAAAGGGTTAAGAGTCGAGATCCTAATACAAATACGTTGTTCAACATGTGAGTGGCATTGTTATGGACTATGAATGATTTTCTTGCATGAAGTAATATCTTTAGCTGGAGTGGACATAGCTATAAAGCATATCCTACGTGCAATGACAATACTCCATCAATTTAAGTTAAGGGGAAATAGCTTATGTTAGTCATTATCGGTAGCTTCCAAAGAATCACACATAGAGAAACAAGAATAAGTTCAATATGAGCTAGGAAAGGAAAGCCTTTCCTCATCCTCTTACTAATAAAATTATCATAAGCTAATTAGGTAAAGTAGCTCAAAGACTTCCTAAAAAGCATACTCAATTTGATAGACATAAGAGGAGCGTATTTTTTGATCTTTTGTATTAACCGATAAGGAACCTAAGGCACAATATTGATGTAATGTATATTGAGAAGGATGTGTGTGATAGTATTTTGGGTACATTATTAGACATTAAGTATAAAACAAAAGATACAAATAATGCAAGATAAAATCTAGCAAACATAAATATAAAGTCAGACCTACATCTGTATGAGGAGAGAGGTAAGCTTTTCAAACCTTATGCTACATACATGCTCAACTAGGATGAACAAAGATAGTTTTGCCAATTTATAGGAAAAATGAAATTTCTTGATAAGTTTGCTGAGAATTTCAAGAAGAATGTGACTAGTCTTGAAAAGGTTGAAACTATATGACTTTCATATTATCACGTAAAAATTGTTAGGACTTTTGGTTCAAGCATTTTTACTGAAGGAACTATCATATTTGATTATTGAGTTGTATAACTTTTTCAACCAAATATGTGCTAGAACTCTCAATAGGAGGGATGTCTAGCAAGTCAAGTAAGACATTATCATCATTTTATACAAAGTTGAAATGATATACCCTTCATCATTTTTTGACATAATGGTTTACCTAGTGATGTGCTTGCCTAACAAAATATTACAAGGTGGTCCCGTTCATTTTTTATAAATGTACCCATACGAAAGATACATCAAAAAATTCAAGAATTATGTTAGAAATCGTGCTTAACCTAAGAGTTCAATTGAAAAATGATATGTTATTGATGAGGCATTAACATTTTGTTTCATGTAATTGGGAGGAGTAGAAACTAGATTCAATTGGCCTAATTGAAATTAGGACGTAGCATCCAAAGATGTAAAAAAGGCATTGTCAGTGTTTAAATCTTAATATTGACTAGTGGAGAAAAAAATCATTTCTCACTTCAATAGGAGAGATTGAGATGTTGCCATATGGTACATTTTAAATAATTATGCCAAGATCAAAAAGTATTTCCAGTAAATCTCTATAACCATTCATACTTTTATCCTAATTAATTATAACAAATGAAAATACATATGTTATATAGTGAACACCAACAAAAACTCGAACAAAGTGGTGGTGAAAACATTAATCAGTTACAAAGAACAAAATTCTCTGCATGATTTTACTCTAAGGTAAATGCTTGTACTTTCCAACTATGTTATACCAATTATGTAAATATTGTTCTTTAGTTATACTTTCTTCTCAGTTTAACTATTGTTGAAAATGTTATTTTCACATATGTACTATTTATATAAGAATGGTTCCCCAAAAGCCACAAAAGAGCTACTATCATTAGCTTTTAGTCCCAATCTTATTATTATGATGTACTTAGCATGTGTTGTAAATAAAGTACATTTTGTAGTTGAAACTTAGAATGTGAAGCATAAAACACAGAACAATGACATTTTTATTTTGAGAACTGATGGTAATATATTTTATAATGTATTGGAGGATATCATAGAGTTAATTTATTTAAATAAATACAATATAACTCTATTCAAATGCAAATAGTATAACATTGATCTAAGAAAGAAGAAACTTTGTATTAATAAGAACATTACAAGCATCTCCATCAGTGGGTAGTAGTATAAAGATGACCCTTATATATTTGCAACCCAAGCAAAACAAGTCTTCTATATTAAGGATCCTTTTAATAAGTCAAATCAGAGGGTTATGCATAATGTGGTGCATCATGATATATAGGATATACCTGATAATGATGTCGGTACATAACACTTGCCATTCTTATAGGTTATTAACTCCTCCAATTTTAATCTTATAATTGATCTTGGAGATTTCTATTTAGTAAGCTTGAAAGATCAAAAAAATAGTCCTTTAATCATTTCATCTTCTAGGAATACTAATTCTACTACAAAAAGAGTGGATGAATTCATCAATAATGAAGATAGTTTGGAAGACCAAATAATTGAAGATTATATGGAAGAAAGGCTTCTACAATCTGATGATTATAAAAAAATTGATAAGCATGAAGATAAGTCTGTTATTTTCACTAACACTAACTCAGATTAGGGTTTAATATTTTTTTTTGTATTATAATTCATAATTGTTTAAAACTAATTGTGTAATTTCATTATACAAACACAATAATTTATGTATTGTCATCAATTAGTTCAATTGTAGATTTTTTTCTTAAATGCTTATAAAATGTGTATTTTTTTAACCATAATTGATGTCAAAGCACAATACCATACAGGTGACGATGGAAGGGACCGTCCATATTGACCTATACGCATTTCATCGCAGTGTGAAGGATCAAGTATTTTTTCTTAATATGTATACTTAAGTTAATTATTTATTACATATAAACTCATGGTACTAACATTGTCTCTTATCTATCAAAGTTGTAACTCTAAGAAAGAAGGGCCCAAATAGGTCCCTCAGGCTACATAAGAAGATGAAAAATAAAAGGAAAGATTGGTGTCTATACAATTTGATACAATTGGTATATAGCATGCAATTGATAAGAATGATAACCATCTCTCATATGATATTGGTAGTATTAAAAGTGTACATAGGTCGGGCCCAATCCAGCAAGCCGAATTACATAAAATGCAAGGTCTGAACCCGGTCTGGCTCATTTATATTTTAAAAAAATTTAGTTCGACTCAGCCCAATTTTTTAAATAAAAAGCCCGAAGCTCGACCTAAAAGCCTAGAAAAAAATAATTTTTTATTTTTTCATAAAAAATAAATTTTTAAAATAAAAAATATATATTTAAAGAGATAATATGATATTTAAATATATAAAATATTTAATCATATTAAATTAATATTTTTTGTATTAAAAATAATTATTTTTATATATAATTATTTTTCTAATAAATAATTATATTATTAAAAATAAATTAATATAATCAAATCGAGACTGTCGGGCTTATTGGACTTTTTTATCTTAACTTGAGCTCAGCCCAACTATTAATTTTTATATTTTATATTAATTATATTATTTTTCCAACGAACTTATCAGGAAAAAAAAAAACTCAAATTTTATATTTTTTCAAGTCAAGCTAATCGGGTCAAGTGACCCACCCGATCTATGTACACCTCTAGGTAGCATCATTCAAGCTTATATCCCACCCTACTATAAATCATGATAATCGATATCTCAGCAATTGCAAAACAGAGTCATGCAGAAGGTTTGCATAAGTATCGATTTTCTCCCTATCTTTATTGTTTTATATTCGATGTTGAAATTATTGGATATAGTACTCACAAATTTACTAAATATTTTATAATGCAATCTTACTTTAAGTTCTATGATCTTTCTAAGCTTGAGCGACAAAGAGTGATTAGTGATTTGATACAGACTATTGTTGATCTTCACAACAACTAAAAATATAGGTTGAACAAGTACTTTCTCCAACATGGAGGCAACCAAGAGTAGGGGCTCGACCAAGCTGAACAAGTATTTTATTTTTAATATTTAAATTAGATAAAATTAAAATAAAAAATACTAAATTAATTTAAATTTATATAAATTTCTTGCTAAATTAATTTAGTTTAATTGAAATAAAAATATTACTATTTATGTTATTAAATATAATATATTAATTCAATTACAATTTTAACTTAATATAATTTATTTTAATAATTCAAATTTTTTTATTTAATTTTACTTAAATTTTAATTTAATTATCAAAACTTTTAGCAAAGACAAAATCATTGCTATATGTATAAATTATAATTTTAAATTTAAATTTGTTGAACTTTCAAGGATAATATTATTGTCACTAAATATAAAATTTTAATTTTTTATATTTTTATTTCAAACCTACAATGACGACATAGTTGTTACTATAATGTAAAATTTAAAAAGACTTGAATTTTGAAAATCATTTCATCGACAACAATGTTATTACTAAAACTAAAATTTTAATTTTCATATTCTTTTAATTTAAACCTACAATGATGACATTATCATCATTATAAAGTAAAATTCAAAAAAATTTTAATTTTAAAAATTTTGTCAACAATGATTTTGTCATCATAGAAATTCTAATTTTTAGCAATGAAAACTTTGTTGTCAGTGTTGGTTCCAAGACCAACCACTTTTTGCCAAAGAATTTTATATTTACCAACAATTTAAATATCTACATTAATGATAATTATTATAACTGAAAGTCTAATTTCTCGTGGTGAAGATGAAAATACCACATTGCCTATAAAAGATGTTAAGGTTAAAGAAGTAATATGGAACTAGGAAATTTAAAAAAAGACAATCTATGATTTGTCTTGTCTCTTTAAAGACGAGGAAGATGTTGTTATGACTAATGTTGAAGAAATAATCAATAATTTATGTTATCTTTTAGGAGAAGATGATGAAGAGGGAATTTAAAATGAGACAACATATAATTTGTCTAATCTCTTTAAAGATGAAGAGTTCATGCTTGTTGTTAATGATGGAGAAAAAGATTAATGTAAAGAAACCCAAGTCAAGGAAGATTAAAAAGACAGATCTATAAAGGAGAAGATTCTACCACTTTCTTTGTCTCCAACATATAAAGTGTCAATAGTCTTTGAAAGAAGATTGAGTGAATAGCCTAAACGGATGACAATTCTTAATGAATTCTATGCATATGAAATTGTTAATAATAATGATGTGCTTTGTCTCAACAAAGATGAGGAGATTATAGGCAAGAACATGGAGGAAAACAAAGATGTAATCATTACACTTCAAACAATGATAAGAGTAGGATTTAGTAAGTTGGAGGAGATGAAAAAGAAAGAAAGTAAAGATTTGAGAGACAAGAAGTAGGGAGAAGCTGGAAATGAAAAGTTTAAAATCACAAAAAAGAGAAAGACAAGGAAATATTCTAAGCATGATGACATTATAGGAGTCATGTTCATGATAAGAAAAAAAATTTAAACGCTATGCAAATATGCTCAAAGCATGTGTTGTTGCTAAAAGTTTATGCAAAATGATGAATCTAATTGTGTGAAGATCATTGATCTTATTGTTAGAAAGTTTGATGCAATTTTTTTTTTCTTGAAAAATCCTTGAAATTCAAAGATTATGAATGAAATGAAGACTTGATCTGCAAAAATTTCAAAATTAGGGGAGAGTATCAAAAATAATAATCTTGTAATTTCTCTATGTCTCTTTGAATTACCATGAAGTCTAGAAGTTATCATTACTAACTCATTAGTTATGAAACCTAATGGTAACTTCATTTTGGAATGTTGAAAAGTTATGACTTAATCCTCCATTTTTTTTCCCTTCCCTCCATTCTCCTCCATTGTCTTCCCTTCCCATCCCATCCTAACTCAAAAACACATCATAAGAGTTACCATTAGTAATTTATTATATTTTATTAAATATATGTGCCTTTTAAACTACCTTTTGTAAATATAAATATTTTGAATCAAATGAAAATTGAATTCTCTCTTTTATATTCCTCTTCCTCCCGACAATGCTATTTGTCATCCAAACATCAGCTATGTTTCATGAAATAGATTAACATCATAAACATAATTTAGTTATCACAAAATCCAGCATAGATTATATACCTAGATCAGAATCAGAAGTAGAGGTAATGTCATAATCCAACTTCTCCTTATTATCACAAGAGTAACTACTAAAACATTAAATTCATACATACAAGAAATTAAAAATTTTTATAGTAATTTATATTGAGTTTTTAAAATAATAATTATATATACTTGTAAATTATATTATACTTCCCATTATCTAGTATTTTTTAAAAAAAAAATAGAATTACTGTGTATTTGGTATTAGAAAACTATTATTCCTAGGATTAAAATTAAAAATTGAGTCCTATTAAAAATTAATTACCCTAAATTCGCTAGCCTCAGCATCTCAGAGAACAAACCAATCCAACAGAAGACCTACAGAGAAGAGAAGCTAAAAATCCTTTCGGATCTTGTTATTTTTTCTAAATAGCTATGCACGTATCTATTGTAATATTTAATTGAGAAATACTTATTGCATTTTCTGAAAAAAAGGGTGAATGATCTCTTTCATCTGATAAATGGTGGGGTCCACTAGACTATAGACCTCACAGTGTGAATAGGAATTGAATATTGAAAAGTGATGCACATGCTTTTCCATCCTTTTTTAAGTATCACTTTAGAAAAAAAATTATTTTTAATTATCTATCATTTCTAATTATCTTTTTTAAAATAATATCCTAATTATTGATTACATTGATTATTTTCTTTAAAATATTACTCTTATAATATAAATAAAATATTCAATAATTTTATTTATTAATTAATTTTTAATGAAAGATATATCAATAAAATATAATCTATCTCTCCTAAAATTAAGATCATTTATTGTTTCCTTCAAGTCTTGTGCATCTTTACATTAACTTTAGAAAACACGCGTGTAGCAAATTTTACTAATATTGAAACTCTTGGTTGAATCGAACAGATCCAAGAAAGGAAAGGAATGTCAAGTATATTAGATATGCAATATCATTTTCTCTAATGGTGGCTGCTGTTGCTCTGCCAATGATAGTTGTTGCAGATGTGATGATGCAGCCGCCCTTGGTTACACAGGATACTTTATAGCATTTACCACAATCATAATATTATCTCCTCTCGGCGGAACGGTTTACATTGGGTATGCCTTCGCATCCCGAATCATGGAAAACCGCCACAGGGAAAAATTGACACCAGAAAATGGAGCTATGTGAACTCTCATTGTCTTGTTTTTGGCGTGTGGGGATTTCTTGAAAGAGAAAATTAATTTTTTATTTTTTATTATTTTGCTAAGATATTGAAATTGATTTCATGATTTATCCTTGTATTTAGTTAGTGTTGGAATAATTTAGCTTCTGCTTAGCTTTTTACGTCATTTTTTTGGGTTAAATTGAGAAACTTAATTAAGAACAAAATGCAATTTCCAATCAGACAAGTCAAGAGGCAAATATATTATATCAATTTCATATTATTTCTTCAAATTATTATTCAAATATAAATTTGCTGCAACTTGATCCGCTACAAAAAAAAAAAAAGATCTTAAAACAGCAACATTTGTTATCGTTATGAACAAAAATGCCATCACTTTGGATCTATAGCAATGACATTGTAGTTATTTTAGGATTATCCCTTAATCTTCATGGCATTTGATCATAAAAGTGACAATATTTCAATTGATTTATAATGACAACACATGTTATCATTGCAATAAATATCGGGAACTAGACCTTGATGAGATGGCGTTTTGTTTATAGCAATGATAATGTTGTTGCTTTAAATTATCTTTTGTACTAGTAACAATTGTTGTTGCTTTATAAAAATTTTAATTACTGTTAAAATTTTTAATTTTTGCCTAAGGTGACAATGTTGCTTTAGGTTTTTTTTTAACAAGACATAGAAATAAATATTTAATAATTAAGATTAATATTAAAAATTATTATAATTAAAATTAATTATAAAAAATGATATTATAATTATTAAATAATTAATAAGATTATAATATCATTATAATACTATATTAAACAAAAAAAGGAAATATATATAGTATAAAAATAAATGATATACAATAATATATAAGTTAAACAATAGAAAGTCACAAATTAAATAAATCCTATGCAATAAACTATAATGCTACTAAGTTATCGGAATCATCATCGGCATTACCTTGAAATTGGGTTAGGTGAAGCTAGTGGTGGTAAAGCAAATCTAGTAGGTGGCGCCAGGGTACATGAGGGTGGTAGGTCATCACCAAGAATATCATAGGAGGGATCATCGGTAGAAACCTAAACATGAGCAATTAGAGTTATGATTGCATAAAATCCAACCTAAATTTCTATCTAGCAATGTGCTATTGCACTACCTCATGTGTGTATTGGCTCTTAATAATGAAGTGCTACACATTGTCATCCTTCTTAGTAAAAGGTTAATGTTGGCTTTACGAATAAGTTATAGTTAATGAATTGCTATCAATGCTAGCATAGGAAGTACCTTTAAGGGAATTACCCTTGACAAGTACCCAATTCTTTATCAACAATAGCAAGTTTATTAATAACAGTCAAATTGCAGGATGATGATCCAAATGTTAAAGCAAACTACAATTGTAGCTAAGTGATTCAAGTATCCAACATCTTATTCTTATGTTGAGAAAATAAAATTATTAGTATAAATAATAAAATTAACTAATTAAGATAGAAATTGTAAAGTTACTAACATAATTAACCTTGATGTTCAGATACATCCATTGCCTAAATGGTTAGAATAATGATCACATAAATTTTTAATCAAAGGTTACAGTGCATCAATTTCCTTATTTCTTTAAATCAATTTTGAAATATAAGATGCAATAATATTAAAGTCAATAATAATCTGAATTGTAAAAGTATATCAATTAAAATATCTTCTAGTAATAATGCATTACTATACCCCTAACTCTGTGTCGATCATTGAACTTTTTTTGAGTATATTCCACACTTGGAGAAAGAGAGCGCCATGCAATTATTACAAAATGAAATGATCAATGGATAAATTGACAATAATAACTTCAGTAGTAATCCTAAACTATCCAAAACTGGGGTAATCGATTAATCAACCTTTAAATGAAATTGAATTTAGTTTTTTAGTACAAACAAATTAAAATTATTATAAATCTATGATTACAAAATTTTTAATTATTAATTATTTATTTGTTGTCTTAATATTTTAACATTTTATTTATATAAATCTAAAATTATAGTAATTTTATCTATTTGATTATTTTATAAATTGTCTTAATATTAATATTTTTATAATTATTTAATGGGTATAAATTTAACGTTTCAATTTATCATGTATTAATATTTTAACAAATTTATTGCACATAATTTCTATATATTTATTATTTCACTTTAATATAGCTTATTAATCTTAACAACTCTTACATATTAAGTATAATAAATTTAACTATTTTTATTTCTAATTTTTTTATTAGTTCTTTCTATCTTAATTAACATTTTAAGCTATTTTTTATTTACAATGAACTAATTGTAATTAATTATTAAGAAATTAATAATTTTCCAATAAATAAGAAACTGTAATAAATTTAATAATTAACAAGTCAATAATTTTTCAATATTTATATTCTTTCTTTTTTTTTTTTACTTATTGATCATGACACTTCTCATGCATATTTTTAATTACTATAAATTTAACTTTTTAACATGTAATTATGTAATATTTTATTCTTTATTTCAATCACTAAATTTTTAATTTTTTTATATTTTCTTTTAACAATTCCTAAATTACTTCTAAACCAATGATAAGTTTAGTGCAAGTGAATCATCTTTTTCATATTTTATTCAAATAATGTCTCATCCCTTTAGAAAAGAACGATGTAAATTTAACAAATAAATAGCGCAAGGGGACACCCTTTAATTATACTCTTTGTTCACACTCTAATGCTGTGGGACCCGGTTACCCTTTAGTATTAGGACATGATTTTCGCAATCTGCGTAATAAATTACATATTAATTCATTATAAAATTTGGCTTAAGCACAAATTAACACGTGACTTAGCAAAAATTAATTTTGTTATTAAACTCATGTGAAAACTATACGAAATATAATATAAATTGTACAAAAAAATATGCTAGTTAATAGAATTATAAGCCAAAAATAATTAGTGTCAATGCAACTGGGCTAGAAGGGCATTATCTATGGCTGCTCTGATTTGTAACAATGAAAAAAAAAATGATTGGGGTTTGAAATGATAATTATGAGTGTTCATGGACTTTGATTGCAAAAGTCCAAATTATTCACAAGACTTTTCTGGTATCTAATAATTTTTGCCATAGGTATGCACTTATTGAGAGTGTAACTACAATTGTTGTGGAAGCTACACATGGCATTGTTGAATGCGGTGGAGCGGATTGACGGGCAAAAATTTTTAGTATTATATTAATATTAAAATTTTAATATTAATTTTATATAAATATTATTAAATATATTTTTTAATTTAATAATATAATTTTTCAAAAATAAGTAATTTATATCAAAATAAATAAATAATTTCTTATCATATTAAATTATTAAATAAAAATAATAAGTAATAATATTTATATAAAAATAATAATAAAATTTCAACATTAATATAATACTAAAATTTTTTTCCATTTCTGAAATCTTATATAGCACAATGTCAAATGTATTGCTAGTATGGGCCCCTTGTCTTGTAATGAGACCGCGCATAAAACTCAAAAAGTGTAAAGTGGGTTATAGTTATTATTGGGAGGGGTCCAGCAGTTCGTCCCAGGTTAATCTCCCAACCGAGGACTTTGTTCTTCATGATTTTGCCTGTATGATTGATTAATAAAATTTTCAATTTTCAGCTAAAAAAAATTAATAGAATTATATATCAATATTTTCTGCAGTGCAATCAGATTTAGTATGGTTTTTAAAACTTTTTTTCACTTTAATATTTTGAATTTTAAATCAAAACTTTGCTCATAAATCATAATTTACTACTCTTCCTTACCATTAAAAAGGTATATATACACGGTATAGGCCTGTAGATTGCATCAATCAAGACCCTTATTTTTATCCCCCTTAATTTATTGTTTTACAAATATTTTAAACAAACTGTGTTACAAAGATACGTTGAATTAGCTCAAAACCCGGGAGAGGGGAAAACATTACTTTCACTAGTTCTTCGTGAATCTTCCTTTTACGTTACAAATTACGCATGCTCCTTGACAGAAAATGTTTGATTTTAGAATATTCAACACAAAAGAATATAATTTATTATGTTTTTATTGTTATTTTTATTTTTATTTGATCGCTTTCCTTATATTGCTGAAATCTATATTTATAAATGAAACATAAAATTTTATTAAAAATTTTTATTTCAAGTAATATTTTATATTTTTTAGGACTTTATATCTTTTCTAACATCTAAAATTTAATTCCTATACTCTATATATTATGCCAAATAATTTAACAACTTCTATAATTAAAACAATAAAAACTAATTTTAGCGGTTATTCTCACCATGCCTGCATTTTGGAATGTGTTCTGCCACTTTTCCTACTTTATCCTGCTTCAACCTCTTTCCCTTTTTCTACTTCGTTCTTCGATTGGAAGGGAAGTAGAATATTTCTAATGCTCTCATTTTTTTTTTTTAAAATTTCTTTGTTATAGCAAATAAGGACCGAAGAACATCCATTTTAAAGAGAAAAAAAAGAATTGAGAAATAATACACAATTATATTAGCCTCATTTTTTACATAGAATTTTAAAAATAAATAAATTGCTTTACCTCAAAATCAGAATATATCATTCATTACTTAAAAAACTTACGGTAATACTCACAGAACATTATTTTCATCAGTTCTTCGAGAATCTTCCTTTTATGTGACAAATTACACTTGCTCCTTGGCATAAAATGCCATCATCAGTTGATTTTGGAATATTCAACAGGAACGAATACAATTTACTTGGTTTTTATTATTATTATTATTTGACAGCTTTTCTCATATTTCTCAAATTTATATTTATAAATGGAATATAATTTTGTCGAGAATTCTTATTTTAAATAATATTTAATATTTTTTAAAAATTTTATACATTTCTTAAAATTTAAAATTTAATCTCTAACTTTTATATATTATATTCAATAATTTAACCTCTCATACCTACAATTTTAACGGCTATCCTTACCGTGCATGCATTTTGATGTGTTCATGCCACTTTTTCTACTTTATTCTGCTTCAACATCTTTCCTTCCCCCCCCCCCCCTTTTTTTGTTCTTTCCTCTGTCGATTGGAAGGGACATAGAATATTTCTGGTGCTCTAATTTAAAAAAAATATAGAGAAAAAAAATCACACAATTAAATTAGCCTCATTTTTTACATAAAATTTTAGAAATAAAATAAATTACTTTACTTCAAAATCAGATTATATCATTTGTTCCTGTAAAAATTTACAGTAATACTCATATCATTTAATTCAGAAAAATTGTTGATAGAAAAATTCAAATGAAAAATATGAATTCTCATTAGTAAAGAAATAATAATGTTATATATATTAAAAATAAAATCAAAATTGAATTTCAAAGGCAAATCAATATTATCATTAAGTACATGATAATAGAATAAGTTTGCAAAATTTAATTCAATAAATATAAAATATTTGAAACTTAATTTTGAATTTCATTTTTAATATGTATAACATTTTTTATATTGAAAACAGCTTAGCTCATTGCTAACTTTGGTTTAGCACTTAATAATGTTATTACTTATTCCCTCCATTCTTTTTTATCTATCATACTTTGAAGAGTTTTTTTATTTCTTTTTATCTGTCACTTTAAAAGTTCAATGAAGCATTAAATATTATTTTTTCAAATTTATCATTCTTTTTTATAAATAAATATTTTATTATTCTATACTATTAGTCAACTTATATCTATTCCCTTACATTTTCCTCTCTATTTTTAACTATCTTGAATTTTGTGCATAAAAGGTAATCTTATAAAGTTTATTAAAAATAAATAAATTAAATTATTTTTTTAATATATGTGAAATTGATTAATAGTGACAAATAAATAAGAATGGAGGAAATATTTTTTTTCCTTATTTTGCCATTAAAATCTTAAATTTTATGTTGCACGTTCCATAGCATTAATTAATTTGACACAATGTATTGAAGCGAATGGCCAAACCAAGACATGAAATAAAATTTTTTAAAGTCAGTTGGTTCATACAAAAAATAACTTCTCAAGAGAAATTAAACTTTTTAGAAAATAATTTCTTATATAAATTTTTAAAAAGTACGCAATGTTGTTTGATTAATATATAGGAAGTAACACTTCTTATAAAAGTAACTTCCTATATTTTATTGAGTTCAATTTTGAATATCTTATGAAATATTAATAAAATAACTATTATATCTTTAATATTATTATAACACAAATTAATAAATTCTAATTATCATTAATTAAATTTAATTAGAATAATTTTATCATTATATCTGTAAATAATACAGGAAATAAAACTTATGTATAAGAAAGTAGGTAAGCAACTTCTCATATTTTGTAGAAAGTAGAATTTTTCAAAAAATCCTATTTCCTATAATTTATTAGATAATAACTAACTAAACAATATATCTCTTTTCTATTTCTCAAGAAATAGAACTTTCCATATCATTTAGGGGAATCAAATAATCTCCTTGTTATCCATAGTACAACAATTTCCTATGAAATGTCAATCTACTAATTAGCCATAAAAATACCCCCAATTCATATATATAGAATCCAAACAATTCAAATTATAATTGTATTTCACATGATAAATAAAGTAGCTTATAATTTATTAATTTATTAATATGATCAATAAGTTATATATTAATTTTTAAATATGTTTTATACATTATCTTATTAAAAAATAAATTTTGATTTAATAAATTTTATATTGTAGCTTATAACTTCTCATTATTTTATTTTAAAAAAATTATCCTTCTTATTTTAGTTAATTCACAACTCATGCCAACCTAACATAGTCAATTCAATTTTAAGTAATTATATGCTTATTTCAAACTATAAATAAATATATAATATCATAAATTATAATTAATTAAATTTTAGATAATTATATTTTTATTTTGAACATCATTTATATTAATATAATTTAACTTCAAAACAAATTTAATTTATATATCTATTTATATTAACATATTATTTTATATTATTTTATAATTTTTAATTGATTCAATAATTAATTTTACAAAAAAAAATTTAAGTTCTATTTAGTACAAATAGTTAATAAATTAGTTGATAGTCAACAAGTAATAAACTAACTATTTGCAATAGAAGTATTTGAAAAAAAAATAACTATTAAACTATTGAAAAATATAAAATGATATAAAAGAATATGTTAATATAAATAAATATATAAATTATATTAATTCATATTTATTTTAAAATTAAATCATATTAATGCAAACAAAATATTCAAAATAAAAATATGATTGCCTAGAATTTAATTAATCATATTTATAATATTATATATTTATTTATTTTTTTATTTATTATACAAAATAATAATATAATAATTTAAAATTTAATTAGTTATATGTTATGATACTACATATCTATTTATTTACTTATTTTTATTTATTTATATTGAATTAATAAGAATAAAAATACTTATAAATTTTTATTTAATTAAAAGTAGAGAGATTAATTTGAAAAAAAAAATAAAAATTTATAATTTATAAGATATAAGCCACCTTGTTAACTTTATCACATAAGAATTTATTTTTTTCAAATAAATTAATGTATTAAATATTTTTAGAAATTAATTTATAACTTATTAAATTAATTTATTTGTTTGCAAAATATATATCTAATGTAATCAACTAACTTATTAATTATTCCTTAGAGAAATTGAGAGATTCTTGCTTGTAATATATATCATTTGTGTTAGTATATTTTTAAAAAAGAAAAATCTTACTAAGTTATTTCAATAGTACTTTTCCTATATTTGAAATTATAAAAAATTCCAATTCAGTTTATTTAAAAATGGATTCAGATAGCAGATAAAATATTGACCAGATCATTTCATAAAAAATTCAACCATAACATGGTTCATTTGAGTTTCATTTGGGTTGAATTTATCATGCATTTGTTCATCATTTGAGCTCAATATAAAGAGGAGCAAGTTCAGTAGTACATTGCAACGACTCAGCATCAAAGTCAGCAATCTATCTTACTTTGGTAATTGCCAACATAGTTTTCCCTTTTCCCAAACAAATCCTCCACATCAATCTTCTCAAACACAAACTCTCTCTTTCATCCCTAATCTCTCAGAAACCCCAAAAACAATGGCCTCTGAAGTTCTTGACGTGGCCCCTGGTAAGGTCACTGCCCTTAACAAAGGCTACTCCAAGAGGGCCTACGTGACATTTCTGGCAGGAAACGGTGACTATGTGAAGGGAGCGGTGGGTCTGGCTAAGGGTTTGCGCAAAGTTAAAAGCTCATACCCTTTAGTGGTTGCTGTATTGCCTGATGTTCCTGAAGAACATCGGGAGATCTTATGGTCACAAGGTTGTCTTGTTCATGAGATTGAGCCAATATATCCACCTGAGAATCAAATCCAGTTTGCTGTGGCTTACTATGTCATTAACTACTCCAAGCTGCATATATGGAATGTGAGTAAACTGAATGTGTTGCTCTTTCTCATTTATAATAATCCATAAAATGAATTTAAATTGAGATTGCAGGAGTATCATGTATTGATCTAAATTTATTGCATTGATCCGTTGGATTCGATCTGCAGTTTGGAGAGTACAGCAAGATGATATATTTGGATGCAGACATTCAAGTGTTTGAAGATATAGACCATCTGTTTGATAGCCAGGATGGGTACTTTTATGCAGTGATGGACTGCTTCTGTGAGAAAACATGGAGCCACTCACCACAATACAAGATTGGGTATTGCCAGCAGTGCCCTGAGAAGGTCACTTGGCCTGCTGAAATGGGCTTTCCTCCTGCTTTGTATTTCAATGCTGGCATGTTTGTCTTTGAGCCTAGCCGTCTTACCTATGACAATCTTCTTCATACTCTTCAGATCACTGCCCCAACTCCTTTCGCCGAGCAAGTAAGTTAGATGGTCCATCAATTTGTTTGAAACATGGTAATTGCTGACACACTGTCTTCCTACGGACAAATACGACACTGTCTCTATCTGAATCAAACCTGTTTCCGATTCAGATAATGTCATATGTATGCATACGTCTCCGATAATACTACAAACAGTGATAATGTATGCATCAAAAATAAATTTTACAATTAAATTTTGAATATAAATCAAGCATTATCAATATAGTATGATTGGATAAAATTTGTAAAATTCAATTCAATCAATATAAAATATTGAAAATTTAATTTTGAATCTTATTTTATTTTCCACACTTACAGTATACTTATACATATGTATAAGAAATATTGTTGTTGCTCAATTTTTTGAAACTTCAGAAGGCATTACTTATTAAATGAGATTCACTCAAAATAAAGAATCCTTGAGTAAGAGGAATTTAATGTTCTAGAAGAAGAGATAAAGACGATGAGATGATTTTGAATTTCATTTATGTAAATTTCTGTCATATCTCTTATTCTATTAAGAAACATTGATAGAATTTTTTCTTATGATGCCTATAATGTGTGTGGGACCACCTTCTTTTCACCATGTAGAGTAGTTTTTTCCCCTCTGTTCAAAGCATACTATTTCTTAATTTGCGTGGCTCTTTTTGGTGTCAGCTGGTACTTTTCTTAAAACCCAAGTAAAAATTTCTTGAAAACGGGATGGCAGGACTTCCTGAATATGTTCTTCCAGAAGATGTACAAGCCCATTCCCTTAGTATACAACCTGGTTTTGGCTATGTTATGGCGCCACCCAGAGAATGTGGACCTTGAAAAAGTTAAGGTGGTTCATTACTGTGCAACTGTAAGTGACTCTATCTCCCTTCAACTGCCGCAACTAATTCTTAATCTAGACATATTTTGACTAACTGCTTATGCAATTTAAAATATAGGGTTCAAAACCATGGAAATATACAGGCAAGGAAGAAAACATGGACAGGGAAGACATCAGGATGTTGGTATCAAAATGGTGGGACATCTACAATGATGAATCCCTTGACTTTAAGGCAGAAAACCCAGTTGCAGCAGAGGATGAGACAGATTTAAGGTCATCAATTATGGCTTCCATTCAAGAACCAAGGATTTCCTTCATTCCTGCTCCCTCTGCTGCTTGAAATTACAGCAATCCTTATATCAAGAGTAACTAAAATTCCTAGTACCATATTTTTCTTTGTTTTCTCTATCCCCCCCCCCCCTCCTTTTTTTTTTTTTGGGTATACGGAGGTCTCTCATAGGTTCTATATTGGCTTCCTTAGTTGGAGTGTGCTTTGGACAACAAATTACATATAAAGATTTAAAGGGTATCAATCTTGTTGAAGAAGAGTGCCATAATCTGCATATAGCAAATAGAATATTGTGGTACTACACTTTTTGTCTTCAATCGATGTGAAAGGTCCAATGTTGTATATGTTACATATTGGATGTATGATATGTTATTTGGGACTATGATGTGATGATTCTGTTCTTGATTTTGTCCCTCCTCACTTCCTTATTGTTATTTTTCATTTAAGTTTGAAATTTATTTTATTTTAAACTGTTTATATTATTCAGAAATAGTTGAGTGAAACATCAACAATTTAAAAAAAGGGATTTAGAAATTTTTACAACCATTAAAATAATTTATTTTTAAGCAAATTAGTTGTAAAAAATGGCATGTTCTATAGTCATCGTCACAATCTTACGTTTATCACATTAATAACTATGGCTAGAATTATAATCAGGAATGATCATAAGGTTGCTTATGGTACATCCAAAACGAAAAAGTAGAAGGCAGAAGCATATGTTATGACTTGATAATTTTAGCACTATTTCGATAAGAATATAGAGTATATAAAGAAAATGAGAATAAAAATATGCCCTTTATAATTTCTTTGCTTGACAATTAAAGAGTTTAGAAACTTCACAAAATCTTACAATAAAATGCTTGTAAGATCATAGTTATATTACTAATTATTATATTATATTATATTTCTTTTGCATTCATTATCTATTCTTTTTGTATCAATTCACCCATCTCAATTGAATTTCGATCTGAGACTTTAAAATGATGGCAAGAATTTATCTTTTCTATCTGATAAAAGTGATTATTATAAATTTTGTTGTGATTATTATTATAATCGCCAAAAATGAAATGTGTATCGACCAAAGAAAAAAAAATGAAGAAATGTAAAGTTCATTCTTCCTAAGTTTTATACAATGGTAAAGCCTCAATAAAACTAATACCAACATGTGTGACCCCGAGATGATGGCCACAATCAAGTACATGCAAAAACTCAAAAAACTTCTCAGTCAGAAAAAGCAAGCTTACTGTACCGTACAACATGCTTAGCGTTTGGCTTTCCCTGGTACCATGTTGCCGTTGCTAGTTTTTACACCACCGTATCCTGCTCTTTTTTTACTTTCTCCTTCTTCCTCTTCCTTGATTTCAAAGAAATTTGCTGAAATAGTAAAACAAAAACAAAATTAAGAACAAACATCTTTTCATACCTGTTAGGGAATCTTTGGGTCATACAGATGCTTTGCAACTTAACTAAATGGGGGTATATAAGTAACACCCAATTGAAGGTTCAAATAGAATTTGTTTGGAAGAGGATCATAGACCATATGGGGCAAAAGGAAAAGGAATGGGGTTGCTGACTGGAACATATAATACATAATCACATTACCATAAAAGGATCATCAACTAGTACATTATATGTCACGATACAGATCACATCTAATTATTTAATAGACATACTAGAAAAGGCTTTCCTCACAAGCACACAACTTTCTAATACTCAAATCACTCCGAACAAAAGGCAGAGTTCAGGCCCTAGTACAGACCCCTCCCTCACAACGAACCCCTCCATTTTTAGATTCCCCTTCTCCCTCGTTGCCTTCATCTTTCTTTTTAGATTTCCCTGCTTCCTCGTTGCCTTCATCTTTCTTCTGCAATGCACAATTTGGATGAAGATCAAAGTCACACTCACTACAGTAGTATGACCATGTAGATCCCATCTCACCACAACCATCACAGACATAACTCTGACGCTTAGTCAACACAAGTTCATGCTCATGTGAGTTGTGTTTCGTCTTCTCAGGCCACCCCTTTGCAATCTCTTCTTGTTCTTTCTCTATTTGCTTTATCCTCTCCTCCGTGAAAGGGTAAGCATCTGCCCCATATGCCATGACGAACTTTCTGGCTTCTCCAGTGACAGTCCGGCCACTTGGCCCGATGACCACAAGGGTGGGGATGCCAGATACCTTGAATTTTCGGCTCAGGAATTCCTTTCTTGAGTCGCCAAATGGAAGTGCCAGCCATGGCATTTCTGAATAGTATCCATCAAACGAGGCTTGGTCTCTGTCACTCGAGATGAATACAACTTCGAATGCACTGTCCTTCTCCTTGATCTTGTGATATGCTTCAACTAGTTTTGGAGTGAATGCCCGGCATGGAGGACACCAGTGGGCTGAGAAGTAGATTAGAATTGTCTTCCCCACTAAATCCGATACTGGAATCTGAAAGGAGAATGTTAAAGCTGTGAGAGAAAGAGAGAGGGGTGGTAGCAGGCCGCAAGATTCTTGCACACTTCAATTATAACGTGTAATCACAAATTGGACAAATGGCTTGCCTTAAATGGCCTAGAGTGAGAAAACACGTTACATCACAAAATATACAATAGTTTTTCAAGACCAAGAACACTCCTATATCTGAAATATATTATAATTTCCTCGACAACAGAATCAGAAGCATCAACAGGAAGTCTACAAACACCTATTATATCAGGATTATAGGAGACTTCTCAGAAGAATCGTAAGAAACACTAAAAGGAACATTGTTTGAGATATTTTACCTTGACACCATCTTTCCCCGTGACATAATCAAGATCTCCAGAAACCAAAATTGATTCAAGAGTCTGAGCTTCCTCTCTGGCCTTCTCTATCTCAGCAAGCTCAGCAAACTTTTCAGGAGTGAAAGGGTATGCAATAACTCCATGGTCCTCAATGGCCTCCACAACATTGGAGTGAAGAGTTTCTCCATCTGGCCCAATAATAACTAATGTGGGCAGGGTTTCGACCTCAAAGTATCTACCCAACTTCATACAGGCCTTGTCTTTAAAAGGCAATGACAGCCAAGGCATACTTTTAAGTTTTTCTTTAAAGGATTCTTCATCATCATCATCTAGGGGCAATAAAACAACCTCAAAGCTCTCACCCTTTGCCTTGAGCTTCTTATACACGTCCACTAGCTTTGGAGTGAAGTCATTGCATCTTCTGTACTCAAACACTGAAAAATAGAGGCCTACCGTCTTCCCCTCAAGTTCAGAGATAGGTACCTGCATGCATTTGAAGAGAGGAACTCACATTTGGATATTGGCAAAGATATGTTTCAAGGTAAATAATCAGAGTTATCAAAAAGATTACAAGAGTATCGCTATTGCTACTAGTTTCATTCACAACTCTCCTTACAAATGCACACATGAAACAATACGATTCAGAAAAAGCAGAAGCAATAATTCAGATTGTGAAATTTGAGCAATTGTGAGGAGAGTCTGTAGTTGTAAATGGAGATAAGAGTTCCAATTACAATAAAAGTTATTGAAAGTTTACTTTGTTCCCATCAGAAGAAATCACAAAGTCACGATCTCCAGAAACCAAGATCGATCCCAAGGATTGGTTCCTCCTAGCCTCCTCTTGTTGCTCTTTCAACTCTTTGATCCTTTCTGATGTGAAGGGGTAAGACTCAACTCCGTACTCGCGAATAACCTCAGTTCCATCTTCAGTCACAACTTTTCCATTTTCATCAAGTATTACAAGGTAGGGAATCCCCATCACCTTGAACAACTCATCAAGGCGATTGCGAGTTTCTGAATCAGCAAAAGGGACAGCAAGCCACGGCATCTTGGAGAAGTACGAGTTAAAGGCCTCTTCATCTCTATCAGCCGTAACAAAGATGACCTCAAATTCCCCTTTTGTAGTGACTTCTTTGTACACCTCAATCAAGGTCGGAGTGAATTGCCGACACGGACCACACCATGATGCTGAAAAATATAAACCAACTTTCTTTCCCTTCAAGCTGTCAATTTTAACCTGAAACACAAATAATGAAATAAATAAGTCTCTGCAATTCCCAAAATTTCCAAGAGTATCAAAAGATTTTGTCCAGTCTATTTTAAATGATGGTACATGGGATTAAATTCAAGTAAAATCAGGGAAACTGCTGATTATCAGGTTATTGCGGATAAAGGAAGCATTCAAATCCTCCTGAATATAATGTTTGCTCTTGATTCAGCCATCTATTAGCCAAAGGCATAAATTATAAATTTTGGAATGTAAATTGATCTATTACTAATATCAATCTTCACACTTCAAAATGAAATTCATGAACCAGCCATGGTAGAAAATAATTCATAAAATAGATTCGACATCACACATAGAAGCAAGGACAAACCAATATTCTTTTTCCTAAAAAAGTATCAAATCAGTGAAAAGATATATACACATATATAAATACGAAGAAATTCGGAATTACCTAAATTCATCCAACATTTCCAAATCGCATACATCCAATTTTCCGGAGAAAATACAAAACGAAGTCCCATAAACTAAACGCGTAGCCAAAAGAAGTACCTGATCGCCATTGTTCCGAACAAGGAAGTCCCTCTCCGCAGAAGAGAGGAGTGATTGAACATCATGAACAACGTCTTCAGCAGTAGGAGCAGCCATTCCTGTAAGCAAGCAAGCTCAGACTCAAAAGTATGTAAAAACTCGTTGCGGTTTCACAAAATTTGAGCGCTATTTATAGAAGGAAAAATCTTAGTAGGCAAGTTTCCAGCAATTTTCCCGTCTCTGGAACTTTCTAGCTGCAAGGCAAAACGGGTTGGCCCAATCAGGTTGACGAAAGCATTTTTACAAAGTCCGTCAACTTATTTTAGGATAAATTACACTCATTCCCCTGAGGTTTAACCTAATTACAATCCCATCTCCCTGATTTTCAAAATTCTACACACACCTCCCTAAGATTTAGCTTAATTACAGTCCCATCCCCTTAATTTTTAAAACCCTACACACCCTTCCCTCTTGGTTTTCATACACATACCTCCAGTAAGGTTTAGCCTAATTACAATTTTATCCCTTTAATTTTCAAAACCCTACATACATTTTCCTTCTATTAATTTTTTCATGACAATTTATCCATTCTATTAGTATTATGTTAATATCTTCTATTTAATGATATCTTAAATTTTAAGTTTCCAAACCGCCCTTAAATACAAATTAAAATACATTTTAACATCATCAAATTTTATCACTAACCACTAATAATTAAATGTAAAGCAATAAGCCTTATTTATTTTCTTGCAGTATTTTATAATTTTATTTTAAAATTAATTAATTAATTATTAATCATAATTTTTATAAAAAATATTTTCTATTTTATATTTTTAAAAGAAAACTATATAGTATTTACATAGAGAACAAATACAAATATATTGTATTACATATTTATTTTGCATAATTATCATTTTAAGTAGGTGTTAATTCATTATAGTTTTCTCCAAAAAATAAAATTAAATTCATAAAATAAAAATATATTTTTATTATTTCATATATTTATTTTCATAAACAAAAATCATGAAAGAAAGTATTAAGAATTAAACTACCTTCATTATGGATTCTAAATTATTTTCATAATTTAATTTTCTTTTTCCAATAATGGTGTATTTGTTATTAATTTCATGATTTGGTTTTCAAATAATGGTCCAAAGATAATTATGCAACTTTTTAATGCTTTCTTTCATTATTTTTTATTATGAAAATAGATATATGAAATAATAGAAAATGTATTTTTATTATATTCTTGTAATTTGATTTTTTAGAGAAAAACTATAATGAATTAACACCTACTTAAAAGTGATAATTATGCAAAATAAATGTATGATTCAATATATTTGTATTTGTATTTGTATTTGTATTTGTTTTCTTTCAAAAATATAAAATAGATTATCTATTTTTATCAAAATTATTATTAGTAATAATTAATTAATTTTAAAATAAAATTATGAAATAATGCTTACTACCTTGCATTTGATTATTAGTGGTAGTGACAAAATTTATCGATATTAAAATGAGTAATTTAATTTGTATCTAGAGGTAGTTTGGAAATTTAAATTTTAAAACATCATTAAACAGAAGATATTAATAGAATATTAATAGAAGGGGTAAATTATCATGAAAAAATTAATAGAAGGATTAACACCTACTTAAAGTGATAATTATGCAAAATAAATATATGATTCAATTTATTTGTATTTGTATTTATTTTCTTTCAAAAATATAAAATAGATTATCTATTTTTATCAAAATTATGATTAGTAATAATTAATTAATTTTAACATAAAATTATAAAATAATACAAAAAATAAATAAGGCTTGCTACCTTGCATTTAATTATTAATGACTAGTGACAAAATTTATTGATGTTAAAATGAGTAATTTTAATTTATATCTAAAGGTAGTTTGAAAATTTAAATTTTAAGATATCATTAAATAGAAGATATTAACAGAATATTAATATAAAGGGTAAATTGTCATGAAAAAATTAATAAAAGAGAAAGGTGTGTAAAGTTTTAAAAACCAAGGAAATTAGATTGTAATTAAGCTAAACCTTAAGACAAGTTGGAGATTAGACTATAATTAGCCTAAATATCAAGGTAGGTATGTGTATAATTTTAAAAATTAAGAGATAGGACTGTAATTAAATTAAACTTAAAAGGATGTGTGTGTGTAGAGTTTTAAAAATTAAGAAAATAAAATTGTAATTAAGCTAAACTTAAGAGAAAATTGGTGTAATTTATCCCTTATTTTATTTTAGGCCGTGACAAATGAAACCACTATTTTTTTTTACTTTTTTATTTTTTGAGAATAGATTAATAATGCTCAAGGAAAACGACATCGCGAAATGTGGACCGTCGGGTTCTGCATATGAGAGGCTACTTTCATGGATGATGTGAGAGTGGGAATTTGCTTTTGGACGTGTTGGGGGAACCTACCACGTAAGAAATTCCATTTTGAAATTCGCTTTTGCGCTTGGGAGGTACCTTCTGCATAAACGGTGCTAAATATGTTTCTCTCACGTCTGTGCGTATATAATTTTTAAAAATTAGAATTAAATCGAAAAAATTAATTATACTTCAATTGGAATTTGACGTGTTAAAAATGAAAGATTTGTTTCAGATAATAAATTAAAATATTACAATTTTAAACAAAAAAGATGAAAAGTTTAAAATTTAATGAATATAATTAATTATAAAATATTTTATATTTATAATTATTCATTCATTTAATTTTCATATTAATAAACATGATATCATTTTATTATCTTTTAAGAGCATTTAATTTTATCTTTTTCTATATCCTAAATATATGACATACATGGAATATTTAATTTTAAATATATGACGTATTTGAAATATTTAATTTTATCTATTTAATTTTAAAATTTTATGTGTATATACATTTAATAATTTAATTATTTTATAAATACTTAATATATATATATGACACATTTTAAAGAGTTGTATCTGTTTAATTGATATTCAATCGATTAATTCATTCAGATTAAAATTATGATTGCTCGGGGGTTAAATAAAATATTTTAATTCTTACTTTTGAAAACGTCACTCGCTTGTATCAAACGCGTCCCTCGGTGGAGCTGCACATATCCGACGTGACAGCTAATAGAACATTTACAACTCAACTAAACCTTTGGCTTCTCAAGCCAAAAAAAACCCCTTTGGCTTCAACGTGGTTAATAACTAATAAAAAAAATCCAATGATAATAGCCAACTTGAAGAACTTTCTTGGAAGTGAACACCAAATTACTTCACCACTATTCAATTGAAATATAATCAACGGCGGCAGTTGATCTAAGTAGTTGAGAATTTGACCTCTTTAAATAAAATTTTAAATTTAAGCTTTGTGAATAGAAAAAATTATCATTGAAAAAATTTTATCCTCATATTCAACTAATTTGAGCCCTGTTTGATGAATAACATTTCACATGACTGATAGCTTATTTGACCGTACTTCAATTGATTGATTAACTTTTCATTCAAAAAATTATTTGGTGGATAGCTATTTTAAACAACTACTCACCACTCAAACGCCATTTATGAAAAACGTTGTAATATGTAGTGTTTTCGTTTAATATTTTTAATTATTATTTTTAAATAATAAAATTGCCCCCATTTTCATGCAATTCTGTCAAATCTCTTCCAGTTCAGCTTTACCGTAAACACCCTTTCTTTCTTATTTTTTGGATTTTTTAAAAATAATTAATAATTATAAATATCATATTAATTTATTTTAAATAAATTAATAACTATAAATATTATATTAATTTTTACATAAAAATTAAATAATTATATTTTTTAATTAATTATAATTATTAATTTTTTAAAATAATAAATAATAAAAATTATAATAATTTAATTTTAAATAAATTTTAATATATAATAATTTATAATGATATATTATTTATAAAAAAATTAATTTGTTAAATAATATATAAAATCTAAAATATTAAAAATAAAAGAACACTTCAATAACTTATAAAATATATTTATGTCCTTATTTATCATTTTACATGCAAATAGTTAATTATAAACAGTTAATTTACCAAACAATCTTATTCAAACAATTAATGTAATCAACTGGTCAAATCAGTTAATACAATCAGCTATCAGCTAACAGTTACAGCTACCAGTTGTTTGCCAAACAAGGCCTTGCTCGTTTGATAAACAGTTGTTGTAATTAACTGTTGTATGTTTCAACATTTGACTTATGAACTAAATTGCCCTTCTAATACTGCAGTTCTGTTGCTTAGCTCCTCTGTTGATTTGCTAGTTTTAGCTCCTCTATTGGTCTATTGGTTTTGCGCTGTGCTATGAATGGCAATTGTTGCATTTGATTTGTGTTTATATAAGAAATTTATTTATTATAAAAATTACATTAATTTAGTTTTTAATAAATATTTAAATTATAATAACATATTATTTATAAGAAATTTAATTTTTTAAATAATATATAAAATTTAAAATATTAAAATAAAAATATTTAAATAATTTATAAAATATATTCATACTCTTATTTGTTATTTTATATAAAAATAACTAATATAAATAGTTAATTTTACTAAATATTTTTATTCAAATTGCTAATACAATCAATTGGTGAAATCAGCCAATACAATTAGTTATCAGTTAACAGTTAATTAAATCAGCTAACAGTTACAATTATCAGCTGATTGCCAAATAGTCTAATCCGACTTGACTTCAGGTTAGTCAAAATCCAATAAGGCTATTGGATATCGAGGTCTACAAACAAAAAAAAAATCGAAATATAAAAAAACAATGCATTACATCACTATTATTCAATTGAAAAACAAATATTAAAATTCAAAACTTTTGTTTCATATTATATCGGATTTGATATTTTTTAAAAAATTTATATTTTTAAAATTTTAAAATCTAATTCATGATTTTTATATATACATATCTAGTAATTTAATAATGTTTATTGTTGTAAAAAAAAAAAGATTAAAATCAGAGTATTAGAATGAAGGGAATTCCATTTTTCTTTTTTGTAATATTATGAATATCACATACATGTGACAAACTATAAATTATAAGATTATACCTAAAATATGTGTCTCATCTAAGTATAATTTGTGTCGAATTTTTGTCCATTTAAAATTTTACACATTAACAATATGTATGCATTGTAGTTTTAGCCTCGAAATGATAGAGACTCGCGACTTATATCCAAAATTCAGTGCGCGCTATTTTTCCCTTGAAAGTGCATTTTTCTCATAAAATGTCAAAGTCTCTGTTCCCCAAATGATTTCTTATTTGTTCAGAGTTTTCCCGATGGTATATTTCTACTTTTAACTATGTATTAAAAATTGGATTCAGAATTAAGTTTTGAATAGAAATTTAGAGTTGCAATTAAATAATAAGATAAATTTATAAAATTTAATTTAATTGATATAAAAAATTTAATTTTTACTTTCAATACATATAATTTTTTTATAAATAAACAAGTCGAAATCCAAAGGAAAGAAATTAACTCCTAACTATTGGGGGAGTATGGATCTCAATAATATTATTGAATAATAAGGTACTCAATCTAGGAGGAGGATTTTGAGGAATATGCAATCCCAAATTACGTTGGAGGCTAAAAGATGCCAATAAATTTGTGCACTTGTTCCTTTCTCCAGAAGTGTGGACAATTAAAATCCTTCAATTCTAATTTAGAGGATTTCTGCACTAATGAATAATCATCTTTTGTTCCATAGATGGACGATTATTTTCTGTTAAAGCTGAAATAGAAAATCTAGAGTCCGATTTCAAATTAACAAGGTCTATAAATGTTTCTGTTCTACTTTAATATTGACAATAACAATTCAAGATTCAATTAATATTTAGTAGTCCTTACTAAATTAATATCTTCTTATTTTGTAAATTTGATTTCAATTTTCTAGGATTTAGTAATTTTATCATTCTTGTATTTAAAAATATTTTTAATTAAGTAATAAATAATATATTAGATATCATTATTTCATTTCCTAATCTATATAGTTGATATCCATTATCTTCTTTGGTACCATTTATTTAGTTTTGTTCTAGTTATGATATAGGAGTCCTTAATATATAACTACCACAAAAAAATGAACTAATGTTTTGTTTTAAAGTTTTTAATAAAAAGGATCTACCACCGTGATCATCTTATGGGGGTGTTTGGCAAATAGCTTTTTCATTAGCTTTTAGCTGGTTTGACCAAAATCAGCTGGTTGACTTGCCAATAAGCTGATTTTGGTGTTTGGTAATCAGCTTATTGAATCAGCTGATTGGTCCCAAAAAGCTAAAAACGAAAAAGCTAAGAAAAGGAGCTTTTTCAATTAGCTTATCTGAAAAATGACCAAATTACCCTAAATAAATTTTCATAGTTTTCATTTTATCCTTTCTAAAAATTTTTAAAAAATTTAATAATTATAAAAAGTAGATTAATTTAATTTTAAAAAATATTTAATATATAATAATATATTATTTATAATATATATAATAAATGATAATAATTTTAAAATTTATTTAATAGAATAAATATATAATATTACTTATAAAAATTATTTAATTTTAAAAATATCCAATAATTTAATAATAAATTATAATAATTTTGAAAATTATTTAATAGAATAAATATATAATAAATATATTGACTAATATATAAAATTTAAAAATATTAAAATAAAAAATACTCAAATAATTCATAAAATATACTCATACCCTTATATGTCATTTTACATACAAACAGCTAATATAAACAGTTAATTTTACCAAACACTCTTATTCAAACAGCTAATATAATCAGCTAGTCAAATCAGCTAATACAATCAGCTATAAGCTAACAGCTAATCAAAACAGCTAACAGCTCCAGCTATCAGCTGTTTCCCAAACAAGGCCTATATCTCACAATTTATAATTAAATTGTATTATATACATATATACATATTACCTTGGAAAAGGCCACAACTAGGCGAGTAGGATTAGAAAATTGAAGGGCCAGGTTTCGGGCGTCACGCTCTGAAGTCTTGGTCTATCTAATATTTATTGGTTAAATAAATAATGATGTATCTAAACATATTATTTGAATTTAAGTCTTTTTAAATTAATTATAAACATGGTTATTCAAAAAAATCATATAGTAATATCAAATATTATTGTATCAATAAAAATATTTGCATAAAGGGAGGAAATTTTAGCTTTTTTAATACAAATATATAGAGTTTTAATTTTTTTATATATTTATTATGAGTAATGCATTTGCACAATATTTTATAAGAAAAGACAAATTTCTATATAAAAAATATCATTTTTATAATTTTATACTCCATCCATTCTTTTTTTAAGTACCGTTTTAGAGAAAAATTTATGCCTATTTATGTCATCTTAGGAAATTAAAATTATAATTATTATCTTCTTTTAAATATTAATTTCTACTTTTAGATAAATGTTCAATAACTCTATTCATTAATTGATTTAAAAAAAATATATTAATAATTTAAAATCTTATCTCCTAAAGCTACGGTTATTTATTATTTTTTAATCCTTATATATTAACATTAAATGATACTTAAAATGGAATGGAGAGAATATTAAATTGTCAAAAATCCATAAAATTTTTCGACACATTCCATTATAAATTTTATTATATGTATTGAAAATAAGAATTTAAATTAAATTTTAAATAAAAATTGAGCATTGTTATTAAATATATAATGATAAAATAAATTTATAAAATTTAATTTAATAAATATAAAAACTTTAAAATTTAATTTTTGAATTCATTTTTTATAGTATTTTCCTCTTATTATTATTATTATTATTATTATTATTATTATTATTATCATCGTATAATAAACATTCGTAATAATGGTTTCTTCGACTCTTCCTTCAAAACCGAAATAACGCTGAAACTTCCTCAATTCATTTTAAGAACCTATTCTAAGGCTAAATAGCCCTGATTATGATAAAGGAAAATAGCTTTCGAAGATCCCACGAATATTCCGAAATTGTCATACGATGAAAAAGGCTATTTCATTCTACTGAAATATAGAGTTGACGAGTACGTCTACTTGCTGTTTTTTTATTTAAAAAAAAAAGATTTCTATTAAAAATAAAAGAATGATAATTCATTTTTTAATTTATTTTTAAAAATATAATTTTAAATATATAATTCAAAAATAAAAATAATTTTTACATGTTTTAAGAAATTATTTTTTATTTTTAATATTAATTTTATAATTAAATAAAGCATTTCATCATTTATAACGTTAATTTATTTTTAATTTTTTAATTTAAAAATAATTTTCAAAAAAATAAAAATAAAAACATATTCAAAAATTCAAAAATACTCTGGATTTAAGAAAAGTAGTGGTTTTAAACCATGTGGCAAGTGGAGCATGAAGAGTGGGTCGTATGTTCAGACTGATGGGCCCACTTCTTTTTAAATTTAGCGCTGCACAATTTGAGAAATCACAAGATCTGCCCCGATTTCCAACGCTCGTATGAGCATGTGGAGTCCAAATTCAAATCAAATGTAATTAAGTTCTCCAATAATTTTTTTTGGTACAATTAAGTTCTCTAATAATTTGAGTGTTTGAATGAAGTTCCGCTTCATAGTACGATACTCTTTGCAATTTGAACACTTGTAATTGTAATTAGACATCGTATCGATACGATAATTGAAGAACATTTCAATTGTACAATTAATACTACACTAATTTTGGGGAATATTTGTATTTAAATTAATAATATAATTTATTTATTCAACTAAAAATGAGAAGGCTACTGATTTTCATAAAAATATATAGAAATTAGCAATTTCTATTATATATATGATCTCTTATAAAAAATTATAATCCATATAATCTCTTGAATTCTTTTACACCATCCAAAATCATAATGACATGTTTGATTAGATAAAATAAAAATGAGATGAAATGAAATATTCCATAATTATATTTGATATGATAAAAAATAAAATGAGTATCAAGTCTTTAATTTTATTTTTATGTTTGGTATAATAAAATAATATAGCAATGGAATGAAAAAATTGTAATTAAAGAAAATAATGTTTTTATTATAAAAATAATAATATATTATTAAATAATTTAATATTATTAAAATATATGATATAATTAATAATAAAAATTATTACAATTTAAATTTTGTCATCAAAATTATTATTAACAAAAATTTTCTACAATGAAAGCATAAAAATTTTAATTTATTAAATTTTTATCTTAAATATTTTTTGTAAAGAATATAAAAATATCATTTTAAATTTTATTATTAAAGTTATAATTATTGAAAATATTCAAAAATTAACTTTTATCATATATTAACAAAAGGCTATGATAGAATTTATAAAAAAAAATATGAGGAATATCTATGCAAAAAGGTCAATTTATGAATAATAGAATCGGTTATTCTATCATTTTTGCTATAAAATAGAGATTTCATAATTTAACAGAGTAGTCATTCGACATTCCTATTTTATAGTGCATATCAAAAAAAAAATAATCATTCTTTTTCTTATTTCCATAATCAAACGCCCTCTAAGGATGCAATTACTTATTTATTATAACTACATGATAAAAATTTATATTTTATTTGAGTTTAAATTTGATTTAGTATCAATATTAAATATTTTATACTATCACTAAATATGAGAATAAAATACGTTATTAGAAGAATAATGATAATTAAAAATTTTAATAGTAATAAAAAAATTTTCACAACTTTTTATTAACATAACATCATATGATTGAGTAATAATATAATACTAATTTACATTAATAGTGGATGATATTTAAATTCATTTTATTTCCTTACTCCACGTTCTGCTCCAATAGAATTCTATTTGACACAAATAGTTAATAAATGAACTAAATATATTAGAAATATTTGATAAAATTAATTATTAAAATGGTTGAAAACTATAAAATAATGTAAAATAAAATGCTAATATAAATATAAATATATGTATGAATTAAATTAATTTATATTTATTTAGAAAACAAATTATATTGATATAATTCAAATATTTAAAATAAGAATATAATTATTTAAAATATAATTAATTATACTTGATAACATCACATATTTATTTATATGTATTTTTATTTATTTATATTAAATTAATGAGTATAGGCCAAATTTTTATCTACATATTCAAGATATAGATAATTATTTAATTAAAAGAAAAAAGATAAATTTAAAAAAGAAAATTATGAAACTATATATTATAAACTATAAGCTACCTTTTGAAGATTATTAAATCAAAACTTATCTGTTCAATAAGACTATAAACTTTTTATTAGCATAACATTATATAATATAAAACCAATTTATCCTAAAAGTGGATGAAATTTAAATTTATTTTATTTTCTTACTCCATGTTCCATTTCAGTAGAATTTTGTTTAACAGAAATTGTTCATAAATTAATTATTTATATTAAAAATATTTGTTAAAATTAGTTATTGAAATAGTTGAAAAATATAAAATAATGGAAAACAAGATGCTAATATAAATATAAATATATACATGAATTAAATTAATTTACATTTATTTAGAGAACAAGTTATATTAATGTAATTTATATATTTAAAATAAGAATATGAATATTTAAAATATTATTAATTATACTTGATAACATCATATATTTATTTATATATATTTTTACTTATTTATATTAAATTAATGAGTATAGTTCAAATTTTTATTTACATATGTAAGATATAGATGATTATTTTATTAAAACAAGAAGTATAAATTTAAAAAAGAAAATTAGGAAACTATAGACTATAAACTATAAGCTTCCTTTTGAAGATTATTAAATAAAAATTTATTTTTTCAATTAGACTATAAATTTTTATTAACATAGCATCACATGATCGGATGATAGTATAAAATTAGTTTATACGAATTGTAGATGAAATTTAAATTTATTTTATTTTCTTACTCCATGTTCCATTTCAATTGAATTCTTTTTAACACAAATAGTTAATAAATTAATTGATTATATTAAAAATATTTGATAAAATTAGTTATTAAAATTACTAAAAAATATAAAATAATGTAAAAGAAGATGCTAATATAAATATAAATATATATATAGTAATCCAGATATTTAGAATAAGAATATAATTATTTATGTTTGATAACATCATATATTTATTTATATATATGTTTATTTATTTATATTAAATTAATGAGTATGGGCTAATTTTTTATTTACATATTTAAGATATAGATGGTTATTTAATTAAAAGAATAATGATAAATTTAAAAATTTTAAGAAACTATATATTTAAAAGATATATTAATTTTTTATATAAACTTATTTTACTTTTTTATTATAATTTAAAAATAATAAATTACCAATTTATGAAAAATTTGTTATTTAAAACCATAATAAATAAATTTAATTTCAAATTTTTAATTTGTTATTTAAAAATAGAGTATATAATTAATTAATTTAATTAATACTTTTATATTAAAATTTAATTTATTTAAAATATTATTATAAATAAATGAAATATATTATAATATATCTATATTGCTTAATGATATTGCATTTATATGATAAATAATAGGTGTAAACATAAAAAAAAGGAAAAAAACAACTCAATGAAGTACATAAAAAGAAAAGAAATAATGCATAAGTCATATAGTAATATAAATTAAAAAATGAATATCTATTAAGTAATTTAATTAAATTAAATATTTATGTTAATTAATCTATTTTTAATTAAAATAAAATATATAATATTATATATATTACTTAATGATATTAAAATTTAACTATAAACATTAAAAATTGATTAAAAAATACGTAATGGAATAAATAAAAAGAAGAAAAGTAGTACATACATTATAAAATAATAAGAATTAAAAATAAAAATATATAATTAAAAATAAAATACAAAATGGACATAAAAAAGGTAAAAATAAAATTATGTAATAACGCAAATAATTAAAAAAAGATATAGTGCAAGAATTGTAAAATATTTAAAATTAAAAATAAAATATATAATTTAATTTAATTATTAAATTATTTAAAATTTTTATAATATAAAATATTATATGTATAAAAAATAAAATTTAAATATTTTATATTTATTAAATTAAATTTTATTGATATTCATAATTATTTTATATTTAATAATAATTTTTAGTTCCTATTTGAAATATAATTTTGAGTTTTATTTTTAATAAAAATATTATATAAATTATAAAATACTAATATAATAATTAATTTATTATAATATGATATAACCCAAATACGTTTACAAGCGATAACAATAAAATAACAGATAAATGAAAAAAAAAATAAAAGGAAGTGAAAAGGGGAAAAGAGGTCCACGGAAACGACAGGTGGCATGAAATTTTTGACAACGATGGAGGCCGATTTCGGAAGCCTAAAGGATTAGAAAGAAGTTGGAAGATGGATGGGGTTAATTAAAAATGATGGATTCACATTACGTGGAGCTTTCCCTGGATGGTGAGAGGCGGATGAGGCATCATCTTTAATATAATATAATAAGAATATATTATAAGAATTAAAAATAAATTTCATGAACTTTAAATTTTTTATATTTAATGATATTTAAATTTTAATTTAAAATTTATTTTTATGTATATATCATTGAATAATATAAAATTGGTGAATAAAGATATAAAAAATAAATAAGTAAATCGGTGAAGATAAGGATCAAGATATGGTGACGTGAAAAGGCAATCCTCGGCTTTGGAAAGGGAAGTTAGCACCAAAAAGACAAAAACGAAGACTTCGGAGACGACTTTGGACAAAGAAGAACCCAATTTTTCGTTTGGCCAAGTCTAGTGTAATCTCATGGATGGAGATAAATTTGTCCTGATTATGAAATTTATAAATAAAAATTATAAATTATACATAAAAAATTATAAAAATTATAAATTATATAAATTTTTATTATAAAATTTTAAAAAAATTATTAAAATAAATTTATCATATGTAATGACTAGGACACAGAAGGCCACCTTATTCCTTTTTCTAGCGGGGACAATATTCCTTCCTGCTTCTTGCTGTGCAAGTCCAGCACTACGGCACAGTTTTGGTACATCAGACCGCCAAATCATGCAACCATCTGTCAAGTCAGGTCGGTTCAATCCTTCGTCGTCTGTTTGTAAAATTTTTCTTTTATTTGTTTTGTCCAAAAAATTATATCATTCATACAATAATTTTTCCAATTCTTTATAATTATAGTTGCAAAAAGTTAACATAACTAATATTTTATTAATTTTTTATAGTAATAAGGCATGAGAGTGATAATTCACTTCGGATGAAATGGGGGGAAAAGCATAAAAGGAAAATGGATAGGGAAAAAAGTAAAAAAAAAACATATTTTCACTTATTATTTAGATATATAAAAAAAGATGAAAATAAAATTATAAAAATATTAATTTTTTACTCGATTTATTTAATAAATAAATAAATAAATAATTTATTAAATGATAAAATTGTTCTTATTGTCAAGCCAACAAAATTATTTAATAAACCTTACAAAAAGGTAATTTCATAATTATAAAATTTTTAATCTATTTTTATATTTATTTAATAAAAAAATATTTTACTAATTTTTTAGATACCTTTTTATTTTTTTTCACATCAATTTTTTATAATATTCAAATATAAAAAAAATTATTTTCAACCGTTTTTTCTTTTCATTTTTTTTTCATAAATTCAATCAAGGGATATCGAATTTCGGATAAAATGAAAAGTAAAACTTGTATAATCAACATCAAATTCTATGCACTATAAAGAATGCTCATCGATTCTCTATCCCTTTAATATTATGGATGAAAAATATGAAAAAAAGGTCCTCCATTTCTTTATATTAATATTTGTTAATCAATAAGTAATATAATTTTTTTTTTAATTTTATATAAAAATAAAGTAATTTTTTTAAAAAAAAAATTACTTGCCGGGCAAGCAAATGCCGTCGAATACTTGACGATTAAAATGGTGTCGGAGTCCACCCATACAAGTCCTGTGCGTTTAACCAGCCACAAATGGATCATCAGTTTCTTCCTTTTTTTCTAAAAAATAAAATCTCAATTATTTAAAATTAGTTTAAACGATTCTTTTTTTGTCACAATTTTTTATTTTAGAATTATTTTAAATAATTCTCTTTTTTTTTTCAACAAATAGAAAAATGAAACACCAGAAAACAAAAGAGAGACAGGACAGTAGACCCTCACCCTTCAAACCATAAAAACAAAGTAAACCGGAGGCAACTCCCTCCCTACCTAACCAAAGCAGAAAACAACCAGCCCAACGAGAGCCGAAAATAGGCCCGCAAAAGTATGTGCAACAAAACAAGCCTGCAAATCTGAAACAACCTCTAACCTCTCAGCATAAAAATCAGCTCCAACCTAGACTGCAAAACAACAATCACCGCAAAAACCAGAGAACCGGCCAGAGAAAGCACCCTATTATGCTAAAACAGTGTTTAATCTGTTGGTATTGTCTTGGTTGAGGGGGATGATTGGAAACCCGAAAAGCTGGAAGCATAACTTTAAAGCAGGAAGCTGCTATCCAATAGATAACAATCACCATTCCTATTTACATATCGGGTTGTGTAAAAAATTAATTAACAATTTGGATAGATTTAAATTTAATCGGAATTTGATCCAAATAATAATAGTATCATTGATTTGTATATTAAATATGTTAAAATGAGTTAATTTATCTAGCTTGTTTAATAATTTCTATTAAGAAAACCTATATTATAAACTTATTTATTAAATTTAATTATTTATTATTTTTTTACAAAAAATATATTTAATCATTAATAAAATATTTTTAAATAATTTTTATTATCATTTTATTAAAATATAAATTTTATATATTATATATAATTATTTATAATTTAATTATTAATTTTTTTAAATAATATTTATAAAACTTTAATACAAATTTTTAAATGAATTGACATGTTAATCCATTTACAAGTTTAACACAATCCATTTATTATCTATGATTAATATATTTACAATTCAAATTCATACAAGTTCAATTCAAACTCATATAAAGATTTTACATTCGAGTTGGATAAAGAAATGTCAACTTAATTGAACAATTTGATTGCACTTTCTTAGGACTTAATTGAAATTCACATTTTGAAATTTGGAAGCTAAACTATGAATATTAAAGATGATAGACTCAATATTCCACTGATATAAAGTCCCTTTGCATGTATTTACAATTATTTAATTCAAAATAAACTTCTAAAACTCCCAAAGAGGCTATCAAAGTGACAACATCTATCATAGTCAAAGCCTCTACCATTAAAAAAGATGAGGTAATGATTTATTCAGTTAAACTAGCCACTACTTAAGCCTAATGATCTACTTTCACCACTACAATAACTCTTTTCATAGACCTTTAATAAAAGATAGCATCAATTAATATTAAATTTTAAACTCCATCCTTAATCAATTTTTCAAGAATCCTCTCTAACTCTTTCATTGTTATCAAGAACCTAAAAGATCGAATTAGTATTATTTAAGATATAATTTAAATGAGATAAACCAAAATTTTCAATGACCTACACTAGATGAGGTTAAAGTGATAAAACTATATTTATTTTGGGCTTTCTAACTAACCTAACAAATAAATGTTTAGTAGCAAAGCAAAAGAATCTTCCTAACTAAAGGAACTTTCTTTTAAATAATTCAAAACATTTTGATTATGAATTTGTTGGGTTTGGTTTAAATCGTGAGCCTAGCCTAAGATTTGGGCTACAAGTATAAAACTAATAATTGGACTTGACTTTAGATAGTTTTAATTTAAAGCTTAAGATAACTATGGCCTAAACAAAGGCTTAATTTATTTTTAGTCCCTTAATATTGAAATTGAATAAGTTTGGTCCCTTAAATTTAAAAATCTATTTTCATCCTCTTAATATTAGCTCAAAATTGGTCCATTTCATTAAGTGTAGGATGAAAGTGCTAACTTGGCTAGTAGATAGCCACATTGGTAGTAATATGAATAATACATCATTAATTTTTTTAATTAATTTATTTTGAATTATTGTTTTGGTTTAGAATAATCAATTAATATTTCAATTTTGCACCAAGAACAAAAGCCCATTTGAGCCTTAATTTCTAATATATGTTTTGATTCATCATCCAAATTTGATTTTACATTTTATCAATTATGAAAAAGTAAAGGTGCAGAAACATTGGAATTTTGCAATTTCAAAATTCAAAACTTCTAAGATCTTTTTAATGCTAATTATGATATCGAACTAGAAATTAAGCTCTAACCATAGTAGCTTTTCCATAATCATCACCTATACCTTAAGTATTGAGAACATCTCATGCTTCTGGGAAAGTTGGATGAGATCTTCTTCGACACAAGAAACCAAGCTTAGCAAAAAATTCTAAAATGATGAAATATTAGAGATCAAAAAGAAGATTGCTACGTCTACTTCAATGCCCACGCTTAGGTTGTCCTATTGTGAAATCAAAGACAAAACAAGAAGATAGAGATGAGGTTTCTCATAAATATTTTGATTCTATTTATCTTTTGAAAATCTTAATGTTAGTCGAAATAAATCCACGTATGATTTCAAGCTTGAAAAAATCACTTCCAAGAAAGATCAAACTATGGCAATAGGAAAAACTAAGCAAAGATCTAATAATAATAATAATAATAATAATAATAATAATAATAATAATAATAATAATAATAATCACCTATCATGATTTTTGGAGAAGTAGCTTTTGGATGAAATTATTGGTCAAGTTGAGGAGATGATGGAGTTATCTTTTTCTATGTTCAAGCAGAACAATGATCAGTTGGAGAAGAAAAGAAATTAATTAAGGAAATTATTTTAATTAGTCTAAGGTTTTTTTATCCTTATTATTATGTTTAAGGTTTTAAAAAGTTTAGGATTTGTGTTTGATGTTCTTAATTTAAAATATCTACTTTAATTTTTATAAATTTAAAATTATATATTTGAATTTAATGTTTAATGATGCTTATGTTAAGGACAAGAAGCTGAAATTTGATTAATTTCAAAATAAAACAATAATTTAAAGTGAATTAATTAAAAAAATGATGATGTGTCATTAAATAGTATTGCTAACCTGACTATTCATTATCCACATAGGTGCTTCCATCCTGTACTTGATGAAATAGACTAATTTTGAACTGATTTTGATATTAATAGGATGAAAATAAAATTTCAGTTGAAAAGGACCAAATATGCTCAATTTCAATATTATGAGGACTAAAAATAAAATTAAGCCATAATAAAAAGCTTAAACATGAGCTTAACTTAAAGCTTAAACCATCAATCAATCAATTATATTATTATATTAAATTTTTTAGTCTTTATTTTTTATTTTTTTCCTTTGTTTTATTATTTTCTCTTCCTAAATTCAATTTTCATTAAGGCAAACAAAAGCTTGCAATAAATTTAACAAACTATTTACATGTGTAAAAATATAATTAAATATACAATAAAAAATTGGCATCATTTATATTCAAAAAGATCCTTTACATTTAAATTGTATCACATTAACTTACAATAAATCAAAACTTATATACAATAAGATTACATAGTCAACAGGCAACAAAAATATTTCTATTCCATTTTTTTCTTTAGGAATAAAGGAATTAAGCCAATTAAATACAAACTAATTAAAAAAAGATATTTTCATCACATTATTTAACAATAGATGAAGAATAATTAAAGGAGGAATAGATAACTTGACATTATCAATAGCATCATTACTCGAAATTAGAAGTGGCAAAATAGATGGATATTCATGAACCTATCTAATTCATTTATCTTTAGGTCAATCTAAATTTATTTATTATCTTTAGTGGGTCTGATGAATGGGTAGAATATTTATCTATTAACAAATAGGTCATTCATGACCTACCTATAGATGTCCATTATTCATTCACCTTAATTTTATTATTCTATCATTGAAATAAATATTTAACAAAATACTAATTGAAAATTCACCCATACTTCGTAATATAATATAAATATCTTTTTATTTATTTTTATTTTTATGAATCATGTACTGTAATATAGAGTTGATAGTTTATGTATTTAATTGTGAAATAAAATATCTTAATTTATTTATTTTTAAAAAAAATGAACTTTGGAATATCAAATATGAAATATTACTTGAAAAGATATCTCTTTTACATATGGGTGAAAATAGGCCATTTGAAAAAAAAGTTTCATTTTTTCTTAAAGGTACTAGTAGGTCATTTGTCCTATAGGTAGCCTAAGTGGCCTATAGGCCTTTATTGACTTAACATATTTTTAGCCTAGTCCATTCATAAAATAAAATAGATCAAGGTCTAATTTTTTACTTATTTTAGAAAATAGATTACATCATATTAATTAAAGCCTAACCAATTAATGTATAAGGCTTATATAGTTTATAGGCCTAAATACACTAATAGATTAGGTTAAATCTTAAAAAATTTATAAACAAATTAGGTTTGTATAGGCTATAATGCTAGGTTAAGTTGTAAATTTTTTTTATATACATCTAACTTCTTTTAGGTGAAGTTTAATTTAGCTTAACTTACATATACTCTTAGGTTATAATTGACCCGACTAAATGGTTAGTGTAAATAGTCATTATAAGCAAACACCTATAAGCCTTACCTAAATGCATTAAACGTACTGTCTTATATACAACCATACATTTCTTTTGAAAGGATATACAAGATTCTAAATAAATTATGTAATTAATTAAGAAATTATCATATATATATATATATATATATATATATATATGTATATGTATATATAAATCTATTTCAACTATCCCAAATGTTTACCCTTATGTCAAGTTCTTGAGTGAGCTCATTTCTAACCTATTCAACAATAATTGAATACTTAAAGGAAAATTTTCCCATATAAAGAAAAGAGATAAAAGGTAAAGTAAGTTTCTTCAAAGCCTAATGAGTAACCTAAATAACTTACAAAAAAGAATAAAAATCATTGGTTACACTAGCATATATATATATATATATATATATATATATATATATATATATATATATATATATATATATATTATAGTTAGATCTTAAAAAAGTTGAAAAAGTCCTACAAAAAAAAGTAAAATTCTTACATATCTTTATTATGAAAAAGTTTAGGGCATACAAGATACATATCCCTAAGAACTAAAGTGATAATGACAAGCATACATGACATTAATATTATATTAGTGCCACATTACAAATTTCCATATCTAATAATTCATAACAAGATTCAACTATGTGCCCATATAACAAATAAATAGATAAACAAGAATGTAGATCTCCTTATGACTCTCTTCATTCTTATCTATCATAAATTCATCTTTGTCCTTCTAAGTCAATCTTATCTTTTACAAGTAGGCATATAGATCCATACAGAAGCTAAAGCGTTATTATATCAACACTCTTATCAATATTAACTTAAGTGTAATTCATAAGTACATTACATGAAGGATTTCAATAACTTAAGCCCACATAACTCATTTACAACCACTCAAAAGTAAATTAAATCTCATTTACTAACTTATTACAAGGCATAATATATAATATACCTATTTTCTTGTGAGTTCACATCATACCTTTACATTCACATTTTTAATTGTCAAACTCCTATAAAACATTTATAGAGATAAACCTACTCTAGGACATTTGCATATATGAAATGTAAATGAATAGCTTTTTTATTAAAATATTAAATCATAACATCAATTCATAAATTACAATACCACCATGCTTCTTTAATTAACGTACTTATATCATATACCATTTAATACGGTTGATATGCAAGATAATGTCTATATTTAATTTCTCTTATTTTCTACTTATTAGTGTATTACATATACTTAATTTTATAGAATTAACCTTATAATGTGATTGGATGATAATTCGTCAAAGTTTTTAAATTGTTTAGTCAATATTTAATTTTTGTACTATTTCAAATTTTTTATTATAACTTAAGTTCTCGATGTCCAAATTAAGTGATCTTTACATAGTTGAAAATATGAGAAGGATCGATATTTTTATGTTCTGGATGAAGTTTAGTTCGAATGTTTGGAAGGTAAAAAATGATTGTGAAGTTAAAGCTTTATTTTTATTCTAGCTAATCTAGTCTCAACTTTTATGTTATATCTAGAGTTTTAGGAGTTCAATTAAAGTGAAATTAAAGCTTAAAGTTAGATAAGACTTAACATAATAACTTTCAAATTTGTAGTTTAACAAAATTATACTAATTTAATGGTCAAACTGGAGCCACAATTTAAGTTATGAATTTTTACTATAGTAAATATTATTAGTAATTTAATTTGTAAATGAGGCTATGGGCAACTAAATTAAGTAAAGCCCCTATTATTTGTAATCCTAAGAGATGTATTTACTTCACCTATTAGTTTTTTTTCTAGCTTAGGAAATCATATTTAAGAGAGATTTGTGCCTCTAAAGCCAACATATTCTATTCTAAGTAGTAAAAACTTTTTTTAAAATTTTTTCTTACAACCACTATAAATGGTTGATTCTTTTTCTTAATTTAAGGAATTAACACTCCAATCTTGGTTTGGATTTTGAGACTTTGATTTAATCTAATTTACTCTTGATTCATCTATCTTTTGTTTATTTATTCTAGTTTATTTTTTTAATTATTTTAGTAAGTAGGGTTATTGGTTGATTACCTTTGATAGTATGCAACTATATGATTGATCATAAATAATTCTTGCATATTGGTTAGTTATAATTGACTATAATTAATAGCAATTAAGCTTTAGTGATTTGACATGTGAGTAAATCATTAGTTACCTAAGAGAAATAGAGGATAAATTGGTAATTTCACACATATAGGATTGTTGATTTAGTCTTAACTATTCATGAATTGATTGCTTTTGCTAGTTAATTAAAGATTAGAATTAATCTTAAGTTAATTAGTATTAGATGATTAATTTACAATACTAATTGGAAATTGCTACAAGAAGTCTAAGTAATCTATAATTAAGTAGTTGAATCATGAGTAATCTTATTGATATCAATAATGAATCTATAATTGAAGCGTGAGATTCTTTAAACTGAGTTTTTATATTTTATTTTATTTTATTTTTTGTGCTTTTAATTTTACTTTTGAAAATCCCCTATTCACAATTCTATTTGGCTGATTAATTTCTATTTCCTTATATATGATTTGAACTTTCCTTTTACTTTATTTTTTAAGAAGTTTGGTATTTACTTTTGGTGTAAAATGATGCATATTAAAATTTTAGCACTTTTGTTAGGAATAGGTTGGTTAATTTATGATTATTTTTATATACCTTTAATCTTTCTTTTATTTAATTTTTAATTTTTTAATGATTATTAGTGGTGCTAAGCAACAAAATTCACTATGAAATTTAGGGGTGAAACTTTCCAATCTAAGGTTTTTCAGCATTTTAAGCAAGCACAAGGTCTTAAGCCTTTAATCCCAACATTTTTTGCTAAAAAAATCATTTGCTATTATCTTTTAAATTTTTTAGTATATTTTTAATTTTCTATTTTCATTCAATCCTTGTCCCTCTTGATGTATGAATGTTTCCTTTTATAATTTTGACTTGAATTTAACTTTTAAAAATGTGAAGAAATTTGATAAATTAAGAAGTTTGAAAAAACATATGGCTTTTTATAGTAGTTTTGATGAGGTACTTGCATTTAGAATTGAACAACAACTCTTTAAACTAACTTTTTTTGTTAGTCAATTCAATGTAATGCAATTTCAAGAAATTCAAACTTATATGAAAAGATTTCCAACCTTACCAATATTGTTATACTCTATTTTTCTATTTTTATAACCTAGGCTAGAAAGATCATTTAATTTTTAACTATAGAAACTAAGTAAATTATAGTCAATATCAATCTCTTCCTAAGAAATATTCAATAATATGTCAATCTCAAACTTCAAGGGTGAAACTTGAGGAAATTATCAAAGATTTAGCTAATAATACCATACAATTTTAGTAGGAGACTAAAGCTAGCTTCAATGAGTTGTAGCAAAAGACAAAAGCAAGCATAATGAATTTGGAAAATTAAATGAGTAAGCTTACCACCATTATCAACAATTTGGAAAGCCAATATACAATCTAGTTGCCTTCCAGCTTCCACCCAACATGCGAATTCATAGAAAAAAATGAGAACCAAAATTCTTGTGTAGAGGTGCAATCCATACCTACGTGTAACTCTTTTATTTATTCTTCTATTTTTCTTCCTTTTCCCTATAACTTTGAAGATGTTAAGAAAAAGGATGAAAAAGAAAAGATTTTGAAAACTTTTATCACGATGAAAATTAATATGGCCTAAAAGGAGATTGATAAAAAAAATACAAAAATAAGTAATTAATATGCATGATGAAGTAAAAAAAACTCAATATTTCCAAAGTTATGAAAGATCCTTTTGAAGTTTATTTAATTAATTATATTGATCTAGTTGATTTTATAGTGTAGGAGAATTTGAAATTTAAAAAATGAATGATTTAAAGCTAGCACTTAAAAAAGAGTTAATCCCAGGACTAATTTTGAATGTGAAACCACCATATAACCACTTGAAGTATGCATCATTAGAACTATGAAGAAATTTCTTACTAATTGAAACTAAATTGAAGCAATATAGCTAAGTTTAGTCAAAGACATTAAAGCAAGGAACTTCTTGTAAGGTAACTTAAGTTTTCAGATATGCTTTTTCTTTTCCTTCTCTTTTATTTTACTTATCTTTTTATCTTTCTTAATATTGATATATTTTACATTGAGGACAATATAAATTTTAAGTAGGGGAAAGAATTATAGACTTCTTTTATGCTTTGTTTTAAGTTTTTATTTTTCTTTTTGTGCATTTAAGTTTTTAAACAGAAATATTTTTTAAAAAAGTATGTTTTTTACTTTTTTTTTTAACTCTTTTGAGTCATTTTAATTGCCTTTCATTGATAAAGATTTTGTATTTTTCATTAACTAGAAAGATATTGAACTTAATAGTTTCATAATATGATTGAATGAATTATCTTACATCTTATAATTGATTAATGTAATGATGAATTTTATATTGTTAGATTGAATTTAGTAATATAACTTTTCTTGTGAGAATTTGAGCCTTCTATATTGAGCATTTGTGCTTTTCTCTTTCCTTTTTATTGTGTGATATTCTTTTACAATTTAATTCTTTGGAACTTGTTTTGATTCTTTTTAAGATTACATTTGTATATGTATGTACAAATATGATAAATATATTTTTTGTTTCAACTAAAGCCAAATAACTAGCCTTGAAATTTTATTTTTGTTGAGTCTTTTTTTAACCTAATTGCCTTTTCTTCCAATTAAAAAAAATAATTTTGCAATTACTAGAGTAGTTGAAATCTTTGTGAAATAGGTTCTTGAATAAGCATAATGTGTTATGAAAAATCATCAACTTCAATTTCAAAGTTTGAGTTATAAAAAAAGAAAAAAATGATAATTTTTTAAAAGGAAGAGAGTGAAAAAGAAATAAAAAATAAGGTAAAAAGAATAGATAAAAAAAGTAAATAAGTGTTTAGAATTATAATTTAGATTATTATATTAAGTTGTAATTATTCATAACTTATCCATATGTTTATGTTTTAAGTATTTTATTAATTTCTTTAATTTTTAACCTTTTTACCTTTAATTTTTCTTCTTTTTCTCCTTGACTCCATTATAATCTTTAATAAAAATTCTTTTAATTTATGTTGAACATGTGATTTGAGTAGTGGAGATTAGATAATAAACAAGTATATGGTGGAACAACTTCGTAGAATGAACTTAAGCAAAATACTTACCTAAACAATTGAAAGATGGAGAAAGAATTATGTGAGAGTCTACTAATTTGATTTATCTTTTTTGAATGAAGTTGTTATATTAATTAGCTTTGAGTTTGTCAAAATTTTTGTTCACGATGTGTTATAATATGTTATGATTTTTGATAATGCTAGTTGCTTCTTGCTTGTGAATGTTATGATTTTGAAGTTATTAAAAAATAAGTCTTTTGTTTTGAGATTTGAATAAGGTTGTATTTCCCCAAGATCATATAAAGGTTAAGTGTGGGAGAATTTGATGCATAAGTAATGTCTATATTAGTTTAACCTATTTTATGCTTCTTACTGTGTTATATACGCTTACTTTTATAGAATTGTCTTTATTATGTAATTAGGTGATGATTTTTCAGTGCTTGTAAATTATTCAATTAATACTAAATTTTTATACTATTTTAGATTTTTAATTATAACTTAAGTTTTAGGTGTCCAAAGTGAGTAATCCTTACATAAAAGATGAAGTTCTAAAACTTTCATGTTTTGATCAAAATTCAATTTAAATAGTTGGAGGGTAAAAAATGATCATGAAGTTAAGCTCTGTTTCTATCCTATTTGAACAAATCTCAATTTTTAGGATATATTTGGAGCTCTAGGAGTTTAATTGAGGTGAAATCGAGGCCTAAAGTTAGACAAGACCTAGCCTAACAACTTTCAAATTTATAATTTAGTGAAACTATATTATTTTGGTGGTTCAACTTAAGTTGTAAGTTGAGTTATGGATTTTTACTACTATAAATATTATTAGTAATTTAATTTATAAATTAAGTTATAAGGTTATAAATTTCACAAGGCCTTATTCTTTATAACCCTACAAGATATATTTACTTGATCCATTAGGTTTTTCTAGCTTAGGAAATTAGATTTAAAAGGGTTTTGTGCCTCCCAAAATGATACATTTTATTTTAGACAACAAACACTTTTCTCCTAGCTTTTTCTGAAAATTACCATAAGTAGTTGATTCTTCTTGTTAGTTCAAAGGATTAATAATCCAATCTTGATTTTGGATTTTGATACTTTGATTTATTTTAATTTACTTTAATTTATTGTTTCTTGTTTCTTTGTTCTATTTTTATTTTATTATTATTTTGGGTAATTAGCTAATTAGGTATATTAGTTGATTGCCTTTGATAATCTCAACTATATGATAAATTATAATTAATTCTATAGGTTAGTTATAATTGATTATAATTAGTAGCAATTAGGCTTTAATGATTTAATGTATGGGTGAATTATTAGTTGTTTAAGAGAAGCAGAGGATAAATTTACAATTTTTTGCATGCAAAACTATTGATTTAATTTTAGTTATTCATGAATTGATTATTTTTGTTAATTGATCAGGGGTTAGTTTCAATCTTGAGTTAATTAGTATTAGGTGATTAATGTACAATATTAATCAGGGATTATTATAAGACATTTAAGTAATCTATAGTTGAGTAGTTGAATCATGAATAATTTTATTAATATTAGTGATAAATCTATAATTAAAGTGTAAGATTATTTAAACTAAGTTTTTATATTCTATTTTACTCTTTTTTAATTTTATTTCATTATGCATTTAAATTTACTTTTGAAAACCTCCTATTTACAATTCTATTTGGCAAATTAATTTCTCTACCCTTGGGTTGCAACTCAAATTTGCACTTTACTACATTTTTTATTAAGTTTAATATTTAATTTTGATATGAAAGAACATACATCTATGGTATGCACTCTCGCGCTGCAATTATGAAATAAATTAATCTTTCTAGAATCCTTACAATATGCAAGATTGAGAAAGAAACAGAGTGTAATCAATTACATAATCAATTATGGCTAGATAGAAACAACTTTTAACCTTTATAATAGATTATGTAATAGATTATGACTAGTTAAAGACCTTATAATCTATTATATAATGGATTGCAATCATATAGAAGGCATATAATCGATTATATAGTGGATTATATCAAACATAGAGCTTATAATTGATTATAATTAGATAAAGAGCTTATAATTGATTATGTCAAGAACACTTTTAAATTTTTGTAGAATTTTCACTATTTATATGTGAGAAATTTACCCAAAACTCATTTTTCATGCAACCTAAGCACTAAAATTCATAAAACAACTTTATATACACTAAATTCAACAAAAATTTCATAATAAACATCATTTCAACCCTTTCTTCCTTAAATTATGCAAATACATAGAAAACTTGACCCTAACCAAACTAAATCATTCAATATCACACAAGTTTGAATCGAATGTTTATTCATAACTATTAAAAGAGGTGAGAAGTACCAGAAGTGGTGATTTGACTAATCTTTAAACATCAACAAATAGGAAATTTGGATTAGGGTACAAAATCTCCTTTAAAGCTAAGTACCACTAATCATCTAAAATCTAAGGAAAGGAAATAGAAAGAAAGTTCTACAAAGATTAGAATGTGAAAATCATCATCTTATCTTAGATTAAATAGAGGAAAATTATGAACATTGGGTGTTCATTGCTCGGACAATGAGTGGAAGAAATGTTCTTCCTTTTTGGATAAAACATAGGAAAAGGGTTGAGTTATTGTATAAGGAGAGATGGTCCATAGGGTAAAATGAAAAAAGGCCTTCAAAGTCTCATGTGTATTTATACACTCATTCTCAATCATATTTAACTTTGAAACATTTTCACTCATTGATTTGTTACTTATTTTACACAAAAGTTATTAATTATAATTAATTATTTTCATATAAAATATTTTAATTTTGATGGGTGTAGCATCTTACTTCAAAAAGATTATTTATATATAAAAAATTCTAAATTTGAACTAAAAATATAATTTAAAAATTTTTAATAACAAAAATTATTTTTAGTAAAAAGGCAACAATAATAAAGGTTATAGTGATATAAAAATAATATGAGATAATAATAATTTGATGGATAAATAAATAGATTAGATTTGACTATTTATATATGAGCTATAGGTCAATTCATAATTTATACAAAACTACGCTTGGGTCATAAATAGACAAGAAGATTAATAATGAACTATTCGCTAATAACTCCATCCAAATCTATTAAACTCATCTATTTGTCACTTCTACTTAGAATATATGCCAAGTGATTTGCAACAAAATTAGCTTCCTTATTGGATTTTATTATCTCCTTTAAAATTATTGGATTATCTCGTTTACAAAATTATGTTCTAAAATTCTAAAGTAAATGCAACAAAAATTGCATTTATAGGGAGAGTACCTTTCAAATTTGTATTTTTGTGAGTATGGATCTTTTTTTCCTTTTCCTTTTTAATTTTTATAACTACCCACTCACTTTGTCTAACTTTTTTTTTGTCAGTTTAAAATTACAAATTGCCTCTTTTATTGATTTATTTTTGTTTTAATTTTGTTTTTCGACCACGCCACTCCCTCCCCTCGCATTTGTAACTACCTTTATTTTTCTTTTAATTTTGCTTTTCAACTAGTATCTATCTTTTTCCTAACATTTATAAACACTTTTTTAATGTAAAATAAATTTGATGATAATATTGAATGTCTTATTTTGCTAAAAATTACAATTTAAAAGTTTATCTCATAATATATTATTACGTTCAATCATTCTACTTATTTGTTTGCAATATTGTTAGTATTATTTTGTAATATGTTTTAAAATTATATGAAACATGTGTAACAAAAGACGCTATTGGTTTTTATTAAACATATATGACAAATGAATACGAGTATGTGCAATAATTTTATTGCAATTATTTGTATCATACTTAAAATATTAAATATTGATTAACGGTTACAAATATTTAATAGATAAATATTATTTTTACTAAAAATTAAAAAAATATTTACTTGCTAAAATATGATAATCACTCATCTAAAACAATCGTGCATATTTAACTACAAAATTACTTTCATACTTAGATATTCCAGTTAATTCTATAAAATAAAATTTTAATTATTAAGATAAATAATTTTAAATTAATTATGAAACTTTTCTTAAACCTACATATATTAAATTACTAATGATTTGATATAATATATTTTTCAAATATAAAAGAGTTTAAAAGTGGGATGAGTTGCTCCAATTTAAAGTTAGGTTATGCCATTAATATCTTTGAAGATTTACAGTGATATTTACAAATTGTCTAACTTTGTAATTACTAATGACATAAATTGAACCTAATATAATATATTAAAATTAAAAGTATAATAATATATTTCATACGATTGATTGATTTAATAAGTTGTTCAATCATTAAAATTATATTAAATATACAGTTTAAAACAACAATTTAGCTTTTTTAACTTTTTTTTAAAAATAAAATACCATAAATTATTTAAAATTTATATAATTTTCATAATCTTTGTTAAACAATAAATTATATATTCATCTAAATCACTCTTTAACACATAAAAATTACAGATTCACTGCTTCAAATACCAACTGAAAAATGAGGACATGTCTTTGGCCAAGTGTCGTAGTATTTATGCCATTATTCTCTTGTCCTCCAAATACAATATACCAACAATAAAAATCAAAGAAAAGTGTCATACGTGTCACTCTATCACCACTTGTTCTCTTTGTCCTTCCCACCTCGAAGCGTCTCTTTCCCACCTTAACTTACGAAAGAATATTTGTTGCTATGAATTCTAATCTCATCTCATTGGTTATCAAGTCCGTTTGGACAATATATATATATAATTTTAAACAACATTGAGCTGTGCATTGTTCAAAATATTCACCCAAAAAAAAAAAGAAAAAGAAAAACCTTTAAGCTGTGTATTGATCAAAATCAGTCATTGCCTTTTCTTATCATATGAGGAGTGGAAATGCTATTTTTTTTTTATAAGCATTACTTTACACCCTCACAAGGTATATTTCCTTTTAAATTTTTTATCTTTATTTATATCTGAAAGAATTTTATGTGTGTGTCTTTAGAAAGCTTAAGAACCCCTGTTCGGACACGTTTATGATTTATTATTATTTAATCTATTTAAATAGTCACCAACTTATTCATTTTAATTTTTACATTCATAATTTAAAACATACACAGACATATTGAAAGATTATTTATTCATAATATTAAATATAATAGGTAGTTATAGCATAATAATATATGATGGTAATTTGAATTTTTTTTTTCATTTCATATTTTGGATTCCAATCCAAAACTTTATATATTTGTATATTTGTTATTTCTATTATCATAAAAAAATAAAATTAACACTTTTTTTTTTCAAATCACGTACTTGAAATTTGCTGGGAAAATTTGAAATCAAATAAACTTACTAGAACTAATCCTCTAAAAAAAGATAGTACGCACACGGGGAATTAAATACAGTGAATATAACCAAATCTTTCTCATAAAATTGTTTTGAAATCTTTTGCATTAGCATCTAATTAGTCCATATATAATCATTCCTAAAAGAAAATTTTAGTTCCAAACGCATAATTAGTGTTATGATTATTAAAGTACAAGATTAATTATGGAATAATAATCAATTAACATAATCAGCCCAACTCAACACGCTCTTTCAGATTCCATTCTTTGATGAAAAGGAAAAGGGAATAAAGGGGACAATCAGGCAGAGTTGTGACCCCGTCCAGCTTATAAGACAGCAGCCCTTATTTTTACGCAAATCCCGATGTTGGAACCTTAATATCTCTTTGTTCTTTTTTTTCTTCTTTTGCTTTCTTTCATTCACGAATTTCGAAGATAGCTTTGACCGTGGAATTTTTAAGACACTTCTCACTACTTACGTTATTCACATTTCAGATAGCAATGTGCATGATAGGAACCTACATTTCGCATATGGAAACCTTTAGTTATATTTCGCATACTTACAAATTCGACTTTTCAAAGTTTTTAAATAATTGAAGATTAAGTTTGAATACATAAAATTTGTGACTTGGTTATTCATATTGTTTAATACTTGTCTTTGGATGTCATAAACTTCTAATATTGATTAGTAATTTCGTTTCTTAACCCAAAAAAAAAAAAAGGAAAAATCGTTTTTGTGTGATTGTTGTGTAATTAAACCCTCCATTGACCTGTATTTAGATTGGGTGTACATAAAAAGGAACTTTATTTATATTGTCAAATATTTACATCAAATGTTTTGAATTCTTGACACAATTTTGATCAATAATTAAGTTTTAAAATAATTTAAATTCAGTAAAAAAATTAAATTTAATCCTTTATTAGAAGAAATTTACTATTTATTATTCTTATTTTTAATAGGATTAATCTGATATCTGTATGGTAAAAATGTATTTGCATTTAATTCATGTTTTTAATGAAGTATAAATTGTATAATTATGTTTTCTAAATTGGTGTTTAAGAAATTTATTTTCCTTATTAATTTTTTGATGAAAATGTTTCATGTCTCGTCTTTGTAACAAAATAATAAAAAATGACACCCTTATATATTATCATTTGTTATGGCTCTTGATCCAAACAAGATCCGCTTAATATGAAGCAAATAATGATGTTTGTACTATGCCTTCTGGCCCCTATGCCATAATGCATCAAAGATAACTCATTCCACACCTCAGTAAACAAAGGCTGCATTTTCATGGGGACTGGAGATTATTATTATTATTTCCAAAATCCTACTTTCTCTTCTTACAAAGCAAATGACAAGAGCCAATATCTCCTCTTCATCAATAGTAAAGAAACACAGAGAATATCTTTAGTTGTCTCTCTTTATTAAAGAAAAGTTCCCGTCTAGCTTCTCTCTTTTTTGAATTCAAATAATCCCCACTTACTCCAAACCCATTATAGATATCTAACATCTTCTCATAAGTAATCAGAACTCAGACCGCTTGGTGAGTTTAAAACTTAATCCACATCTCCCTTAATTTGCACTCAAAGAACAAAATAGTTTCGAACTTATACTAAATCCTCCGATTCTTCCAAAGTCACCACAAAACCTCATTTCTCTTCTTCTTCATCCAAATCTTGAAGATGTCATTCCAAGCACAGCCTCAACAACAGCCACAGATGCCTGTCCAAGTTTACCCAAATCCGGTCTCGGACGAGCCGGCTTCAGGCCATTCAAAGGGTTCTTTTGGGACGGTTTTCATTGTTCTTGCAGTGATTGTAGTGATTTCAGCCATTGCTTGCTTCCTCGGAAGGTTTTGCAACAAGCGTTACAACAAAAGCTATAGCCATGGCCACAGCCAGAAGCCTGTGAAGCAGCAAAAGCAGGTCCACAATGTCCGGTTCAAAGATTTTGAGGATATTGAGGTTGGGTTTGACAAGAGGATGCCTACTGCCAAACCACATGCGAATGCGAATGGGAACGGGAACGGGCACGGGCACGGGCGCGGATATGGGTATGGAGGCGGAAGGGGGCCAAGGCCGCCGCCGGCCAACGGTGACATGCATAAGGGTTTTGAGATGAAGGTTGGTGGTGATGGAGAGTTGAGAACAAGTGCATGATGCTGCTATAATGAAAGGATATGTATTATGTATGCATAGGTTTGTTATGATGGAATACAATTCCGTTAAAGCATTGTGTTTCTATTTATCTGCTTCGTATTTTAGTCAATTGTGGCTTGTTTGGTAATTAAGAAAATAGAAGAAAAAGAATGAAAGTAGAATGTACCTTTTCGTCTTAATCAATTTTTAGGAGGGTAGCTCTATGCTTCCTTTCTTTTTCTTTGCATTTTCCCTTCTGCCAAACAATTTATTAGCTTTTCAACTGCATGTTGAAATGTAAAATTATACATAAAACTTGTTGTGACAAGTTGTATTATCTTCTTGTTATTGTGTCGACTGTGTCCTGAAGTAATTCAAGCAAAGGAATTTGGATATTTTCTGTTATGTTAATCAAGATTATATATTTAATGTAATAATCTTCTTCATTCAAGAAATTAAAATGATAACATCTATCTTTTCACATCCTCATGTTGATTTTTTTCTTTTTGGGTTCACAATAGCACTGAGGGTTTTTTTACTGATATATCTGCACTTGCAAGCCAAACAAGTATAAAATTAATCAATAAGAACAGAGTAAACTATCATGTCATATGTTGGGACAGGCCTTATTTTCTCTTTTCTTTTTCAAATAAAGCGCTAAAATCTATAAGAGAGGAATGATATCTTTGAAGTCGGTAAAGTGGTTGTCTTAAGTTTAAATTTTGTTTTCACCGATTTCAAGAATTAGTCAACATAATATGAGGTGAATTCTTTTATATATCGAGTTTTACTTATTGCATTAAATCTAATAATACAAATTGAGTTAAACATTTTTTAAGATAATAAATATTTAATATGACAACTCACAATACATATATTGAGTTTTACTTTATGTATAATAGAACAGACTTTATTATTATAAATTTTCATCGGATAGGATTCCATAAAGTGAAACAACTTGTTCTCCTTTCAAATTTTAGAAATTAAAAAAAGAAGAAAAAGAGAGAGGACAGGATTTATGAAATTTGATTACCCTATCTATTATCTATACTTAAGTACGAAGATTAAAATGAATATTACATGATTTAATAAGACAGATAATTGTTATATATATTTATGAAATTTGATTACCCCATTTTTTGTCCCAACCATCGAACCATAGTCCATATTGGTGAAGGAATTAACCCCACAAGGGGAAGATCGACAGATAATTGTTATAATTGATATTTCACTTGGTTTAAGCATTAACTTGAAATGTATTTGATATTTTGTTTTTACCCTTCTGTTTTATTTTTTACTTTGTTAATCAAAGATGCTAGTGTTATTATTCGAATAATGCATGCAAATTGGATTTCAGCCCTCATGGCCGAGCTGCAATTTCAGAAAAATGAAAACCTTCTTTCAGATGCCTAAGCCTATGTAACATTTGTTCTCTTTTCTGACAATAATTGGCATCTCTGGATCGTTAGAATAAAAAAAAATGTTATGTAGTACACTTTTTCATAATTGGGAAGGACACAGAACTGTCGATGCCGGGAGAATATATGTACCCTTAACCGTGCAAGCATTACAGGAGAAAATAACTAGGAAGAAAATTCAGATATTGTTGGTCTCTACAAATTACCATCTTATCCTCTCCAACTTGCTGTTGTCTAGTATGTGTATATACATTTGTCCGAACTCCGCTATCCGAATTGGGATCCGAATATTTTGAAATTGAATCGGACAAAATTTTTTCAATATCGATGTTTTTTTTCTATTTACAAAATTCAAAATCTTATTTAAAAAAATCATACTCTCAACCATTCAAACTATCTGATGTTAATTATTTAATATATATTCTGATTTATTTAAAAATATTTTAAAGTTATTCTTCTCTGTCACATTTGAAATCCAAATTATGTTAGCTTCACTGTAAATAGACTATGGAACCAATACAGATAATATGATCTAATTTTTGTCAATAAATCTGCTCTGTTGATTTTGGATGTTAAGCTATTATATTTTTTTAGAGATTCACAATGAATTTTAATTTTTCTGTGTGTGAAAATGTAAGAGTGAGAGTGAAAGTAGGATTACTACATTTTTTTATTCATTTACACGAGGCTTGGAATACCTAATTAGATATTTTCTTCTTGCGAAACTAAGCCAATTTAAACTTAAAATTTCCAAAGAGATGAAATTTGACAACAATTAATCTTACAGGAAAGAAAATGGGGGTTATCTTGATTTCATGAGACATCAGAAATGAGGCGCTGCTAATTGCAGTTACATTCATTCACAATTTTATTCTCAAAAAATTATTTCATATATGCAATTATGACGAAATTGTGACGGGAATTGTAATTTTTTTTAAAAAAAAATAGATGCAAGAGGAAAATTGGGTCTCTTTATCTTGAACTTTTAGAAGGATGGTTTTGTATTGCTACAAGTGGCAAGTGAGTCAAAACCACTTCTGGGCTTATTCAGTGAAGGTGCAAGATTCCCTCTGCCAAAGATCATACCACTGAGTACAATGATACGCCGTTCCATAATTAAAATGCAAAAGTTGGTTAGCATTGTCCTCTACCATGAGCTTCCATTTGGGAGTCTGTTATAAACATAGAAGACAAGAAAAGTCTCTATCTGCCATTTGCATTATCAGCGGAGCTTCACTCCTAAGAGAACACGAGGATGGGAGCTTTGGAGTTTGCAGTTGAGTGGCTTAGACCATTGGTTGAGACTAATGCTTGGGATTATATTGTTGTCTGGAAATTTGGGGATGATCCGACTAGGTATCGCAGATTGTTTCAATTTTTTAAGAAACACCCACATGGAAATTATGAATACATTTTGACAATCTGATCTTGGTTTAATAAAAAGTTATCATTTTTTCCATTGTATGCAGGTATATTGAGTGGTTGGGTTGCTGTTGTAGAGGGGGCTGCAACGATGAGGATTTCAGGGCTAAAGGGGAAAAGGGTGAAGATTATTTGTTGGCTCCATTTTGCAGGGATGCTCACTTTCAACATCCAGTGAGAACAAAAGCTTGTGAGGCTCTTGCTCAGCTTCCTTTTACAATGCCACTGTACTCTGGGTATAAAAAGCTTTCTTTCTTTCTGATTCAAATTTGTTATTTGTTCTTTCTATGTAATGACATGGAATTATCTAATCCAGTGTTCATGGAGAGGTTGTAATATCAAAGCAACCAAGATGGATCACCCAGGTAATTCCTTTTGATTCAGACACTCAACATGTTGATGTTTTCTCTTCATCAAGTTTGATTTTTCTTGCTTTTAGATATGTAATGATTCAAAACAGAGAAGAAAATAGATTATTATGAGTCTCTGATTTTGGTATCTTATATCTGATTTAAGTTATTTAACTGATTTGAGTCTTGAACCAAGTGGAAGACAACCTGTTTGATTTAAGGAGCAAATGAAGAGAGAATCCTTCCAGTTCTTTTTACCTTTACCGGACTTTTTCAATAAGGAAATTTAGAAGCATTTTATGTAGATGGAAGGTTGATGGTTGCTGACATACTTCCACTCCATTAAAGCCCGACACTGCCTACTTGATTAAAGAAATGGAATTTTACTTGATAGATGCTTTTATTGTAAATTACCAATTGCTTTTCTTCTTTTCTTTTTCAGCCCTGTACATGCTCTGATACTCATAACGAATCCCATGTTTCCTCACAATCGGTTGGTTAATAATTATATGTTCGTAATCCATGATAATATTAGCTTCCAGAAATAAGAATGTATACAACAAATATTCATTTCAAAGTACCTCATCAAGTAGCCTATACGAGTAGTAATTCTAAACTCCTTGTGAAATTGTGATAGATGGCGAGAAAATATTTGAATTTGACTGTTAAGATTCAGCATTGTTCGCCACATGTGTGAAGGATCGTAGACTTACAAATTTTTCCTTTTTGACAGGATACAATTGGAACACATACTTTGATCCCTATAATTGGTGGTCTTATTGAGTTGTTCACTGCAAAGCTTGTAAGACATTCAAGTCTTAAGACTTTTCTGGTATCATCAAATCCTTTGTTTCTTCCATTGATTGGGTAATTATCTTTTCCAGATCATAAAAGATGTAAAATTCATAGAGTTCATATCAGCACACTGCTGTGTCTCTTCAAAGCAAGAAGCCGTGTCTCTGCAGATAAATCTTCCCGCAGTAATTCAGTGCAGCTCCCATCCTAGTATTGAAGGGTCGTCCAGCGGATCCAATCCTTCATATGAACAAAGATCTTCTGATTCAAAATTTGCTTGCTTGACTCAACATGAATCTATCAAGGAATCTGTAAAAAGATCCTGCAGCTCGAAAAGGCCCAAGCATAATGAAATCTTAGGAAAGCCAAAGAGAGGTTTGGAATTCACTTGTAGAACTCGAAAAGAAGATAAAGAAAAAATCATCAGGGAGCTTCAGATAGAAGGATATCAATCTAAAAATCTTGTCACCGAGAGGAATAGGAGGAACAGAATCAAATGTGGCCTCTATACTCTAAGGGCTCTGGTTCCAAAGATCACCAAGGTAAAGATAACTGTGAGCACGTAAGTGTCTTGTATATTACATTTCATTGTTCATCTCACATGAACCTAATCCACTGAATTTTGGCAGATGGATAAAGCTTCCATTCTTGGAGATGCAATGGACTATATACAAGAATTGCAGGAGCAAATAAAAGAACTTCGGGATGAGATCAGGGATTTGGAGGAAGAGGACTATAAGAAGGAAAAACCACAGGAGCAAATAAAAGAACTTCAAGATGAGATCAAGGAACAAGGAGGATCCAGAACCCTGCCACCTGCCGAGTTCAATCGAAGTTACTCTGGCTGTGAGGGAAAGACACCTATGAAGGTACAACGAGCTAACAAGATTTCTGCTTCGCTGTTGGTTCTGAGACAAGTATGAAACATCTGAGATAGTTTTCCATATTTCCCTAATATTTATATTAACATGTAACATGTTCCTAGGCGCAAGTGGAAGTGAATCAGATTGCCCAGAGAGGTTTGTTGATTAAACTATACTGTGAGCAGAAGCGAGGTGGATTTTCAAGGTTGATGGAGGCCATACATTCATTTGGACTGCTGGTAGCTGATGCCAGTGTGACTACCACATTTGATGGCAGAGTCCTGAACATTCTGACAGTGGAAGCGGAGGTGAGGTTCTAAGAAACTGAAACAGAGTGAAAACTGCTTTAAATTGTTGAAAATTATGAAACATGGAAGCAGCCAAAAGATATTATATCAGTCTTCTAGCGTTTAAATTAGTCCAGAATCCCGTGTCCAAGTACTACATCACATTTGAAGGGCCAGTTTGGATGTGTCAAATACAAACCCATGGAGCTTAGACAACAGATAAAAAACCAACACACAAAATGATTTTAAACATGAAATAGAATATACTCTGCATCATGTATGTAGAGTAGGCATACTGAATCTTATGCTCTTAAAGCATCCATTCTACCATCCTTGCTGCCCCAGCTCTCATTTGCTTTCACAGGTAGTTCACAGGATTATCTGATATGATAGTGCTGTTGCATTTTATTTCACAGGCAAACAAGCAGGATATTCGACTAAAGAAATTGAGACAGTATTTGACCGAGCAAACAGATTGGGATGAAGTCGGTGAGATATTGAGTTCCAGAACATGACAAGCTCCTTTACAGAATTTTGATGTTTCTGCTTGGAAGTTTCAGTTACAGTTGAGAAATAATGGATTCAAATGACAGATTATCAGTAAGGTCGTCATTCTGCATATGATTAAGCTCTTTGATCTAGTAACTTGGTTAAAACCTGTAAAATCACTATCATACAATAGCATGAAAAGTTGTTCTTGAAGAAGAAATTGTAAGTCTTCACTTTCCTGCTTTTAGGGTTTTAGCAACTGAATTTACTCATCCCAGGACCCAGTTTCTTTTTGTTGTTTGTTGCATTTGTAGTAATATGGATAGTACTCATTCCCATAAATTCAGAATGAAATATAGAAAAATTATCATATCACAATCAGAATTTATTTTACAATTTTATCCTTGTTAGTTGTTTTCACTCCAAGAGTGCAGTAAGAAAATCTACTCTGATACAGCATTCGTGAAAAACTAGTTAGTAGTGTTTTACATCTCCAGTACTAAAAAATGGGGAAGGAAAATAGGAAAAAAAAAATGGAAGAAAAATGTACCAATGCTTTTATACACAAAGCTAGCTCAAGTCAAGCAAAAGCAGTATTAGTACATGAATATTTTCATGAAATGCCATGTAAGATGATGTAAAACCAAGCTCCAGTGGGGGACTTTGATGAAATTAGGCTAAAATTAGCAGCCCTAACCCAAATATGCCTATATGCTCGGGAGCTGCTATATGCATTTCCCTGATATGCCTCTTTTCTCTGATATGCCAATGCTCAGCGTTATTGCGCTATGCTTTTTCTGATACTCTCATGCTCAGCCCTGGAGCCATGCGTTTTTCCTGAAATGGCTATACATGCTCAAGAATGCCTTTATGTCCGTTGCTCAATGTTCATACGCTGAGTTCTGAAGCTGTGTTTGTTGAGAGCTCGAGTCTCTGACTCGCCGCTGGAGCTACCTGCGGCCAGTGAACATTGGGTTCCAGAATATTCCTTAGAATTGTATTCTCCACTGTAAATATCAAATTCTGAACTGCCAAAGCTATTGTTCATGAGTCTCATAATGTCTCCGTTATACCGGTCAGAATTATAAACAACGCTCTGACCATATTTCACCCCGTTAGATAAGTCAGATAGATCTTCTCTACTATCTAAGGCCCTTACTACCTGATCAAAATCAAGAGAATAGTAAATTAATTGGTTTCCTCTTTAAAAAGCTAAGATAATAGGTTTTTTCTCTACCAGAAAAGAAAGAGCAGGGGACAACCAGTGTTGACTAGCTTCTCTCGGCATTACTATACAAGAGAAGTGTTTCTTAGAAGTACCTGCAGCATACTGGGGCGCTTAGGAGCAGAATGACGAATACATGCTGCAGCTGCTTCAATCATTCGGAGCATTTCACTCTCCACAAAAGTCCCTTCAAGTTTTGGATCGATTAATTGACTACAGTCACCAGTTTCAACTGCATGAAGGAGAAGAGGGCGCGCCTGCAAATGAACAGAAACATTGTTCAGAATGAATAGGAGGTGTTATTTCTGTTACTATCCAAAGGATGGTAGAAAGAGCGGGATAAGAGAGTATCAAAATTTCAAAATTCAAAGTAAATTTATTTCATAAGCTAGCTAAAAAAAGCAAGCCTTCATACCCATTCAACCAAGCTCTCATCCCCCATGGGCTGAGTTCGATCAACAGATTTCCTTCCAGTAATAAGCTCCAGGAGCACTACACCAAATGAGTAAACGTCTGATCTATCCGTCAGTTTTCCACTTGTTGCATATTCTGGGGCCAAGTACCTAAAGATTGAAATAGAATCAACTGGTGATAGTTCTAATCCAAAATAGGCATCACCAAAGTAGGTTCTCTGGTCAATTTATGCATGAAAGTTGAAACTTATTGAAAGATAGGAAAATTCATGGAAGTTTAAATCTACCTTACCTCAATGACAGATGAATTAAATATATGCAATTACTGAACTAAGTGATATCCTACCATTGAGAGAGAAGGAGTCCTTTAGGGATGTTTCAGAGTAAAAACTACTAAAAATCTGTCATTTTTATTCCATATCACACGTTAATATTAGTTTATGCTTATCTCCTGATCGAAATTTTCCAATCACCGCAAGTCCCAACTCCTATGGAAACCCCATTTGCACAAGAGATCTATGTACTGATTGATATTTAGGGAAAGAAAGCCTACCCAAAGGTCCCCATAACCCGAGTTGTCACATGAGTGTTAGCATCAACATTTAGCTTGGCAAGTCCAAAGTCTGCAACCTGCAATAAAACAAGCTCAATCTCAATTTCATTCATTAAAAAGGTATTATAAATTGAAACATGATAAGATTAGAAACAGCATGAACTTGCCTGGGCTTCAAACGCGTCATCCAGTAAAATATTTGAAGACTTGATGTCTCTATGAATGATTTTAGGGTGGCCTATAAAAAAGATCAAATTATGTAAATGTCTCTATGAATGATTTTAGGGTGGCCTATAAAGAGATCAAATTATGTAAATTGCTTTATATAGCAAAACGTTCAAAACTACTTATAAGAAAATATTGACAAGCAATATAAAGCAGGAAAAAGTGAAAACATAAGCAAACCTATCCATATTCCCCCTTATATCTTCTAGTAAATTTCATCAAACATCATGGACATCAAAGGGACTAGAGAATAAGAGTATCAAAATTGAAGAGTCTGTTCAATATTTATAACTCTGCATTACCGTATCCATATATTTATCAGTAACAAAGAGCATGAATGTATATACTTACAGTCTTCATGTAGATAAGCAAGTCCCTTAGCAGCCCCTATAGCAATCTTTACCCTCTTCGCCCAATCCAATACTTGCACTCCCTCACCTATCAACAAATACAAGCCATTAAACAAGAAAATCAACTTACAGAATGAAAGCAGAAACGATTTTAAAAATTTAAAAAAAAAAAGAAAAAAGAAAGAAACCCAAAAACTCACGTTACCATGCAAATGGTGATCAAGAGTTTTATTAGGGACAAACTCATAAACTAGTATTCTCTGCTGCTCGGATATGCAGTAACCAACTAAGGATACCAAATGTCTATGATGAACACGGCTGATAATCTCCACTTCAGCCCTGAACTCTCGCTCACCCTGCCCCCCACCAGCTTTCAGCTGTTTTACAGCTCCTACTTTACCATCCGGAAGCAAGGCCTTGTAAACACACCCAAAACCACCCTCCCCAATCACATTTTCGCGAGAGAATCCATTTGTTATCTCTAATATATTATCAAAGCTAAAAACTATCTGAGAACCTATAACCCCGGCGTCTGAAGTACTTGAACGATGCATATCCCCTGTGTGATTTGCACTTTTAAAATTGCTTCCATGGGATGAGCGTGGGGGTTGTGAACCATACAACCCTTCTTCCCGAACATTCACAGCATCTGCACCAAAGAGCAAGAATTACTGGCCTCAAAATGAGATGATCAATGGTACAGTAAAGTCAATAATTTGCCACTACTATAGCTTTTTACCAGATATCATAGGAAAGTTAATATGGGAGGCACCAGGTCCATCATATTTTGTTTGTTTTCTCCTCCTCCTTGTAACACACGCAAAAGCTACAGCAACAAGCGCAACAAAGAATACTCCAACAATTGCATAGCCAACGTATGTTGCAGCATTTCCAGAGCCACCCCTTGATGTTGACTGCGAGGTGCTATTAGCCTGCCCACTTGATTTCGAATGAGAAACCGGGGACAGGCCTGTTGGAGGAGGTGATGAATGATAATTTGACTCGAAACCTGAAGGAGGAACAGGTGCTGATTTATTAGAGATTCCAGAATCTGAGGGTGATGAAAAATTGGTGGAGGGCGCAGGTGGAGATGGAGGTGGAGATTGAGATGGGGGTGGAGGTGGAGGTGTAGACGGAGATGGAGATGGGGGTGAAGGTAAAGATGAAGATGGAGGTGGAGGTGAGTTGCCTGTGGGAGATGATGAATTCTGATTAGAAGGTGGTGATTGGTTAATATTAGGAGATGATGAGTTATTATTTGATGATGGTGGCGGCGGCGAAGGTTCGGGAGGGGGTGGGGTATTAGGCGGTGGCGGTGACGCTGATGGTGCAGGTGGAGACTGCGACAATGGCGCCGATGACTCTGGTGGCGGTGAAGATTTTGTTGTTGACGTAGCATTGGACTCAATTGAATAGGTCACATTTTGTTGTGAAGGAGCACTAGAGTTGTTGTCTGCCATTTCTGAATTCTAAGGCTCAGAAAATTCAATGTGGGTATCCCTTTTTGTTTCTGACCCTTAGATTCAGAGTGGGTTTCCAGAATCCGAAAAGGGAAAAGAAAATCTCCCTTTTCTCTTCTGATTCTTAGAAATCCTAACTGGGTTGTCAGAAAATGGGTATACGAAGAAGAAGAAGAAGAAGAAGAAGAAGGAAAGTTTGCTGATTGGGTATTGAAGAACGATCCATGAAGTGAGGTTTTAAGGATGTTTTAAGAAGAATTTGCCAACATGATGACGCTGAGACTGAGCGTAGAATTTTTGGCCAGCATGAACAGATAGGAAAATAATTTAGAAAAATTTTAAAAAAATTAGCAGCATTTTTTCCGCCATTAACAACCTTGAAAGCCTGAAATTTCTCTGTTTTTCTTTATTTTGGGGGAAGAGGAAGGTAAGCCACTGATATTTTGATAGACTTTGTTTTGTGGGTTTGATCAGGAGCCAAGTGTCAGTGTGTCACTCTTCTATATTTGATTCCTCGTCTCGTTCTCGGTTACCGCGAAACGTAAACGGGTTGGCGGGTGGACGTTAAGTATGTGGTAACCAACGGCTAGTTTTGCATCCGATTCATCAGGATGCCGGCTTCCTCAAGACCAACTTGATCGGGGTCTAATATATAATTACATGGACAAAACTTACTTCCCGATTATTTGGATCTATGGAGAATGGTGGAAAGAAAACATAAAAAATTGTTGAAAATAATTTTTCTTTTTTGGATGATATGAAAAACGAACCCTTTCCTTGTTTTGAGCGGAATGAAAATTGAAAGAAAGAAATGAAATGAAAAATATTATTTTTCTTTACTTGCTTACAAGAAAGAAAATGGGTGCCAAAAAAAAAAAAAGAGCCAGAAAAGGAGGATGAAATTCATCAAAAAAATTTCTTGTCATATATGCATAGAAAGTAAATAAAAATTTCACCTGTGACAATTTTACTTTTATTTTATTTATCCTGTGAAAAAAAATTTAAGGAAAAAGTAGTGTTTTTGAGAAATGAGGTAAATTGGTTGAAACATCCACAATTGTATTTGTTATAATAAAATATATTAAAATTAACCCTCCATATTTAGCAAAAATCAATAAGCAAAACTTGATTTTAAATTGAATAATTTGTACGATAAAAAAAGTAATGAATGAAAAATGAGTGAATAACATTCTTTTGTTGTTTCTACCCAAACGCAATGAATATATACAATAATTTGTAGAACAATATCTTAAATTTTCAGATTCCATGATTTTCTATCAAGTTTTATTGAAATATATTTGGTGAAAGTAATGGGAGATAACAATCAATATACAATTTGTTGTGAAAATTTACATAATCAGGTTGTTGCGAAAGAAAAAGCAAATAAAGGAAGATTCTTGTTTTTTAATAAGATGTTTACAAAAGTTAAAATTTGCTATTGAAATTTTATATGAATAATTAATTAATAATATTTTTATATTTTTCTTTATTAAACATATTTGCAAAAAAAATTATACATAAATATAGTGAATTATAATTATAGCTATTATTAACTACAAGCAAAATGGTAGATAAATATATTTCTTTTCAAGCTCTTAACCCATGTAATTCTTCACTATACTATGTTTCATAGTTGGTTGATGAAAATAACTCTTTCTAATTGGTTGGTATTCCTTCAAAGTTGATAATTCTAGATGATGATGGCTTTCCATGATTGATTGAATTGGATAATAATCTTATCTTGTTTCAAGATCATATCATAATAATTTTCAAAATATTTTTTAGCCAATATTTTCTTCATCTGTAACCATGATTTTTTATCCTAGTTTTGCCTTGATGTGTTCTATATGTTTGTAGATGACTTTATCATGTAAATGCTTATTCTTTCAAGTTTTTAGTGACTACTTTCACCTTTTCATCTAATGTTAAAGAAGTTTATGTCATCTATCTAGTTCATGAAAGAATCAATGTTGAGGTTGCCAATAAATTTAGGAAAATCAATTGGCATATGATGGTTTTTGCTTCTTTAAATTTTTTTTTTGTTACATGATAGTCTTCATATCACTTTATTTGATTCTTCATCAAAAGCTTGTAACTGTCATTGAAGAGGACTGACTTGATAATTGTTGAATAGCTTTCTTCTTCTATATCCATTGTAAAAACAATTGTCTCTTTAGTAGTCCATTGTTACTTTGACTTCATCTTGAGAGACTTCATAGATAGCTTTTCTTTATTGAACTACAGCATCACGATGATGGATAGCCCAGTCATAGGCACCATCTTTAACACAGTAGTCTCTATCATCTCTATGAAACCTAATAGTATCACCTCTCAAATTAATGAGCATGTCATATATCTCATGCTATTCATAAGTTATCCTTTCCTTTTAAGCTTACATTATTGCCTAAAACACTTTAATCCCATGATTACTGTCAATGGGGAGTTTCCCATCATCTCTACTATTGCCACCAATTATCATCTTGAACCTTTGATCTCAAGCTTTGGATCATGATCTAAGTTTTAATGTTATTAAAGATAAGATGGAAAGCATAAGTGGGAAAATAAAAATTCTAGCATATTAGAAATAAACAAAAATGTTGGAATCAAATACTTTACTAATATTTGACTCAAATATTAGATCAATAAAACTCCCTTATAGGATACATATATACATTAATAATAGGAAAATTACCCATATAATTTAAGTAGTGTAGGACTTAATATATTTATATTAATATCTTAAAGTTTTATTCCACCCAATGTGAAATTTTATAAAAATAAAAGAAAATAAATACAAATAACTAAAATCTAAATAATATAATAAGTTTAAAACTAAATAAAACATGATAATTATCAATTCTTTGTCATATCTTCCAGGATTGAATATTCCATCAAATGATTTACCTTTTGCTCCTATATCATTAAACTATTAGATTAATGATATTTTTGAAAAAACTAATTTAGCACTTAAAAAATTCAAACTTAAAATTATATTTTAATTGTTTGATTTATTATTGCTGGATACTAAATTAAGCAAAAATTTTCTTTTAAGGTATTTGAAAATATTAATTCAACGCTTAATTGAATAAGTTCAAACTTAAAATTAGATTTTATTTATTTACGTTATTAAGATTGAATATTAATTTTGGAAAAAATTCACTTAATCTATTTAATAGCAATTATCTTACTAAATGAATTCAGCAACTACTTCTATTTTAATAAGATTTTATTCGATAAAGATATCCAACATTATATCTATTCTTTTATAATAATTAGATCCATGCATATATTACATCATTTAAGGATTTCATATATAAGATTTTTAAAATCATATTTGATATAATTAATATAATTTTGAAATTTTACAAAATTTGAATATTTTGTGATAAAACTTTCAAACCATTTTCTGAATTTAGAACTTAAAATTTAAATATTACAAAATTAGCACTTAATTTCAATACTAAATAATTAAATACATATCTATACAAAATTTTAGATTTAGAATTAAAAATTTTTGAAGCATAAATTTTTTAAAATTACAATGAAGGATGATTTTAAAATTAATTATACAAAATTTTAAAATTTTGCAAGTGAATTTTTAAATTATTAATTAAATTCAAAACTTAATGAAATTATTCAAATGTTATAAACTTAATACTTAAAGAATTTAATACTTAAAATTTAGTGTTTAATTTCAATGCTAAACATTTCGATATTATCAAACACATCCTAAATTAGAAAGTGAAGTTTCAATTCAAATACGAGAAGTTAAAATTCACAACAAATATATATATATATATATATATATATATATATATATATATATATATATATATATATATATATATATATATATATATATATATATATATGTATGTATGTATGTATGTATGTATGTATGTATGTATGTATGTATGTATGTATGTATGTATGTATGTATGTATGTATGTATGTATGTATGTATTTGTGTGTGTGTGAATAGACAGAGATAAAATAAATTATTTTAATCTAACGAGTATGTATGGAGCCTATATATATAATTTTAAAACTTATTTAAGCATTTGAACGTGAATTTAATATGCATTTTCTATTTTTAAAATTTTTAGATTATTTTGAAAAATAAAAAATGAAAAAATCCAAATAAAGAAATTAAAAAAAAGGGAAAGAGAACTCATGACGAAAAAGGGGGAAATAGTTGGAAATAATGTGGAATTATAATTTGGAGAGCTGGGAGAGAAATTGTACAAATATTTTAGATTAAATTTTCTTTAATTAATTATTTTCAGTAGGATTTTGAGTCAACTTTTACTATGCACATACTAGAATCATCAATTTATTCTAATGTTGTAATGTTCAATTTCTTAAGGGATGAGTTCCGTATAACGTTATCCTTTGTAATTATATACTTTATTAATATAATTGTGATGGCTTACTTTACCTTATAAAATGTATTTTGTGAGGAATTGGATTCACTCGTATATTTAGGCCCCATTTAGCTAAGTTTATTAAGAATTTATTTTAGCTTATCTACTAGAATAAACACTTAAATAAATTTTAACAAATGTATAAATATATGGATGAGTTTATTATATTAGCTTATCACTTTCCTGTAAGCCAATTAGATTTTATTTTTGTGAGTTTTCTCATATAGCTTACAAAAATGGTCTTATAGAAACCAAAAAGAACTTAATTAGAAAATATTTTTCTCATAATTTTAGACATAAATGTCCTTGATAAAACACAAAAATTTCTAAATATTATTATAAGGGAAGTATATGATATAAGAATGTTTTAATAATATAAAAAGATTATTTTGTATACTCTTCTTTAAAAATTTTACCACTATTATGCATCTCAATTCACTATTACTTATTACTAGTGGTATCTATCAACCACTATCTACTACTATTAACTATCTACCACTTTCACCTGCCGCCATTGATTATTATTTATTGCTACACACAATTGTTGACTATTGCCTATTCCCCCTTATTGTTGTTGAATACGATTCACCATTACTTATTATTATTGACTATTACTTACCACTACCTATCATTATTGACCACTAGTCTATCGTCTATTATCATCAATCATTGTTGACCATCACTTTCACTGTCTACTATTGTTAATCATTATTCACCACTAGCTATGATCATTAATTATTGCTTATTACCACCCATTGCAATTGGCCATTACCTGCACTACCTACCAATATTAATCATCTCTTGCTACCATTTATGACTATTAGCAACCTTTGTTAATCCCTATTTATTTTAAAATACTATTATGAAATTATAAAATATAATAAACATATTTTATGTTTATTTAAAATTTTATAATAATAAGTATTTTTCTTTGTTCCTTTAGTAATTTTAATAATGATAAGCATTTTAATCGATATACATCCAAATAAATATACATCAATAATAAGTGTTTATCAAAGTGTATATTTAAATAAAATTTGATTTATTAATAGAAATTTGGAAAAAAAACTCTTATAATATATGCTTTCATTTAAATTATTTACTACAAGGTATATACAAAAAACTCTCTAGTTTCAAAGTAAGGGCAATTTGATGTGTAAATCACAATTAGTGTGTAACTAACCCCTTAACATTGAGTTGTTATCCAAATTGATAAGAGTAACATCCTAATCCTCTCTTTCTTTCCTTTCACTAATATTCTTTTGATTTTTTGTCTTTAAGATATTGTTATCTTGAGTATAAAGGTCAAGTTAGTATGCAAGACAATAATTCAATGTTACAATTTGCCATAATTATGGTCTACCCGAGCATTGAAATTCTTTGTTCTTTCTTAAGAATTAAACATGTAACATAGTGATATTGTGCTCATTCTATATTTTGGTTCAAGGTAATAATACATGGTTTAGAATACGATTTCTTTATTAATTATTTAATTCATATCTTATCTAATTGTATTTTCTTATCTGCAAAAGTTAATTTTTGGATTCAATCATACCATATATTTTTTTTATATTCTTTATTAATTTTTATACCAATTATTTTAAAAGATTTAAATACAACTGAGTTTTCTTTCTAAAGAATACCTATTATATATATAGTGAAAATTGTCCACATATTTGAACAATAATTTGTTTCTTGTATATTAATGCAAATCCTTTTAGTCCATAAAATTACTATATAAAAATATAAGACCAATTGATTTGAAGCATAATCAATCCATAATACAATTACATAAATCATTCCAATCCACAAAATTAGTATATATAGTTAATTACCCAAAATTTTATGATAAAACAAAAGAAAAGAAGTAAACTAAAAATGGAGATTTTAGAATTTTACAGCAAAAAGAGAAAAAAGAAAAAGAAAGATTGTAAATTAGTGAAGAAAGAAACAATAGGTTTTTTGATCCAAGACAATGATGTCTTGAAGAGAAAGAATGGAAAAAAAAAGTTGGTGAAAGAAAAGGAAGAAATGATTTGAGTGTTGTTCTTATCAATTTGAATTACAATTCAATATTAAGAGATTAATTGCACACTAATCATAATTTGAGCATTAAACTACCCTTAATTTGAAACTAAGAATTTTTTTTTACATATATCCAATAATTCAAAGAATAAATTGCATTTTACCCAAGTATTTATCCAAATGCGACCTTAGGGCTAGAGAATATGATTGGAATGGCTGATCATATTTGTCAACTCGGATGGTAACTAGTGGTGAAAGGTTAACTTAATTATACTCTTAAAATCTTTTAATAATATTTAATTTGTAGGAAAAAATTTTGATTAAGCTCAAAGTTAACATTTTTTATAAAATAAAAATTGCTAGTCAAATTAATCCCATCTTTCTTTTTCTTCTCTACTTCACTGAATTTCCTTGTTAGAATTCTAATGATAACATATGTCCTTTTCAATAGTTTAATGCTAAAAAAAATCCTTTTTATTTATCATCTAAAAAAAGAATAAATTCTTTGCCGTCAATTTTCCAATAATGTTATAAACATAAAGTAAATCTTGTATAAATTATTTTGTTATCGTACTTAACATTATATTTTGTTCCAAATTTATCTGCTTTCCAAACTTTTATGTATACTAAAGGATGACATAGTAAAATAAAATTGAAAAAAAATCATATATCACCAAAAAAACTTCATAGATATTTAAAAGAACCTGACCAATATTGGTATGGCATGATAAGAAAAATATGAGGTTGGATTCTAGTGTTTCTTTGGTATAAAGTCATATCAAAGAGTAATCACAATCAAAATTTATCATAAATTGTTTGCATGATTAATTTTCTATATTGTTAGACTGTGTCTCTTTATAAAATATATAATCAATTGAATTCGTCTAAGAAATTGTGGATTCCGAATTTAATGCAAAAGGTGCAAGCCAAGACCTTAAAACTGGCTTGACTTGCTTCCCACGTAAGCCCATGAAAAATGCTACCCTCGTCCACATCAAATTAATTCCCCCAATTCACAATGACCAATTTACCCTCCCACAGATGTAGATTCGCACCAATTTGTCATCAAGAATTCCCACTATGTCTCCACTTTGTTCCAAGGGGCACTTAAATAAATTAAATAGTTATACGGAGAATTCAAGTACCACTAAGAAAATGGTTCCGGTTGGAAAGGTCGGCACGCCGCCTTTGGCTTGGGCTACAAACATAATAATAATAAATTCAACAATTTGGCGGCTTACCTTCTCAATTTTTATGCTATATATATCTTGTGCTTTATTCTTCTCTCTTGTACCTAATTATTGGATTCTCTTCTGCTAACCTCCTTCAAACATAACATCTACCTGCGTATCTTCTGAATCGTACGTGTTGCAAAAAAATCAATCTAAGGATTGATCAACCAGTGCAAATTCTAGTTTGTTGCCTACATATCAAGTTGAAATAAAGGGGGTACGAATTACTCTTATTACAATATCAAGTTTTTATATTCCTCATGGATATTCATCGATCCGTATTTGAAAATTTGTAGAATATGTATGTTTTTCTGTAAAAATTTCGTCATAAATATTACAAGTTTGCATGTGAAACTCACAAGTTTGTTCTTTTTCTCAAAAGAATGTTACAATTTGTAGATATTTTGCTACAATGAGTACACAAAGAGGTTACAATCTAATAAAATTTGCATCAATGCAATTTGTGGGTAGTTTGCTATAAGAAAACATATTAGTACAGGTATTTTCAAGTATATATACATCAAACATCAATCCTTTTTTTTTTTTTTTGGCTTTTTCGGACTAGAATTCCAACTTCTACATATGATCCTTTGATTTGATAAGGTAGCCTGCCAAACATATACATAATTCCAACTCCTATTTATGGTACTATGCTTTTTTGGACTAGAATTCCTGATGTTTGATGTTTTACTGACAGATTATGCTGTCGGTACGTATCAGTTCAATATCAACACGCCTAAACTTATCATGCTTAATTTTGGTGAGGAACAGATGGAGAGAGCAAGTGAGATTGAAGCACAATCATATAGCTTTTCCAGCTGTGAAGACGATGGTGACCAAAAATTGGATCATGGACCAGAAATTGAGGTGACAAGTCCTTGGAACGAAGATTTCAGGAACTATGGGTTAAGCAATCTACAAGAAAATAGCTTAGAATGGGAGTCCATCAGACAAAGCTTCCTAAATGGTATGAATCCTATGAGGAATAATGTTGATGTTCTGGCTGTACGGAAGATCGTGAGTTCTTTTATCTATGGGAAGCAAGCTCGCTTGGATTCCTTTCAGATTTTCTCAAAGGCGGTGGCGGAAAAATGCGGCGGCGACCCTAATGTGAGGTATGCTTGGTACGGTGGCTCTTTGGCTGAACTCTTGGAAGTTGTCTACTTTGGATTTAGCAGTTGCAGAAGTAACACGGCGGATGGTGAGTCTCATGGTGTTGGAGTTTGCATGTCGCCTGTCAATTTTGCTATTGATGGGTAAGCTCTCTCAATTATCAAAAATGTTATTTTGATCAGCATGTTACAGCATTCATGTTTTATCTACTAATGTTATTAGTTTGCACATTTATTTATATAAAAATATTTTATAAAATAGCTGATTTGATCCATTATCTATACCGTTCTTTCACATAAGAAGAGTGTAGTTAGAATTTTTCTTGTATACAAGAGTTCCACTTACATTGAATTAGTAGATTTCCCATAATTAAAATTCTAATTTAATTCAGCTAATTGGCTATTTTAAATCCATGTCAAATTTTTATCCTTATTTTAAATAATTATTATTAGTTAGAGGAATTAAAATTTTATTTGAATTTAAATGATCTATTATATTGAGTTAATCTTTTGAGCTCCTTTTGCAAGATTTCAGGCTGATTTGACGGAAAAGATTAAATCTGTCTAGCTTAGGGGACTTCTTCAATAATAGTGGAGTGGATCTGATTCTGAATGTGGTGCTTTGTCTATAATGTTTTCTAATTTAATTATAATTAATTGATGGATTTTCCGTTCTCTTAAAATCCTCTTGCGTTTGTTCATGGTGTCGGTTCAAGGAATCAAACTTTCTTTGTGATGTGTATTTGATCAAACTTCTCTATATTTCCCGATAAATTTGGGCTTTTTGCCCTCTGCTAATGAATGTAATCGATAATACAAAATTTATAAGGAGTTATTAGGATTGTATAAAAAATAATTTATTATATAAACTTCTTGAGAAATACTTAAAAATTATTTAGTTGATATTAAAAAATATTAATAAAATAAAAGAAATAATTTCTTATATGTTTTGATTGATTTAACTTTAAACTTTTTAAAAAATATTAACAAAATAATTACTATATCTTTAATATTATCATAATATAAATTAATAAATTTTAATTATTATTTATTAAATTTAGTGAAATTAATTTTATTTTTATAGATATAACAAATACAAAAAATAAAACTTACTTAAAAAAGAGATGGATAAATATTTTATGAGAAACAAAATTTTCAGAAAAATTGTATTTTTCCAATTTTTTCAAGAATGACCATCGAAATAATTTATTTTTTGAGATATAGAACTTCTGATCTTATTATTGCGAACCAAATGAGTTTTAATACAGTGCAGTTGCCCTAATTAAGGGTTACACATTTATAGGAGACTCAGATAAATTTCTTAAGCCAACACGCGTGCACACACACATACACGTGTGCACATGCGCATATATATGCAAACGCTATATTGGGAGTCAATCGCATTCTTTGACCTGCAGTCTACTTCTCATATATCGAACATAAATCATATGCATAAGACATTTTGTCTAGGTTGCCTAGTGGGTTAAATAGATCTAAGATGTGGTGTTTGATTGAACAGGGCACTGTCAACGGTTGCAGATGAACAAGGGTTAAGGTATGTGTTGCTATGCAAGGTGCTATTAGGGAGGGTAGAAACTGTTCCTGCTGGTTCAACACAGAGGCTGCCCAGTTCAAGGCAGTTTGATTCTGGGGTCGACAATGTTCTAGAACCCAGAAAATATATAATATGGAGTGCTTTCATGAATTCTCACATTCTTCCTCTATATCTTTTAAGTTTCAAGTACACCAGTAAGTAGATGACCAACTCTATATTTTAGGCTTGAATTTCTAGACATATTCTCACTTTGATCCACTTCTTGTTCCGTCAACAATTTTGTGATTTTTGCTTCGTTCAAAGCAGTGATAAAATTAGTATATTTTAGTATGGGCTTATACTTCATTCACTATCTTAAAATTTTATGTAATATTATATATATTATTTAAAATATATTTATTCACTTTTAAATTTTATTCTTACTAAAAAATTAAAATACATTTGCTCTTATTAATTTTCGAATTCTGACCTTGTCGTTAGTTGAAAAAATATTATTTATATTATGTAAAGTTTCCCGATATAATATTTAATAAGCACCTGGGACAAATTGATAGAAACTGATAAATCCCTAAGATAGGAAGTGTCATTGTTATTGTCTTCTAAAAATTTATTTATTGAGGTATCCACTTTTACCGGTGCAAGAAAGCACCTAAATGGAGAAGAAGAATGGAAATAATAAGAAGAGAATTTGATATCTATCTTCTATCTTTTATATTTAATAATTGATAAGCATACTGACAAGATGTGATTCACTTGATTGATATTTTATAATTTTGATGTTGTAGTTTGTAATTATTAATTTTTTCAAGCTACTATATATATTGTGTGCTATTTATATAATTCTTTTTTTTTTTTTTCACAAGCGCAAGCTTAGATAGTTAAACTCCAGCTCCATGGTAGTTAATACGTTGTTCTCATGTTCAGGTTCTCGATTGCCTCGGAGATTGAACATAAAACCTCAATCGAAATGGATGAGTTTTTCTAGTTTGATGTCAAGACTTTCCAGGCATTTGGACCCACGTAAAATGGCCATTTTAGTAAAATCACACGGTGATTACGAGGTAAGTAAAAAATTTTCTTGTAATCCTATATTCGAAATTACTTACTGTTATATTTAATTGATTATATTAATAATTAATTAATTAAATTAATTATTAATTAATTGTTAATTATTAATTATTAATTAATATTTAATTATATTAATTAATTTAATCAATTAATTATATTAGTTATATATATAAAAATATTGGATAAAATTAATTATTTACTATTAATTATTTATATATAGAATAATATATAAGGAGATGTATATATTTTATAATTTATTTAAATTTTTTTAATCAAATAATACTTTAAATTATAATATATTATTTACTATATTGAATTTTATAAAAAATTATGATTTTATTTTGTACAAATAACTGATAAGTTAATTAATAATTGATAAATTATATGATAGTTGATAATTTATAATTGATAATTAATAAGTTAGTTAATTGTTCATGAAGTATTTTACAAAATTAATTATTGAACTAACTAAAATTATAAAATGATATAAAATTGTATATTAATAGAAACAGATATATAATTAAAATAATTCATATTTATCTAAAAATTAAGTTATATTAATATAATTAAAAAGCTTAAAATAAAATTTTAATATTTAATATTTAATTAAATATATTTTATAAACTTATATATTTATTTACTTACATATTTTTTATTTTATTATTATTTATAATAAAATTATAATTACTTAAAATATAATTAATTATATTTCATGATATTATTTATTTACATACATATTTTCATATATTTATAATTTAAAATTAGGATATAATTGTGTTAAAATTAAGTTAATTATACTTTATAAAAAATTTAGATTTATGTTATAAATGTAATTTATTAAATTAAAACTTATTTCTTTTAATAAGTTAGTACAATAAATACATTTAAAGACTAACTTATAATTTATTAACTAGGTCAATAAATTATAAGTTAATTTACTTATTGTCCGAAACAGAGCTTATATCCTTATAATATATTTTTTTATTTCTTTTTATCTTTCACATTTTAAAAAAAATTATTCCTTTTTATTTATTATTTTAAAATTTTGATAAAGTATTAAATATTCTTTTTCTAAATTTACCTTTCATTTTTTATTAATAAATACTTTGTTATTTTACACTCTCAACTCACTTATATTTATTCCATCACATTTCTTTTTTTATTTTTAGTTATTTTGAACTTCATGCATAAATAGTAATTTTGAAAAGTCTAATAAAAATAAATAAACTATATTACTTTACTAATATGGATGAAATTGATTAATTATGATAGATAATAAGGAATGAATGAAATATTATACTTATTTGATTTTCCTTTTAAAAATGAATGATCATGATTTTTTAGTTAAGAAATACTTATAATATTTTGGTAAATACAATAACTTCTAAAGTTTTTTATAATTATTTTTAATATTAAATTTAAATTCTATAAGCTTATCATTAAAAATATTGGTAAATTAGACATTTTAAGTATAAAAGTATATTTTTCATAAGTAATATCATCCTGTTCTTTCTTTTTTTTCTTAATATGTATTATTTTTTAATTCAAAAATATCATTTGACAAAAGATTAATAATTTCTTCAATGCATTTTCTATTATTTTTATGAAATAAAATATATATTTTCTTCTTTTTTATTCATTTTGATAGAAAAGATATAATTATATTTATATAATTTTTTATTATCAAGTAAATGTTTTAATATAATATAATTTTATTATTTAATTTTTATTTGAAAATAAATAATCATAATTTATTATATATATATATTAGATTTTTCTCAAAAAATAAATAAATATAATTTAATATTTTCTTATTTATCAAGAATGAAAATGGAAAAATATTTTATAATTATGGAATTTTTTATACTAAAGGTAAATTAGTTGTTTAGAAAAATTAATATTTTTAAATTTTTTAAAGAAGTTATTTGAAAGCTAATAAATTGATTAAAATAGCTATTTGCCAAACATTTAAATTAATTAATTAATTTAGTCAAATAAAAAAAATACTTAAATCAACTAAAAACTAACAAAAACTACTAGTTTGTCAAATACCGTTAATTTTAGAACTAATTCATCTTTTTTATTATGTTTAAAATGCGCAAAGAGAGGAAAAGTTACGAGAAGAGAATGGATCAAACAAGCAAGGGAGGTGGCAGGGGACCAGCTGCTGATCTTATTATTAAAAAACAACGATGAATAGCTGCAGCCATGGAGAGTGTATTTTATATGCATTGAAAATAAAATTTAAAATTTAAATTTTTGAATGTAAATTAAGGATTGTCATTAAATATAGAATAGTAAAATAAATTTGTGAAATTTAATTCAATAAATATAAAAAAATTAGAATTAAATCTCAAATTCTATTTTAAGTGCTTCTGGCATTTTTTATTTTTTTTATTTTCATATTTAATTATAGTGTCAAGATTTAGAATTAGTATTAGTGGCCACAATTCACTAGCTAATTACCTTTGTATTTTTTTGACAATGCGTTTTTTTATAATTAGAATTTTACCCCTACCGGAGCACTGAGTTCTTCAAGTTGTACGGCTTGTTATATTCAGCAAATCAGATTTTCCACAATATTTCGGCCACACTTGAGATGGACAAACAGGTTAATCCTCTGCATAATATGCTTATCATTCCGAGTTTGTAAATCCCCAATGAAATCCCAAGAACGCCTACATGCAACAAGGTGTTAGACTTAACCATTTTGAAACTCTGGATTCGGTAATATAATAAGATATAAAAGTGTTGATCCAAATAAAAATATTTATACAACTGGATTTAAACAGTGGTTTAAATTATAAATGTGATAATGAGTAACTTTCAGTAATAGATTAATTCATTTCCAGATATATCTTATAAATAGAGGTTGTTATTTCTAAATTTTGATTCGATTTGCATATACCCCACCTACGATAGATGATAACTCTCTAGTGATGAAGCCAAGAACTCTTAGTTAGTGGGTTTACATTTATACATTTTTTCAATGGTATGAATGATAATTTACATAATGCATATATAGAAAGTCTAAGGTTCGAATATTAAATATAATAAGAAGTAAACCCATAAGGTAATATTAAGTATTATTACACTATTATAATACTTGCTAGGCATTTAATTTTTAAATTTATTATTATAGTTTGATATGTACAAAAAAATTATATTGATACAAAATATTGTGATATTTGTGAAAGATTTTTATATTTTTCACAACTTTTTTAATCAAAAGTTGTAATTTCATATAAAAGAAAATTTAAAATATTTTTACAGCTCTAATTAATTAAAATGCAATTTTTTATGTAATTATTATACATAAAATTTATACAAAATTTATGTTTTATAGAAAATCAAAGAATTTTACAAATAAAATTACAAATTTTATTCTAATTCATTGCAAAAATAGATAAATCTTCTAACATTTACTAAAGCATTATCTTTAAATTTTAATCATAACAATATCAATTTTTAATTTTGATTAAAGAATAAAACTATAAGATAAAAGTTTGCTTTTGACCAAACTTTATGTGTTGAAATTATTGAGTGATCAAAAAAATTATTAATGCTATTAACATATATATATATGCCAAATATATCTAATAATTTAAAAGAATGAAAGAGCAAAATTATGGCAATTTATTTCGACTTATTTGATCTTATATATGAAAATATATATAGCAAAATTTGATTAAAATCACATCCACTCATTTGTTAACCAATTTGTTAAAATTCTATCATGAGGAGATTTATTCAAATGTGTTTATATTATATTGTAAAAATTTAATTACAACAACCCATTGGTTAAATAAAAATTACAGTTTCAATAATTTACTCACTATTTCATTATTATAAAGGAAGTGTGGTTCATTACTCAAGTTTATTATATTTTAATGAGTTCAAATCCTCCAATTTTATATATTTAAATATAATATCTTTTAATATATCTTATAAGAAATTTGAAAGTTTATTATCTCCACTATTGTGTCTGTCTCTAAAATATATCATTGATAACTACGATTCATAAGATAATTGACTTTTGTATACTAGTTTTAAGATAGAAGTGTTTGCATTTACTTTTTGTATTGATCCTGATTTATCCATCATTTAGATTGCAATGAATTCATCAAATATAATTTATCATCATTATACTTGCATATAATATTGTACTCTCTCATAAAATTCAATGGAATTAATTTTCACTAAAATTTAACATGAGGAACAACCATATTTTGAGAGTGGTAGCTTAAATGTCCTCATTCAGTACTTAGGCTTAAACAAGGATGCATAAACCTAGTAAGATTTCACGAATTGAAGTCATTTCCCTTCCCATATAAATCAGTTCCTGTTTTTTCACTCAGACTTGGGGGATATGAGTTCACGGGCTTAATCACAGGTTTTAGTAACCAAGTTAAGAAAGAAAAAGTAACACAGTATTTTATGAATAAAATTAGATTATATTCTGAAACAAAACATGTTACAGGGAAAATGGCTGAGCATGCATGCCAACATTGGATATCCACAGTTCTTTTAACTTTAAAAGAAAATTTTGATATTAAACTGGATGCTATGGCATGGTATATTGTATCATTATGTATCAGAACATCCATACCTAATTTTCTATGAAACCTTTTCACGTATACAAAAGCAACGAAACTACATATTTTATATCAAACATAACTACATATTTACAAGCAACCTATGAAATATGAAGACAATACAAGTAAGTTCAACTTTGTCATCAAGATTTTAAATGACTTGATTAATTTTTTGAGCCCACTTTTATGTGGTTCTGTGTGCTAGCCAATAATCATTAACCATCTGTGATCCTTGCCATAATGCCCAGAAAGAAGCATTAATACTGGAATGCTTGCGCACTCAAAAATTTCAAAGATCCTTTAGTATACTACTGATATATTATTATATTAGTGATATATTATAAAGAAAAAATTTTAAAATATTTTAAGAGATTCCAAATTAGGGATGATGTGATAATTTTTAAGTCATTGGATAAGATTATTAAAATTCTTAATAATTTTATTTAATAATTTATATTTTATCACACTACCCTGAATTTTGGAACTCTTTGAATGACCGTAACAAGTACCTAAATAAAATTTTTTAATAGTTTATTTAAATTGTGATTTTTGTTTCATAGAATAATGGGAATGTCTGTTTCAGAGAATGGAAAAAGGGTTTTAGTCTAGCGGAATTTTGGTTTGTTTAGCTTCGCACGAAGGGAGTTTTGGTTCATGTTCAGTAGCACGCGAAGTGTTGTTCTTTTTATTTTATTTTATTTTTTTTTTTAAGTAAGTAATTTGGCCCATCTAGAAGTGGTTAGGCAGGAAACCACTGCCAAGTGCAACGAATTTTACAGGTGCTTATCTGACCCGCCGGAAAAATTAAGCATTCGTGGCGGTTTGAAGAATCGGAGAAAATAAACTACCCTTGACCAGTGCATTTTTGTTTTTTGGTTGTGTTGCTAAGCATAATCATTGATATTATATGATATATAGTTGTGTGAATATGTTGCAATACATTTGACGATTGTGGAAAAACTTAACATTGATATGGAAGATGAGATTTCAAAATGCTTTTTATACATTCAAATTTGAGTTAGATACAAAACGATTTGCACATAGTTGTATAAATTCACTTAAATTCATTTTTAATATAATCTTGTACTAAATTCAAATATTTTAAATCTAATAATTAGGCCAAATAATATAATAATCAAATAAATTTGTATGTATACTTATTTAAGTTCATATCAAGTCAAGTTAAAATTTGAGTTCAAATTCTTCAAACTTGATAAATTTAAGTTCTAGCTTAAGCTCAAACTCAGACTCAATTATTATTTTTGAGTTTAAAAACAAATATTCAACTCAACGTACTTCGTTTGAATCCTTAGTTGGTGTGTTGAAATTTTAGTTAATTGATTTTTCTTAAGATTTTAATTAATTGATATAAAATAATTTTTTACGAGAAATCTGATGTAAGGACCAATTTTATAATTTACCTTAGATCATAACAAGTATACTCATGATCAAAATATAGTTACAAAAAATAAATAAATATAAATATTCCTTTTTTTATACATAGTTATTATAGATTTTTCAATTCAAAAATGCTATATATACTGAAAATAAGTTTTAAAATTAAGTTTTGAATTTATTATATTCATTGAATTGAATTTTTCAAAATTTTCCTATCACCTTATGTTTAATTACAATAACAATCATTAATTTGCATTTGAAATCCAATCTCAAATTCTATTTTATTTTTTTATGTAACATTATTATTTTCAATTAAAGGCAACCAAACGCGTTGAAATAGGATAATGTGTCTTGACGTGATTGAATTAATATCTTATAAGATTACTCAGAATTTTCTTATAAATTACATACAAAATCATATAATCTTTTCGATAAAAACTTATAACTTTGTGTGAATTTCATACGTAATAGATATATAATAAGTTGTAATTGTGATTAAGTTGTAAAAATTGTTTAATTGTTATTATATCTGAATTTATATATAAAAGACTTCAACAAAAGTTGCAAAAATAAGTATTGTATCATGGGGACATATTAAATAAGAAAAGATATTTTTATACGAAAATTAGATGAGTAAATTATAATTATCAACTCTTATATTGATATTTAAAATTAAAATATAATTCAAAATCATGAAATTATTTTATAATATAACAAATTAACTTAAAAAAATTGCATAACATTATTATTTAATTTCAACCCTTCAATAATAGATTTGAGAGCCACAAAATCTTCTCTCTTTTAAAATAATTTTCTCTTGCAACATGGGCTGAATCACTACGCCTTGCGATAATTATTGACTTTAATTTCCAAATTGGCATTCTCAATTTTTCCAAAGGAATAACCACAACGTAAACGATGACTATCACATCCTCAACAACTCCGCCCACTATCTTGTTTTGTGAATTTACGAGGAAGTCAAATGTATATAACTCTTTCTTTATCTCTTTGTATATAATTTTCATCCTATGGAATGTTCTCTTTGCAAATGCTATTTGGTGGACTTGGATTGGACTTGTAGGAATAATTTAGTACATGATGCAAATGATTTCAGGAAGAAGGACGAAATCTTAGCATCTGTTCCTCACTGGTGTTTACCTCGAGCAGTTGAAACTGCTGTCTGCCTTAGTCATCGAGCTTTTGGGAACAGGAAAAGAGTTTCTATGCCCCTGATAAAATATGAGAGCTCTAAAGAAGGATGGCTGACCTTAAACATTGATGGTTCTGTCACTGTCAGTGGTAACCTAGGTGGCTGAAATTAAACATTGATGGTTCTGTCACTGTCAGTGGTAACCTAGGCTTTAAGAAATAGTAATGGGAAATGGGTGATAAGCTTTTACACAGGTTCAGCATTTTCTAATAGCATTTTGACAGAGATCTGGGGTCTGCATGAAGGGTTAAAATTGGCAGCGAATCTTCAAGTCACTCATTTACAAATCCAAATGGATGTACAGATGATTGTTAATATGCTTCACGAAATAAGAAAGATAAAATTTGGTAAATTAATAATCTGTTGTATAAATGCAGGTTGCTCTTGGATTAAATGCTGAACACATTAGTCCAGCATATATGCAGGGAGATCAATCAAGTTGCTGACTGTCTTGTCAAGAAAGGAAGGGATAATCAAGTTTGTCTATCTATCTTTTGTAACTCTCCTATGGACGTTTTATCTTATTTACTTAGGGATACGTCTTTAGTTATATTTCTCCATTATGTTGCTTGGAATATTATAACTTTTGAATTTTATTAGTTTATCAAGGTTGTCAGAATCACGAAATGGTTCATGAAATCATGCGATTGTATGAGTTTGCCTTCCCATTTCGTACTAAATTGCAACTTTACTTGCTTTGTTATAGAATTGGTGAGCTCGGCATTGAAAATCGATAGAATTGGAGGGATCGTGCAATCTTACCGATTTTTCCCAATCCTAGGTTGCAGAAGAATGAACTGCTAGGCTTTCACAAATTGATAAGTTTTTCTGATTTTTTTTTTTTTACTATGAACTAATCTATGCAATCAGAAGAAGCTTCTCAACCTTTGATTTAAGTAAGGCTACTGCATTTTATTGATGTGTGTCTTTTATTTTTCAAATAACTTGGTTTTATAATTTTTAAAAAAAGAAAAGCAAGGTTCTGGACCCTTTAGAAATAATAGTATTGTTTTTTTAACCATATACTAATATTGATTATTATTAGTTATATATTGGTAAACTAGTTATAATATTTTTAAAAAAAATTAATAATTTTAACTATTTGTAGTTATAATATTTCTTTTACTTTCAATTTATTATATTAATTAGATGACTTCCTCCAAGGTGAGTTGAAATGGAAAAATGTTCTTCGAAATAGGAATGATGTGGGTTGGGAATAAGTGATGACTTATTTTTATTTTTTAACTTATGAAAATTTGTGTACTTTAATTATATATATATGTATATTTAAATATTTTAAAATTATTTCTTCTTATAAAAAATTTATAAGGAGGCATATAAAATATACAAAAAGTTTTAAGATAAGATCTCACAGTTCCATTATGATCCTATAATTTACAATTTCAATCATCCCTTTTTATTATAGGTAGGATTGCTATCCTAACAATCTTGGTTTATACTTTTTTTTGGGAAATATATATATATATATAATTTTCATCTTAAAATGATACATGTAGAAAGATACAGGAAGAATATATATATATACTTTTTTTTGGGAAAATTATCTTGGTTTATACTTTTTTTGGAAAAAATATATATAATTTTCATCTTAAAATGATACATGTAGAAACAATTAAATATTAATTAATTAATTAATTATATATTAGTTTATTTATTACATTATGTGCACCTAATAAGAAGGGTACGCGAAAGATACAGGAAGAAGAAGAATTAGTGGAAACGAGTATATTGCTTAAGGTTATGGTTTGTTGATTATGGAGCCATGTGGGTAGCTTCCATTCCCCCGCGGTTGGTTCTCCTAGAATTGCAAGCTGTTCTTTAATTTCAAGGCCAATGAAAGTGACCGGGTTCATTGTCAAGTAATATAATAATTACACCAAGGGTATCCTTGATAAAATTTTATTAAATTCTATAACAAATCAACAGAAAAGTTAATAAGAATTATAATTTGTATATTAAATCTTAAGTGAATTATATGGTATTCTTAAGATATTGAAATTCTGAAAGATGTGATAATATTAAAAACTGTTAAAATAATATTGTTTAATTACACATATTAAAAATAAATAACTATAATTAAATAATTTTAATATAATAAATTTTAATTTTTGCTACATCATTATGAATTTTGAAATTCTTGAATACTATAGAAAGTGCCTAAATTTTATAACTTTTATATAAAATTATATGTATGTATAATAAGACTTAAAAATTTACAATTTCATTGTACTGCCAAATTTAAAAAGGGTTTATGATTCTATTTTCTATGGTAAGTGGTTGCCAAGGAATGGGAACAACGTTAGAATCTCTGACCCGACTTTTAATTAGTAGAATAGGCATGTCCCTCGTGAAATATTGAATGGTCAGCTCCTTCGTCATTGCTATTTCGAAGCTTCTTGAGTATCGAAGAAGTCAATTCATGAATGGTTGGATGACGTTACATTTGCCATATATACGTGACAGACCAGCTAAAAGTATTTTTTTATTACATTGTTTTTTTTGTATTAAAATTAAAAATAAATCTTATTATGAACACCTTATAAATTGAGCCAATTAATTATAAAAAAAAAATTTCAAACTCTTGAAGATGTTTATGGTTATATAGAATCTATATATTTTTGTGGGAATTTATGCTTATGACAATAAGTTTATATATTGTGTGTGCGTGTGTGTGCGTAAAATTTAATGAGTTAATTCAGGTGTATTTTTAATTTTTTAAAAATCATTTTTTTATAAAAACTTGTCTTCAATTTGTGTTTGTAAAATTTAATGAGTTTATTCAGATGTATTTTTAATTTTTTAAAAATCATTTTTTTATAAAAACTTGTTTTCAAATTTGAGAAAGAGAAAAAAATGAAAGGCGTGTTTTTGTTTGCACCACTAAAATAACAAGTGCTGCTGGACTGTGTTGAATATGCATGAGTCATTGCTTTAAAATGAATGATAGAGATAATTGACAAGAGGGTGCACACTTCGGTGGAAATATAAGAAATTTGGTTTGTATTTTTAAAAATAGTTTTTAATTTTTAAAAATAAAAGAATAAAAGAATTTGTTTGTTTAAGTATTTTTTCTCTTTAGTTTTAAAAACTATTTTCAAAACATGTATTTTAAAAATAAGAAAATAAAAATAACTTTATTTTTTTTATTTTCAAAACACACTTCATTGATGTCATTTTTGTAATTCAAGATTATTTTTAAAATAATTTATCAAATATTTTTGTATTTTTATTTTTTTAAAAAACTATTTTATAAAACTGTTTCCAAGAACAGAAAACAGAAAACACAAACAAACAGATATAGTTTTTTTTTAAAATATTAATTTTAAAAATATGTAAATCTAGACTATTAATTTTAAAAATAGGTAAATCTAATAATTATGGATGATTATTAGAAGTTGGCATAACAGTATGTTATTTTTTTATAGCTCAACACCTTCACAAAATTATCAAGATCCCTTTCCTTTTTCTGCTATCTCTCCAAATGAGTTTGCCAATTTATTTATTTATTTTTTTAAAGTTTGGAAGTCTTAGCCTTACTTCTGCAAATTTAAGGTAAGGATATGATTCTTAAGCTCCAAGGTGCCAATAGATCTATATTTGTAGCATAAGACAACTAGAGCAAATGGAATGGATTGCAAGATAAGGAGCATTTGATTTGAATCAGCTTTCTTGCCATTTGTTATCAACGTTGTCTCTCAAAATCGTCACAAATACAAAATAGGAATCACGATTCATTGCTCAACAAATGACACTTTCGACTTCTTCTTGTGCTTATCCTTCTCATTTGCATCGAAGATGTGGATGAAGTTTAGAACAATGATGTTAGCTTCTAAGAAAGGGTGATTCTCAAGTTGGTCAGAACCGTAAACAAAGTTGATGGATAGATTTTTTAGATAATTTTTTCTTGTTAATACATTCAGGTTGTTGCTTTTATTCAATATTGTGTGTAGATCTCAAAATTGTTCGTTTCACAAAAATTTTTTAATTGATTTATGCTTTATGTGTCAAAAAAATGAAATCTTTTTTCATCTTTTGGTATGTTAATTTTCTTTTATTTTTCTATTATTTATCAGAAAACAAAATTTTTGATCGATTTTAGTGATTAGTTTATTAAGTAGATTTCAAGAACTGATGTTATAGAATTAGCACAAGTGTTGCATTTTGGATAGCATATATAGGAGGGTTGAAGTTTCTAGATTTATGTCTACAGTGACTTGTAGTAAGTAATATTTGAGTCCCCGAAAAATTTAAAAGTAGTTGCTAGTGGTAATGGCTCATAAGATGAGCAGGGCAAAACAGCGAATATAGATTGATTGCTAGTGGCGCCACCAATCAAAGAAATTAATGGTGTCGCACTTTCATCTCCTAATTGAAACTTAAGATCGAGCTATTTAGATTTTAAGCACAAAGGTGGAGGATAAATACAATATAATGATTGTTGGTGTATAATTTTATAGGATTTGATCATCCGCTTTAGTTCTTTGAATTTGATAAATGATACTCCCTAAGATTTATCAAAATTCGTTTATGTCATTTTTGTTTTACTCTCTATCGAATAATACTTCATAAAATGCACTTTAATCTTTGAAATGTTTTTGTGACAAATAAAATTTATGAGATTTTTTTTATAAATATTAAAAAAAATTAAATAAAACCAATAAGTGCAATTAATCTAGGTTGTGACTGGTTTTTATCGTTAGCAAGTTCTTTGCTACCAAAGCCCACACCTTAACAAAATACTCCACAAGTCATGAGTTCATTAGTTATGTCATCACAAATATCAAACCAAAAAGTTTAAAACCTTGTCAACTAAGAAAAACTTGGAACGCAACCCCACCATAGAACTTGTTAGCCAAGACATCAATAAAATCGCCCACTGCTTACGTCACTCGTGAGCTCTGCAATTATGTTAACCAAAGCAGCCACAATTACTTAATTAACAATTAACATATATTATTAAGATAATTAATTAGCTTTTATCCTTTAGACCTATTTTTTTATTCAATTCCACGTTTTCATATAAGCACTTTTCTAGAACCAACCCAGAAGCTAACACGCGGCTGTTTATGGACCTACCGCGTTTACACTTCAACACACGTAGTTTTGTGAACACACCAATTTAAAAAAGCCCAAACAAAGAAAAATACCATAATTTTCTCCCTTCAACCCTATATAAGTCAAAGCCCAGGCGCTTTAATATTTTATAAAGCCTCCGTTCCAGCAGGCCCGCCATTACTTTTTATACTTCGCTATATAAACTCAACGCTGCTGTTCAAATCTATACCATTTCAAAATTCGAACACTGAAAAATCCGTTGATTGAGAAGCAAAGATGCAAGTGGGGTCGTTTTTACCTGTTTCTTCCAGATTCATTGGTCCTACGGATGAATTTGCTGAGTTTGCTGAAGATTTGATGTTGAAGCTCAAGATCGAGGAGGATGAGAGTCTGGCAAATGAAGCTGTGGAGGAAAAGGAACAAGACGATGGTGACGAGGAAGATGAAGAAGAGTTTAGCTTTGTTCTCACGAATCCTGATGGATCGCCGATTTCTGGCGACGATATGTTTGACGATGGCCATATCCGTCCAATGTTCCCGATTTTTAATCGAGACCTTCTCTTCGCCGACGGAAACGACGGCGGTTCGTCACCTGTTCGGCCGTCGTTGAAGAAGGTCTTCGTGGAGCAAGGTGACACTCCTTCGTCGTCGGCGTCTGAATCGGACGAATTCGACGGGGGACCACATGCACTGTACTGTGTGTGGTCTCCAAAAATAGCAGGAGAGGCTTCGCCGGAGAAATGTAAGAAGTGCAATTCTACAGGCTTTTCGAAGCTATGGAGGTTCCGAGACTTGGTTCATCGGAGCAGTAGCGACGGGAAGGATGCTTTCGTGTTCCTAAATCCGTCGTCGGAGTCGAGAAGTTCCCGCGCGGTAGCCGGGGCTGTGAAGGGGGAGAAGACGAACTCCAGCGAGGCGAAGAACGGCATCGTAAGGAAAGTGACGGTGGCCAAGGGTGACACAGGTAAAACGGCGTCGTCACCTCAGGAAAAACTCTATGTAATGAACAGAAAGAAGAGGGAAAGTGATAAACGGAGGTCTTACTTGCCATACAGAGTTGGATTCTTTGCCAACGTGAACGGATTGACCAGGAATGTTCACCCTTTCTGAGATTTTGTGTAAGAATTAACTTACTTTCGTTTTTGTGTGGGATAGATTTGTTTATTTATTGTACTAAAATTGTAAAAGACTTTGTTTTTGTATCCTTATTCAATATTATCTTATGATGCACAAATAATTAAACTTCAATCTAATATTGCGGCATATTAATAAATTCAATTTTTTACATCAATTATTTCAACGTGTCAAAGTCCCCCCCTTTTTAATTCATAGAACAAATACCAGTTAAAAAAAAGATTCATGAAAACATTCAGCACGTCAAGTTCTCTCTCTCCAACAATTCTAGCTAATTTAAAAGGACCGTAACACGCAGTTGTCTATACATCATACTTTAGTGAAACTACCAAAGACAAATATGAAAAATAGGATTGTGTTTGAGAAGCAACGTTTTTCTAAACCGGACCTAAAAGCGAATATAACGAAAATTCACCCATCTTGATTGATCAAATTGATACTCGAACTAGTTGATCATACAAATAAAATTTGTATAAATTTGTTTTAAAATTTTAATTGATAATTAATTTATATTATATATTGAGCTAATAATTTAAAAAATATAATATTTAATCTTTTATTAACAATGATTTTAACTATCATGCCATGAATAATTTAAAAATATATATAAACACAATATTTAATCTCTCATCCATAAAAATATTAACAATCGTGTCTCTTGAATTTCATAATTAATAGTAATAGCTTCTCATTTTTATTTTTATTATAATCATTTGTTACTCCATTTTTAATTACAATGTTAAAATAGATAAAAAAAAATATTGAAGTGGTTGTTAAACTCTCCACTTTAGTACAAACAAATTTACATTAATTTTTCGGCTACATTTTTTATTTTTATCACCAGTTGAAAATGAAAGAAAAATAAATAATTATAATAAAAATAAAAATTACTGATATTAATTATAAAATTTGAGAGGGAAAATAATCTGATTCGGATAGGTCATGCCTTAGACATTTGACACTATCACCTGTGGGTACAACTGTCTGCTCTCGGAAAAACTATATCGGGTCTCACCTTGCCTCTCTTGGACAGTCCCACGGAAGCTCAAGTTTCGACCTAAGATCATAGTTTTCCTATGGTGCGTCCGCAGTCACTTATTTCCCCTGTAAGACAGTCTACGAATAGCCCACACAGATTGTGACGCCCCGCAGTGGTTTGCCTAATCATATATTTTCTCAAATCTTATTATGTTTAGAGATGTGATTTTTAGAAATTTAATTTTTGATAATATGGTATTTTTATATTTAATTAAAAATATTTTTAAAAATATTGTATTATTATATTTTAATTATTTTAAAAATATTATTTAATTATAAAAAATATCTTCATTAAAAATTGAATAGTTACTGATAGTGTTTAGTGACCATTAATAATGATCGATTATATATGGTGGTAGTAGATGATAATCACTATTAATGAGTGGTGACTAACGATAGCCATCGATAATAAGTGATAGTCAATAATAATCACAAAAAATAAGTAGTGATTATTAGTAAACGATGATTAATAATAATGAATGGTCATTGATTATGATTACCAATAAAAACTTGTTGGTGATCAATTTAGTAGTTGTTGGTAGTGTTTAATGACTATTAATGATTATCGATCACAAGTGGAGGTAGTAATGGTAATCACTATTAATAAGTGGTGATTGGTAGTAGTTATCAATAATGAGTAATAGTCACTAAAAAAAGGTAATGGCTATTAGTAGACAATGATCAATAACAATAGACGGTGATTGATTGTGACTACCAACAATGGGTAATAGTAGATAATGATAATTGATACGAGTAATGGTCAATGACAATAACTAATGGTAAATAGTGGTCAATAATAGAAATCGGTAAGGAATAACAGTTAATGGTGAAACTGATAATAAATTATGATAAATGATAATCACAAATAATGAGTAATAGTTGACAATGATCACAAAAATAAGTAGTGATTAGAGATAATTATCGATGATATGTGATGATGAGCAATGATTGATCAAAGTGAGTAACGGAGTATGTAAAATAATTTTTTTATCAATTAAATATTTTCATGTTATAAAAATATATAATAACCACTTTTCTCATAAAAATATTTTGGAGAAATATTAAGTTAAAAATATTTTTTAAAAAATTGAATTAAATATAAAAATTTTACATTCTTTTAAAATATTTTCAAAAATATAAAAAAAAATCATAAACCAATCATCCCATATGTAAGATTTCTAACGTAGAGTATGAGGATTATGAGCACTTTTTCCTGGATTGTGACATGGCTAAGAGTCAATTGACTTGAGCTGCCTCTAGGCATTAGATCATTTCAAATCTATGAATCAATAAAGGGGGGGGGGGGGGGGACTATGAACTAGGGTAAATTTACACGCTTCCTTCATTTATTCTTTAAATTCAGTAATTACTGTATACTAGATGCCATGAAAAATTATTTAAAATTATGAAAGTTACATTTTCATTATTAATTATTAGAGTAATATTATTTACCTTCATATATTTACTCAACTTTCACTCTCCTTTTCAAATTAAAAGAGGCTTTCTTAACAAGAAATTATGTTAGATAGTGAGCACATAATTTATATTGTGTTCACTACTAATAAAAATTGAGATAAATGTAAGCAATGATTATTAAAAAATTTATTATTATATTAATTTTTAATAATAATGAAATGACAATCTTTAAAGATAATGGATACAAAAAAACACAATCTATGTACTGACTAGGCAACTATAAAAATTTTCCTCTCTTAACTTGTAAAAGAAATGCATGCGTCAATAAATTTTTCACTAATTTGAGGGGAAAAAAAAAAGAAAAGAAAGTCAATACCATTATTATAATTATTAATGCCATAATAAAAATGTGTTCATCCTTATTTATCATCAAAATATACAAAATTAAATTATAATTTAAATTATTTTTAATCATAAATAAAAATTATTATATGATATATATTATTTCTTTATGTATATTATGCAAAACTATATTTCTTGTATAAAAATGAACAGTAAATAATTATATATTCTTATTTCAATGGTTAAGATTTACAATAAAATAATTGCTTTTTGGGATTTAAATTTGATGTATTATGTGGATAAATCAATTTTATATTATTATTTAATCATATATTATTATATCAATAATAAATTATTAATTTTTTTATGTTATTAAAATTTTCTAATTATTATTATTTTTCAATGATATATTTTTTTCATTTACTAATAATATAAAATATTTTATATCGACAGCGTTAATCAAATTTGAACTCCTATTTTTAAACTCAAGTATTATAAAATCAATGCAAGTACTAGATTTATTATTTCTCTTGTTTATAAGAAAACTTTGCATCTATACTATACACAGTTTGAACAAAGTTTTAAATCTATATTACTGAAAAAAAATAAAAACTTATCATTAAGATTAAACAACTAGATTAATATATAAAAAATTATATAGACCTCCAATAAGTATTAAAAATATTTTAACAACAATATAAATTTTATTAATTTTTTATCAATTTAATACAATTTTCATTATATCTATTAGAATTAAAGTATATATTTAATAAATTTTCATACATGAATACCAATATTTTAATGATCAGATTGGATAATGAGGCAAAAAAATTATTAGATCATGGTTCAATTGATTCAACTAGTTACACCAATAATTAAATCGGATGATGGAATAAATAAAAACCTATACAAATTTATAAAAGAATTTAACTAACAACAAATTTATATTATATCTATAAACGCATAATTTGTATAAAAAATTAAAAACAAAGTCAATTTATGAATTTTTAATTAATTAGGTGTTAAATTTATTATTTTATTATTTTTAATTACATATAGATTTATTAAGTTAACACAATCCAAAAAAAAGTTTAAAGGCAAAAAAGAAAATTTTAAATCATCAATTTTCCAATTTTTTTCAATTCTTGCCAATTCCTATAAGTTCAACTATTAAAATAGTTCTTTCGGTCAACTTAAACCAAATAATATAATGGTTAGGGGTTGGACTATTCAATCTGGTCTGAATTTTCAAACATTGATAGACATAATATTAAAGGGAGTTTTAATGTTATTATCCAAATCTAATTATGATCAATGTAAAATTCGTCTTCCGATTTTCACTAGCCTAACGACATTCATTTATTGTAGTCCTAATCCTTCACTTAAAAATATGTAATCAAAGAAAACATACTCTATTAAAGGTGAAAGTAGGACATTTCATGTATCTAATGGATATATTTTTAATCTTTATCTATTGTGTTTTAATATTACAATCAAATTATTACGTATGTAAGGATTTGACAACCATCACAGCCTAAAATGACAACTTACAATGTCACACTCAATATTGACCACATAAATTACTCTACCATTGGTCGGTTTATTTGTTTCAACTAATATCTAGATTTTTTTTTTGTTCTTATTCGAAAGATAAATGCAGATTTTTAGAAACAAACTAGGTATTGGAATTTTAGAAGGAAAAAAAAAAACTTCTACCTAAGAAAAAAAAGTAATTTTTGTAATTATATTTAATTTAAATATTTTTAGAATCTCTTCCATCATTCACTTTATACCTCTTTTTATGGAAGATATTGATCCTCTCTCTCGTAATTGCAATTGTAAATATTACATTAATCTTTGATTAATGTAGATATTCATGAAAATTAAGTGAATGATTAGATAGAGATGTCAAAATGAGTTAAGTTTAATAGGTTGACCTAATACTAGTATAATTTTATCTAATCTGGGAGGAAAATGATAATAGTAGTACAATTTGGTAAAGGATTAAAATTAATTAGCCTAACTTAATTGAAACTGACAAGTGATAACTTATCGAATTATTAGGTTAATCTATTAATTTAGTAATAATAATGAGTAATAAATAATTAATTTATTGTTATATATTTAATTTTTATAGTAAACATTAAAATAATAATTTTGATATGTTAAAATTATGTTTTAATACATATAATATTAAAATTATACATATGAATAATACTAAATAATTTTTAATATTAAAATTAATAAATTTATATATTTAATATTTTCAATAAATATTATATAAGTTTATCAAAATAAATGATTATATTAAAATTTGAATTATTACTTTTATATTAAAATTTTGAATTATTTAAAATTTTAAATAAATAATTTTATTATTAATTTTAAATATATTATATGAAAATAAAGTATAATACATTATTATTATTATATATATTATTATAATTATTTTTATTAATACATTATTTATATAATTATTTATATATATTTAATAATATATAAATTATTTAATATATTTATTTTTATGTAGAATACTTTGGACTTGATCTAAATAAAATAAATATATAATATAAAATTCTTGATCAATATGAAATTTACATTATTTTATTAAATATATATATTATTAAATGCAAATTCACACATTTACTAAATTTTAATAATACATATTTATTTTCATATATAATATATATAACTCATTAATATAGATAATAAAATTTTAAATGATAATAATAAAATATAATTATATTTAATAAATAATAATAGACTTTAATTAATTAATGATATAAAATTTATAATAATAAATATGATAATAATAATAATAATAAAATATAATGAGTTATAAGATTTACTTAAACTCGTTTGGTAAATGTCAACTTGAGATTAAAATTGGTACTATAACAATCTAATTTAAACTCAATTTAGTGAAAAAATAATTCAACTTAAGACTGATTCAACGTATAATTTTTAATCATTGAGTTAACCTGATAGGGTTAAATTAGCCCTTTTGACAAGTTTATGATGAGATGCAACAACTATATTTATAGGGAAAGGATTCATAAATACACATATGTGCGCATATATATATATATATGAATTAATATTTTATTTCTATATTTTTAACATATAAATTTTGTGTATGAAATGTGCAAAAGATAATAGTCACAGATTTTTAATTTTCATTGTTACTAATTAATTTCTATATTTTTATAATTATAGTTATATTACATAATTTAATAAGTTTCATTATTTTTTAGTTTCTCTAAAAGATATATATACTTATTTTCACATATAAATTCATTATTTTTATATTCAAATTTAAAATATTTTTATTTAGCATTAATTTTAAAAAAATGTGAAAATAAAAATTCCAAAAATCATGCCATAAAACCATTAGAGTTTAGAAATTCATTGTTACCTTTATTTCCAAGTATCTGCATTAATTTTTTAAATAAAATTAAAAAATTATATATTAATGGAAACAAAAAAAAAAAATGGGTTAAGCGCTTGTTTGGAATGGCGGTATGGAAGGGGGTGAAAGAAGGGGTTGGAAGGAGAGGGGTTGGGACAATTTTCACCTGTTTGGACGTTTTGTCCTTGTATGAGGATGCAAGTGAGGGTGGGGAAATTCGTTGGATCCCACATGAAAATTTACCATGGAGGGTTTGGGGGTGAATTGTGAGAAATTCTCCAAACTACCCTTCTATACTACTACTTTATTCCTTCACAGCTTCACCTCTGTCCTGCTGCTTCGTTGCTTCGTTACCTTAAAATAATAATCCTTTTTTTACCTTTTGAATAAATTAAAATTATAAACTTATTCTTTATTTATAAAATTAACAATAATTAAAAATAAAAAATATGAAAAAATAAATGTGGATGGTTTGAAAATGTAAATAATCAAATATTTTTAAATAGAATACAATTAGGAAACATTTTTTATATCTAAATAAAATTATAAAACATAAAATAAAAATTTATTTATAATATGACAATAAAGTTTTTTATAGAAATAAAAAATAAGGAATTTTCAAACTTTACAAGTTGAAATATAATAAATAAACATGTATCGTTAAAGTGTCAATATTTAAAAATATTTAAATTCAATAATATATAATATTAATATTAGAGGTAGAATGGAAAATAAAAAATACTACTATTATTTAATTTATTCAAAAAATTACCTCTTATCAAATATATAGTATTCTATTGTAATATTATAAATATTTCAATTGGATTTGTTGAATTAATACTATTATAAAAATCAATAATACATTAAGGGTAAAATAGTAATTTAATTCAATCCCACCTCCACCCCCTCTATTTTCACTCTTTTCAAATAAAATAAACTAATTTCACTTCTATTTTTACCCCCTCCTATTTTCATCCATTCTAAACAATTTAGGTGAATTTATACCTCTCTCCATTTTCTCCCCCCTTCATTTCTACTTCCATTTATTTCCATCCCTCCCACTTTCACCTACAGCCAAACAGACCATAAAGGAGGAGAAGTTTGTAGCCAGCATTGAACTGTCATTTTCAACTGTTATTTTAAGCTATTATATCTCATAACTTTCCCATATATAATGAAGTGGATGTTAAGGAAACGAATTTTAATTATTAAAAATACAATAAATAGATTCTTAAAATTACAGCGAGATTAAAGATATTTCCACCCTTCCTTCCGTTTATAAGTAGTTTTGTGGTTGCAACATTATATTGTGGATTTATATTAGAATGCTTCATTAAACATTGATCATTATAAGAACTTTTCATTGAATAGTTTTGAATTTTATACTCCTGTTTTATAGAAAAGAAATATAATTATATTATTAAGCGGGTGGAATATAATTTATATATTTAATGGTAAACATGAATTTGTTAAAAGATATAACTTCTTTAATATTTATATTAATTCACATATGTTTCTTTTCCGATAAGCATTCTATTTTTATTCTACAAAAATTTTGGATAATTTACATAATCTCCATTACTAATCTTTTGTGTATATTGATGTTTCTAATCATTCAATCATTTTATTAATAAGGCTAATCTTGATCTCCTGATTTCGCTTCAAGACAATACGTCTAAAGTAACCAATCTTGGGAAAACAGTCACTTTTATTTTTTGCACTTCATTTTTTTAAATACATAGAAAATTAGATTCAATATTTTTATTGCAAATTTAATTAAATTCAAATTAAATACAAGTTGTTTTATTTCATTTTTTTCTTTTTTAAAGAAAAAGTTATTTTCTTTTAAAATCATTCTTTTAATAACTAGATATAGAAATGCATGCTAACTCTTTTATTTATATATAAGAAAATTATATTTTTCTATAAAAATATTTTAAAAAAATTGAGCCTTTATTCCATATATATATATATATATATATGCGCGCGCGCATGCATGCAATTTATGGTATTTGCATGCTTGAGTTTGCCCATCATATGGATTTCAAACCTGCTGAGACCTTTATGGTCCGAAACATCGCCCAATATGGTTAGACCAATTACAGACGAGCAGGTGCAACCATTGAATTTGCAGTCCTGCATTTGAAGGTAGGATTTTCATCCAATATTTATTGTGGGTCACAAGTTAAATAACACATGTTGGTGAAGGACCTTGAGCCAAATAACCTGGGATCCTATCATATTTATTTCTTGATAAGTATATGAGAACTGCTTGATATTGATGCATTTCCTAAAGCAAGAAAGTAGCGTAGGATTTGTTTGTTTATTGCTTTTGAAAATAAATTTTATTTTTTATTTTTAAAAACTAATATTTTTGTTTGTGAGATTATTTTTAAAATTTTAAAAATAGTGTTTTAGAATAATTTTTGAAAACAAAAAATAAAAATATATCTAAACATGTATATCCTTAATTATCACATAATCTAATTCTTCCTTTCATCCATTTACATTGGATCATAAGTGGAGCTTTAATTTTCATTATTTTCTTTTATATATATTTCCTACATATACAAATACGATATAGTTGTATTTATATTTACATACTCTATATTATTCTACATTCATATTGTTTTATTACACTTGAAGAGCATGAGATATGTGACAGTTTTATTTACGGTTGACATAAATACAACTACGTCATCTACATATGAAAATTCAAATCTTAAATTTGAACATGGTGAAAAGTTATATAAATATTTATTTAAAAAGAAAATTACTTAAACCAAAATCCTAATATTAAAATAAAGGTAAATTATATTCATTCATCTCAAAATTTAATATAATTATACTTATAATCCTTCACCAGTCTCCCTCCTCTATTTTTTGAAAAATAGAAGAAGTAAATCTATATTTCTAGAAATCAAGAGACTGTGAATGTAATTGAGATTAAATTTTAAGAAAAGCCAGTGCAATTTATCTTAAAAATAAAAAAGGTGAAGATTTCAATCCGTACTTTTTAATAGTGCTAAAAATAGATAGTTTAGACGTTATATTATTAATACCACAAATATTTTGGTTGGTATTGAAATTATACCTCTTAAAAAGTCTTTCTAAATTGACTTTTTGATACAAGTTAAAGCAAAACATATAATAATTTCTTGGTGTTAGATGTGGACTTCACCATATTAAGTTGTAGGAAACCACATAAGTAACCACCTACCACCACATTCAGAATATATGATTTGCTCGTGGATTGGCCTTTTTTTCATTTAATTTTCTTGTCGATTCTAAGGAGGAGTACCATAAACAGGTGGAGTATATAGTGGTCATTGGACCCAGCTGCTGTGGTGGTAAAGAGGGCTCCAAGTCCATGCCAGATGATGGCACCTCTGCAACGTATAAGTCTACACGTAAACTAAACTGTTACTTGCACTTTATTTCGTCAATAAACTCTCGAAACAAATATTACTTATATTCAACGAGGTGTTAGTTTAGGAAAAGGATAATTACTCCATACTCAAATTATAATTATAAGTATTGATAGTTTAATTGATAAGTTAATAAAATAATGATATATTATTTATATTAAAAAAAAATTAAGTTAATTATTTTTTTATAAACCTTTTAAATCAGGTTTTAAATTTATTTTAGCCCCAAGTTTTTTTTTGACAAATTAATAGTTAAATAAAAAGTAAAGTCAACTTTTTTTCTACAAAATTTAAAAATTTATTACTTCAAATGTTTATTTTCTCTCTTTCTCTCTCTTACTTCACACACATATTTCTAAAATTTATATTTATACTTAACTTTAAAAGTACATAATAAAATTTTTATTTTATTAAATAAAATAATATAATAATTATTGTTCATCATTTAAACATTACATGAAATAAAAAATTACTTTCTACTATTTAAAAATGCTTATTTATATTAAAGCAAATATATATAAAACTTGGTACTTTTACATTAAATGAAGAAAATTGTTAGTTATAAAAAATTGAAAAAATCTATATACTATATTTTTAAATTCTTTATTTTTGTTACTTTATCATCAACATTATTTTTTAATAATAAATTCTTTATTTACTATAAATTTATTAAAGAAAATATTATTATATATAATACAATAAAATAATATTTAGATATTAATGTACCACTTCTAAATAATAAAATAATTTTTTATTTAAACTAGTCAATTTTTTAATAGAAATCATGCTATTGTTCTTTTTAATATAATATAATATAATATTTTTCACTTTTTGTTCTTTTAAATTATATAGATTTTTATATAAAATCAAATAATAACAAGAAATTATTAGTAAAAAACCAACCTATACTTATACATACTTATCTATGTATGTATGTTCAAATACATTCCACCTAAAAATGAGAGATTAAAAAATATAGATGTTTTATTATTATAATTTGGATCTAATACAAATAGTTTATTTTCAAACTTGATACATTAAATTATTGGTTGTATCTTCATTTTTTAAGTTAATCTCTGTTTTCTTTATAATTTCACATATTACAAAAAGAAAATTAATTTATTTTATTATTTATTTTTTTACTTTATCTTACATAAAAATCATTAATAACAATCAATTAAATCAATAAAATAAATATTTGTTTTGAAAATCATAGTAGTACATTATAAAAAGTTGTATTCAATATAGTTTATAAGATGAGAAAAATAAAAATAAATATACATATTATATTTTTATAAGTGTATGCATAATACTTTAATTTTTTGAAAAAAACTTACTTAACATATTTTGAACAAGTTTAGAAAATTTAAGTTTGGATACATGTAAGAAAAATAATATGTATAAATATCATTTCTTTTAAAAGTATCAATGGATATTTAACTTTTTATTGAAAATAATGCTAAATTTTATTACTAAATTCAGTATTTTAAAATATTTCATTTTGTATTAATGTGTAAGAAGTAAGTGAAGGAGATTGTTCAAAAAAATAGAGAAGAAGAAAAAAATAGCTTTATAAAGTAAAATTTTATATTTTAATTTATTAATTATGAACTAAATTTTATATTTTTAAAATGATTATGTGGTACTTTTTTGAAAGCATTTTAATTTTGAAAGTTTTAAATTACAATGTACTATAAATAAACTTGAGTTAATAATCATTAAATTAGATTTATCATATAATGAAGATGTGAATATATATATATATATATATATATATATATATATATATATATATATATATATATATATATAAATTAATATAGATAATTTACTTAAATTACTTATTTTAAATTATTGGTGGTTTTAAAATTAAAAAAAATATAGTTTAAAATAAAAATATCATATCATTAATTCTTTACCTATGAAACAAGTCTCTTAATCATGAATATTAATCATCCATTTTTTTATATAATTGAAATCTAATAATTCTTATTATATCACGAAGTCAAGGTATCAATACCTAAACTCTTAATATGAGTATGTTAAAATTGTTCTTAATAAAAAATGTGTTAATTGAGGCAGATTTTACTTATTAATAGGTAGAGGTTTGAATTCTAGAGATAACATTTATTAAAAGGATAGAAATCTATTAATACTTCAATTTTTAAAGTGATTATCCATTTCATTTAGTGATTAATTAAAATAATAATAAATTAAACTTTTGAAATTGCATGATTTTATAAAATTATTATAAATTCATTTTATAAAAATTATAATTTATTTATAAAAAGTTGTAAGTGTTCTAGATATGAGATTGTAATTTTTTACTGAAATTTTATCATTTTTTCATAAAAGGATACAACTGTAGTAGTGATACTTGTTGCACTCGGATAAAAAAAATTATAGGTAGAATGCGAAAACAACGAATAGTATTGCCTATGATATCTTTTCAGAGAATTCAAGGAACTTGGGGGTTCTCAGCCGCTTTTAGTATTAAGATCAACGTGTCTCTAGCAACAAATGAATAGTAAATAATCACTCTTCGATGGTTCAGTGGGCAAAAAAAAAAAGGAATAATTTTCATGCATTTTTAATATAATAATATATTAATATATTATTCAATTTAATCGTATATTAAACTTATTTTTTAAATTAAATTTCACACACTATATAAAAATAGATCAGATAATATATCAAAAACTTTTGCAAAGGGCTCGCCAAAGCAAGAAGGTAACCTTTGAAAATAACTTTGTTCAGCATATATAGACCAATACCGATTCACTGTCATCCTTTTGTCAACTTATCACACAAATATGTAAATCATTTATTGATATTTGCTATAGTATATCAAAAATTTTAAAAATTAGAGTGATGTAGTAAATTTTAGAAGTATTAAATTAAAATTATTCAATTATAATTATTTATTTTTTAATAAATATAATTAAATAATTTTAATATAATAATTATTAAAATTATCATATCATCCTAAATTTCAAAATTCCACCATACTGTAGAATTCACCAAATCTATTATTTTTTTGTTCTCATGTGTTTCAATGTCAAATAAAAAATATAGTCTTTCTGTCTAGATGTATCATGTAAGTTTTTTTTTTTGTTCTGAGTATATAGTTTGATTTATTAATTTCTCTCACTAGATTCTTGGAATTATGGTATTATGACATCTTTCATTGGGTCTTACAGTGAATTCACAGAGAAAATCTAAACAATTAGGCCCGTTAAAAATGGGAATCTAAATAGGTTAGCTCGTTAAAAGTAGATCAATTCTAAATAGATTAGGCTAGTCTATAAGTTTAAATGGGTTGAATTTTTTTAATTTTTTATATTTAATAATTTAAATAATATTTATATTTAAAAAATAACTTGTTAATTATTTTTATATTATAATTTAATATAAAACATGATTTAATTATTAAAAAATTAAATACAAATACTCAAAATGATTAAATATAATAAAAATAAAAATAAATAATAAAATCAATAAATGTAAAATAAAATAAAAATAAAATTTATAAACATAAAAGTAAAATAATAAATATAAAAATATAATAAATAATAAAAATAAAATATGATTTAAAATATAAAAAAAATAAATTAGTTCACAGACCACTCCAACAAACTTGTGAATTGAGCTGGAAGGGCCAAAGCTCATTTAAAAGCATGCTTTAAAAGATTAGTCCTAAACAAATTTCAACCCAATTCATCGGTCAAGCATTCTTAACTATAACATGATTACTATCATACCAATCACGTTTTACTAATGCATATCCGATATTATTAAATCAATAATGCTATATATCTATTGAGAGTGAACTTCAAATATAAAGAATTATTAATTAAATATAAAATGGCAGAATAAATTTATAAAATTTGAATTAATAAATATAAAAATTTTAAAATTCAGATTTAATGCATATAACATCTTTATTATTAAATTCATGAAATACAGGATCCTAATTTAAGGCAATCTTTTCTTAATGCAATGCAGGAAGCTGTGAATGTATCACCTGGAACCTATTGACTTATCCATTTGTTAGAGAAGGGGTTTGAGGGAAACACCTTTTTTTTGAAGGTTGCCCATTATGATTTTGTTAATGGCACTTGTGAGCTGTGGGATCTTGACTTAAAGGTTTTACCTTCTTTATCTGTTTAAAAATAAGCCAAAAATTCTGAATTGTACTTGGTGTAAACGGCGTTATTGATGTTTAACAGAGTTATATTAGGCACGCATTTATAGTTTCATACACTATTCACACATAATAATAGAGTGGTGGATATGGATTCAATCCATTTATTAGGAAATGTACATAGAAATTTTAAAGAAAAATAAATACAATTTTTTTATTTAAAACTATGAATTTCAATAAAAAAAGATAATAAATTTTAAAATATAAATTATAAATATTTCATCTCTTTGAAAATGATTAAAAAGAAACCCAGGGAAAAGGCGAGGATATAAATAGTAGAGGGGTGGTTTGTAAGATAATTGGTGAGAAATAACAACCTTTGAGAAAGTCGTTTGCCTTCTATACATTTTATGCCAGTCTTTAGATGACTTTGAAGTTTTAGGTTTCATTTCTCTGTACCTTAAATTATCAAACTTAAAATTGAATTTTTTTTATTTTAAAATAATTTATAATTTCATGTGAACTATTAAATACTTAATACATGAATAAATTTGATGTATAGAAGAACTTTCATTTCTCCTGTTATAAGATATTTTTTATGAGGAAATTTTATTTACTTTTAGATAAATAAAAGAATGTTATGTTATATGTTTTATATATACTTTGTGATTAAAAAATAATACTTAAAATTATAATAATGAAAAGTAACTTCTTTTTAAAAAAAAGATAGTCTTTTTCACCCAACACTACATTTAATATTAAATATAAAAAATAATTTTTACTATTTTAATATTTTATAATAATATTTTGATAGAAAGTATTTTATATTAAAATAAATGGAACCTTAGGTTCCAACTATTTTGTTGAAAAACAATTTTCATAATAAAATGTTATTTATATTGTATATTAATGAAAAATTGAAGAAGTGAAATATTACTTGTATCTATGCTATAAAAAAACACCTAAAATCATAATAATGGAGGAAAGTAAATAATTTTTTAAAATTTTTTTGCATTTAATATTAAATAAAAAATATTTTCTTTCATCTTAATTTTTCAAACTATATTTAAAAATATATATTCTTCGTTGAAAAAACATAGCCAATAGTCTTGAACAATTGAATTTGGGGCTCGGCATTTCTATATTTTTCTCAAGCCGGGGAGCCCAAGGTCATTATATTCTTATGAGGACTTCGGGCCCATGAGACCATTCAATTGTTGTTGGACAATCCATGTTGTTCTTGTTGAATGGCTCGGTTTTAGGGGATACCTTATTACATTTCGCAGGGTACAATGTAAGGACTTCATGAAACTGATTTCATTTCATCACTGCTGGCCCTTTAGGCGTAGTTCCACGTCGATTGAATCAATACACTTATTAAAGGTGTTAAAAAAGGTTAATTTATTTAATAATTTTAATTGGTAAAGTTTATATCATAAAATTATTTATTAAATTTAATTATTTATTATTTTTATAAAATTATTTTTAATTATTAATAAAATATTATTTTAAGTTTTTATTATCATTTTATTAAAAAAAATTATATTTTTATTATATATTTATTCATAATTTAATTATTAATTATTAATTATTTTTTAATAATATTTTTTAAAAATTAATATAAATTTTTAAATGAATTAATGAGTTAATCTAAACTCATGTGAGAGCTTCATGTTTTTATTGGATTATCGTATCGTATTAAAAATTATCACTTTTACTTTCCATCATATATTTGGTATTAGAATTTAGGATTTGGGATATGTATGTTAAGTGGATTAACAATTTTACTATTAAAAAACTGATTTTGTCACCGTAACTATCCAAAAGTGCTAGTTTTCGTTTTCTAATTTCAACTTTATTTGTTGTCAAGTACAATTGAATATGGTGATTAAGACAAACTACTTTCGTATTTACCCAGTAATTGGTTCCATGAAAATTTAATTTGAACTTTGATATAGGTAATTGAACTAAATAATGAGAGAATGCACAATCTCTTTTCATGCTTAATGCCTTCCTCAAGTCCAGCCACCTTAAATTTTGCAATTTTTTTATAAATAAAATTGATAATATAACTTATTTTCTAAATAGATTAGACACACCGGCATTTAGCATAAACTTAACCAATTAATTTTTTTTTAAATCAATCTGCAACTTTTTTACTTCTTTTTTTTTTTTAAGTGACCATCTGTATCTGAAAATTCTGAAATTAATACATTTTTTTTAGTTTCTAATTAGATATTGATCGTTGACTTATTCCAAGTTTCAACCCTCGCTCTCTCTCCGCTCTTTTCTTATATAGAGATTATATAGAGAACAAAAAATACGCTTATAAAGAGCACACTCTGATTTCCATCTAAGTTAAATATCACTTCTCCAAGTCTACAAATAAAATATCAATTAAATGGAAAGTTGATAGCAAGTAATCAATTTAAAACTTAAAAAATTAAAAGTACTTAATTTTAAATTTTAGAAAAAAATAATTAGTAATTATAAGTAGAATAAAAAAAATTTATGGAATAATTTTATTTAACTTTTCCTTTTGACCTTTCGTTTTTTTTGGTCCCTCTCCCGCAGACCGCCGCGCAAGTACCTGGGCCACATAGTTCCAAATATCGTACGTCATTTCGTGGGAAGGAACAAAGTGGGGTGCTATTTCAGGAATTATAATATCAATAAATATTTTCTCTTTTGATAAGAATTATATCTAAGAATATTGATAAATAAAATTAATTTAAATTTTAATATATTTTTTATTAAATCAACACTTTGTTTATGTTATTGTCCATTATTTTATGTCTTCTTTTGCTGCATATATAATATCTCTCCCCATATTTAGGGTTAAATAAATTCCCGAGCACTCTGTAATCAAAGATTTCATGGAAAGCCAAGTCTGCATTTATAAAAAAAAAAAAAAAATCTAACTTTTTATGTCACATGTTGGAAAGATCACGCGGATGAATGATTGACATGGGCAGGCAAAGACACATGATTAATTTTCACGGAAGGGGAAAAAAACAGAAATAATTAATAAGAAGGACAATGAGAGATTAATCCTATTACGTTGATTTGATGTGGCAACGTGCCTGGCGGGCTTGTGATTGATTTTTCTTTGTACGCATGCATGCATGCAGTAAATCACGTGAAAATTGGCAGTACTCTGCGGAAAGCTTGTTTTTTCTTCCCATCCCAAACTCAAATCCAAATGCAGTAACAGACAAATCCAATCGGTGACTTTCTCCGTCACCCCACTGTATATTTGACTTTGTCGCTTGATTAATGAGATGTGAATTCTACTGCAGGTTGGATTTTAAGATTTAAAATGGTGTGAAAATTTTAAATTTTATTAAATTAAAATTATTTAATTACATTTATTAAAAATAAATAATTTTGATTTAATAATTTTTGAGTTTATTACATTATATCTAATTTTAAAGTTTTAAGGATGTTATAGTTGGGATTATATTAAAAATTATTTATATAATTCATGTCTTTGTATTACTTTCATCTAATTAGAAAAAAAAATTACTTTTATATTTTAAAAGTTAAAATAATATATAATTTTTCATGTATGTAAATTTTATAAGATTGATATTCAAATAATAAAATTAAAAACTAAATTTTTACTGGATAAAAATAAAAATATATGTTATTATTGAAATATTTAAAATTTAAAAATTATATATAAACACGTGTCTATCAGACCTATATGTCCGATTAATTGGTTCCTCGAAGTTGCCCGTACAACTCGACTGAACACATGGTTTGTCGTGTGTGCGAACGCGAGTTAGCGATCGTGGAAAAACGGTAGTGCATTCCTCCAAAATCATAAATTATGGAGAGAAGTAATAACATATCATTTAGTTAATTATATATTAAATTTATTTTAAAAAAAAATAAAATTTATATATTATATAATAATATATTATAAAAATTTTCTAAATTATGAACGGCAAAATAGAGTTACAAAAATGGATCATATGGATTTAATTTTTCTACGCTTTGGCTGATTGCAAAGAAAATAGAAGGAAAAGAGAATAAACAAAAAAAAAAACAAATAGGATAAAAGAGATAGAAAATTTAGTAGTAATTTTTTATGGAGCCCACTGAAATTTTTTCCTTCTCCCGTGAGAAGAAATTGAGAAAGAAGCAGCTGTATCAACCTCTGGTCGCCAGATTCCTTGCTGCACCAATCCCTGCAATGTCCTTTATTTGTTGCAATAGTCTGCTTGGATTGTCTTCTCTCTATAGGTCTACTATTTGGTACGCCGGTTCGTGCTCGGATGACTCAGAATGAAGAACTTCGACGAGCTCTTCTTCTAGACCAGCGACCAGTATATATGCTAGGGCAGTACTGATAATGTTTTTAGCATTTTGATCAGCCTCTGAGCGAAAAGCTTGTGACTTGGCGAGGCGACGCAATGGATCTGCGTGAAATCGTTCTCCTTGTGCTTTCGCAAACACTATCGATACAGCCATGGCCGGTGTTTTCCCCCTCCTTGTTTGAAAACATGGCAGATCTGACCCTCCTCCATTCCACCCATACCATGTTTACTCACATCCTTGGTTATGCCACTAAGGCCCGTTTCGTGTGAATAATTAATAAATTAATTAATAATTAATAAATAATTTAATTGAAAAGCTACTTAATTATTTAAAAAATATTTCATAAAATTAATTAATCTAATTGAAATTACAAAAATAACGTAAAATAACATATTAATAAAAATAATTTAAAATAAAAATATAATATTTAATATTTAATTAATTAAATTTTATAAATTTATATATTTATTTACATAAGTTTTATTTTATTATTATTTATAATAAAATTATAATTCTTAAAATATAATTAATTATATTTTATGATATTATTTATGTATATTGTAATTTAAAATTAGGATATAATTATATTAAAATTAAATTAATTATATTTTATAAAAAATATTTAGATTTATATTATAAATAGTGTAGATTGTAAATTAATAAAAATATAAGAATAAATTTGAAAAGATTTTGTAAAGATAATAATTTATAAATTATAAGTTATTTTATGTAACTTATTAAATAAAAAATTATTTTTTTAATAAATTAATATAAAAAATATTTTTAAGAATTAATTTATAATTTATTGAACTAATTAATAAAATATAAATTAATTACGTGAAACAAAATCTAAATCGAGGAGAGTGAGAAAGATTCAAAGTGACGTCTAAGAAAAAGTCACTTTTAGAGGGAAACCCACGAGGATTTCTGATGAAAAAAAATACTTCTACAGTGCTTTTCTAGCCAATATCCCTTTTGGCTGTCATTAAATTGAGAATACGAGGGAAACCCAGAAAGTATTGAGTTTGTTTGAGGTTGGAAAAACTATTTATAAAATATTATGCTTTTTTTTTTTTAAGCTATGCTCAGGTCTAATATAATAATCTACTAACATTGGCCAACTAGGAAAGGACGATTCCAATAAACATGTTTACTTAATTCCTCAATAATTTTATGTTAAAATTAATAAAAATTATTATCATAACATTTATCTTTAAAAGATTTTAAATTTCATGAATTGATAGTATAAATGTTTTTATCCTTATTAGTGAATAAAAAATGATACTTTATTAAAAAATAAATAATATATGAAAATTTTTAATAACCACAAAAGAATTTTAACAATTATTTAAATCTATAATCACCTATAAGGAACAATAATGTAGAATTAATTTATATTGACAATGAAATAATCATATTTTATACTTTGAGGACATTATATTTATTTTACTTTATAAAGTTTTATTTCTTCCTAATTTTCTATTTATCAAAAAAATAATACATTTTTGTTTTTTATTTTTGGCTCTATTTCACATAACAAATAAGTTAATTTAACTTCTAAAAGTGTTTCTCATACTAGTTTATTAAAAAATAAATTCTGATTTGATAAATTATTTAAAATAACTTATAACTTATAAATTATTATCTTTCCAATTTTTTTAAATTTATCCTTATTTTTTTATTAATTTACAACTCATGTCTTTTATAATATAAGTTTAAACATTTTTTGTAAAATATATTTAATTTAATTTTAATATAATTATATCTGAATTTTAATATATATAAAAAATATATAAATAAATTATATTATAAAATATAATTAATTATATTTTAAGTAATTATAATTTATTATAAATTATAATAAAATAAAAATTATGTAAGAAAATAAATATATAAATTTATAAAATATAATTAAATAAATATTAAATATTATATTCTTTTCATTTTTAACTTCTTAATTATGATAATATAATTTAATTTTTAGATAAATATAAATTATTTTAATTATATATATTTATTAATATATAATTTATGTTATTTTATAATTTTACTTAATTTAATAATTAATTTTATAAAATATTTTAATTAATTTATTAAATATTAATTATTAATTATTAATTAATTTATTAGTTATTAATTAACTTATTAACCAGCGGAGTTTTTGTCTTCAAGTTTCGTCTCTCTCTTCAATAATCACTGTTTCCAAACACCTTTAGTGCATTGACGCTGGTTGTACTAATATATTGTATTAAACAACTGTTGTTTTCCTATTTGACAAATTATAAGAAAAGGAAAAAATATAAATAAACTCCCTAATATATGATTTAATGTCATATAATTTCGTTGAAATTTTAAAACTTACAAATAATATCACTAAAATTTTCAAAAAAGTGAAAACATTCCTAGTTGAACTAAAAAAAAGAAATATAAATCACCCATAATAATTTCTAATTATTTTAACATGAATTTAATTAATATGTAAATACAATTTATTTTAAAATAAATTATTAACAATATAATTAATTTTATAATATATTTGTAATATAACTGCAAACAAATATTTTGCATGAATTATTATTGAAATTCGATTAAATTTTATTTATAGAAAAGTTAAATATACACTTCTGTTATATTTTTTATTACTCTTCTGATTTTACTGTAAATAGTTAAAAAAGTCATAAGTAGCTCACTTCTAACTTTTTCTATTTTGATTTAATTGAAGTTTTAATATTTTCACTTTTTTTTAATTTTAAGGTGTTATTTATAGGTTTCGAAATTTTGTGGGGCTATATTACACTAAACCATATTTTAGAGGGTTTATTTGTATTTTTCTTTAAAAAAAGGGATTATATTCCAGCCAACTTCTTACTAATAATATACTAAATGCTATTGATCTTGAACGGTTGGGCCAGCTATTTAAAAGATCTTGAACACACTACATATACACTCGTGAATTAATAAAGGGCCGGAAGTTCTATTTTAAGATTCAAAGATTCTTATTTCCATTATTTGGTGCTTTCTTTAAATATTAATGTCATGTCGAAGTTATCTTCAATGCGTTCACATGCTTGTGCACTTAACAAAATTCAATATGAATGAATGAAATTAAGTTGTGAATTTACGTATATGGTTATTTCTCAAAATTGAAGTTACTCAAATAAATTTCATCCAATCACAGAATATGAAAGATTACGTAAAAAGAAAAATTCTTCTTTACTAACCACACAGTTAATAGCATTAATAGTTCTTTTGTCGCATCATTACAACGTTAATAAGTGTTCTAATAGAAGGAATTTTGAAACTGGAATTAATGACTATCTTTAAATTGATGATAATTTCATGTCAATCAAATCAAATATAGGTGAGAAATGAATTAATTTAGAGTTAAATGATTATAAACATGATTTTGACTTCATAACCACTTGAAAGAAAGGGTTCTTATTCAAACTTTATTCTTTAGTTGACAAAATCAATCTAACTTATCTCAATAAACTCAATGTTTAAAGTTCAAAGTCATCAAAAAAATTCATTAAATCAGGATAATTTAAAAAATAATTATCATCAGTATATAGAAAAGAATGATCAAATTGCATTTCTACTTCTGGCCATTGCGCATTATTGTGAGCTTGATTATTATTTGAACAACTCCGTTGTCTTTGTTCTTCAATTGCTCGTTCTTGGCATCCTGGAACAAGAGGTTCACTATTTGAACTCATTGCCAAATTTTGAGTACCTCCCACCATTGAAGGCTTTGCTTTTGAAGGTTGTCTGGATTTTTTATTTTGTTTTTGGATGCCAAGTTTCTTGCGCAAATGAGTGTTCCAATAATTCTTCACTTGATTATCAGTCCTTCCCGGCACCCTCCCTGCTATGAGTGACCACCTAAGAGTGATTAATTACAAAACTACTGTTAGTTAAATCGGTATTGAAGAAGGTTAGTAGAAGTAATTATCGATTTAGAAGATTACCTTAATAGGAAATATAGAGTCTATTTGTTTATTGTTTTCAAAAGTAATTTTTTTAAAAAAATAAAAGTTTTTATTTCACAAAATATTTTCAAAATTTATTTTTAAGAACTATCACTAAAAATCCTTATTTTAAAACTAAAAATAAAAACAAATATGAAACGTTTTTTGAACCTTTTTTGTTCTTGATAACAATTTTGTAATTGAATAAAATTTTTACTTATTTATTTCACTAAATATTATTTATTTATTATTTTTTGAAAATAAAAATAATTTTTAAAAATAAAAATAATTTTTATTCGTTTACACAACCAACTTATTTATAGAATTTAAAAGATCCTAGCACTAGTGGTTCGACAAATTTATGAAAGTTCACTCATGCATTACTGTATAAAATTTTTACTATATATAGATACGATATTCATTTTTATAGATAATATCATCATGTGCTCTGAAAAGGTAACCTTTTTAACTAATCCATGCGTGATATTTCGAGTCTTCGTTATCATGGAATTCTAATGAATCTTGAATTCATCAAACAAGTTCATGGTTAAAACTTTCTATAAAGTTAATTACCAAAAGAAGTTCTATAAAGTTGAAAATTATATTACATTACTCTCCATCATATTTAATTCAAATTTAAACATTTATATATGTATGTTAAATAAATTGTTATTTTTAAATTATTGCTGTTAAAATTATAATTAAAACAGGAAGCGGGGGACACCAATAAATCGTAAACACTGCAGTACGTAATTTGTTTTCCAATGTAAAGAAAATCCCAAGATTTTCAAGAGTTTAACGAACATTATGTATTGACTCCATTCAGTCTAGGGCAATTATTGCAGGAGGCCATCTCATCAATAATAATATAATAACAATAATCTCTCTTGTACAAGCACAACCTTGCCCTGGATTTCATTTTTTTTTGACGAAGGAAAAAAAGAATGATGAACAGACAAGGCATTCCGCTTGAAGTTTTCTATACAGTCAAAAGACAATCGAATCTGAAGCTATAGAGATCCGAGGTCCATGCGTCGTTTATTTAAGGTGCGAAAGTTGCCCAGAAAAATTGGAAAATTACCTAAGTAAAACACAGAAAAATCTGTATGGTGAAAAAAAGGAAAGAAGACCGTGGTGGTAGTTTACTATACAGCTGGTGGAAAACTTTATTTTGATGGACATAATAATTCATTTTATATGCATAAAATTTTGGTTTGGCGGTAAACAACTTCTTGTGACTGACTTGGTTAGCTTCCTTGACTTTGTGGTCTCATGTTCATGTTTAGCTTTTAAGTGTGTGTACGTATAATAGTTGTACATATAATAATTTTTCTTTTTAATTACATTTCAATCATATTAAAAAGAAATATATGTTTTTTATAGGTCTCATTCTACACAAAATAGAATTTTAAATTGTACTGCATATAAAAACTTTGTATATTTTCGCTTTTTTAACACGAGAAGGAAAAAAAAAAACGGAGTTGACCCAAATCATTTACAATATTTGCAATCAAATGTGATAGTATATGATTATTTTAGAATAAAATGGTCAAAAGTTGCGGTTTGGGAATTTATTAGAACAGTAGCAAATGCATAAGCGATATTGCCGCTGGTAATTGCAATTTATTTCAAGATAAACACTAAATTCCAAAAGGCCGGTGGTCTTTAAGGGGGATCTTCAATCTTGTATTGTTATTCTTCCATTTTTCTATAATGGTTGTTAACATTTACTGGTGATTATGTCATCGTGAACTGTTCCCATTCGAGGCATTTAAATAAGAAAACCAGACAAGAAAAATAAGAGAGGAAAGAAGAAGAAAATTTAGATCAGTTAAAGATGCTTGCAAAGACGTCATTCAAAATAGTTTGGAAAACAATAAACCCTTCCTCAAATGGTTGAGCTTCCCCTCAAGCTTTCATTTGAGAGAGGAAAAAAAAAAAAAACTGTCTTTTATGAATATGGAATCCATTAAAGCTCCAAAATCTTGCATCCTTGCGAACAACAAATTGTCTGCTTCATTTGAAAAAAATGATATTTATGAAAAGCAGAGGAGGGTGAATGGACCAACGGAAAGCATGCTAGTCTTTTACGAGCTTGACTTGTTAATAGATAAGGGATTCAAATTTTTTGTTAAAAAAAAAAAATTGTTGGAAAGGAAGGGAAAAGGAGGAGGAGGAGAAAAATTAATCACCCCCAATCTTTAAAGTCCTTAATGTCTTATTATGAATAGTAGGTTAAATTAATTTTTTTAAAAAATATATTCTATAAAATTTGACAATCAATTTTTTCAAATTAAAAATTCTGAATATAAGAAATTTTTTGAGGGAAAAAGATGAGAAAATTAAGAACCTGTTTCCGAGGAGCTTATGAAGCCTAATGATGAGGTCCTCCTCTTCCTCGGTGAAACTGCCATGTTTCACATTTGGGCTCAGATAGTTCAGCCACCTTAACCTGCAGCTCTTCCCACCCCTCTTTAACGCTAAAATTAACAATGACACAATGAAATTAAACCCAGGTTTAAGATAGATAATTATATATATCTCAATATTATCAGATACAAAATTCCTTCATTTACAAATTGATTCAAACAATATTATTTCTTTAACAAGTTACCTGTGACTTTGGGAATGCGGTTCCACTGTCTCATTCCATGGACCCTGATGTATTCAAGCAAAATCTTGTCTTCCTCCTCAGTCCATAGCCCTTTCTTGTACTCTTCCTCCCTTTTCGTCATCTTCTTATTATTTTCTTTTTGCTTTCAAAGAAGCAGAGAGAAAGTTGAAGCAGAGAGATTTCTGAAACTGAGAAAGTTGATTTCTGAAACTGAGAAAGTTGAAACTACAGCCCGTGTCTATATATTGACGTTGTGTTCCCAAGCAGCTCCCAAAGGATGCTCTGTTTCTTTTTACTTGCACCACATGCTAGATTTGGCTTTTCAGCCTACGTGGAAATTTGTCGTTTTGAATAAATAGTATTGCTCTCTTTGTATTGTTAACAGATAATTAAAGGCAATATTAAGTCATGTGTCTTAAATTGTTATGCCTGAAATGGACGAGAAGAAAGTTAGAGGAAACAATACTTACGCGTTTAGTTTGCAAAATTCTTTTCATATTCTTAAAAAATATTTTAAGAAAATATAAAATTTTTATATTTAATTTAAACTTTAAAAAAATGTTTTCACAAATGTGAAAATTTTCAAAATATATTTAATTTAATATTTTCTCAAAACATTTTTACAAAAAGTAAGTATCCTATATTCTTATAATATAATAATATTTAATTAATATAATATCATAATATACTTAAAAATATTTTTAACTAAATTAAATATGAAAATATTATATTCTCATAAATTAAATTTCTGAAATCATATTTCCAAAAATGTTTAATCTCACTTCAGATTAGAAGAAAAGGAATTGCAAGAAAAACTTAGGGGTATTAAGTTTGAAACTCGTGATGATGCGGTTGTTGTACAATTATAATTACATGAGATTATGGTATATTGATAAATAATTAGATTTAATTATGTATCAAATTTATTTTTTTAAGTCAAATTTGACATATTATACAATAACATATCAACAATAAAATCTAATGCTTCATTGATATATTAGTATGTCAATAATATACCTCCTTATAATTACATGTTTGCAATTTTCCCCCAAAAAAAAAAATTAAAATCATGGTCAGAAGTTTTAGGTTAATTAGTTATGAGAATATTAATTTATTAATGGTAACATGTTTTCCACATTATGAGAATATTAATTTATTGGGATGGTAACATGTTTACCACAGTGAAACAACCCACCTATATCTGTAATTATTTATTATACAGAAGAAATTAGCCCTCGATCCTGATGTGAAGGATTCCTTTGTGTATTAAAAATAAATAACAAACAATATCAATATATATAGTTTACAATATTACTAAAATGATCTACCTAACCAATGACAATGTCAAAAGTTTCTCGATAAAAATGGAGTAAATTTAATTATCTGATTGACTCCTAAGCTTACAAGGAGCTCTCCAAGCATGAATATTTATATTCCTCTTGATAAAAATAATAAGATATTAATCCAATAAAAAATAAATTAATTTTGGGAAAATTTTTATTGATTAATGGGTAGGAATTTGAATTTCAAAAATAAAATTTATTAAAAAAAATAAATTCATTAATATTTTAATTAATAATACCAACTAATCAAATTTAAAAATAGTAACCAAATCTTATCTGGTATTAATTTTATTTTTTCAGAGGTTGAATATTTTTATTATTAAATTATTTATTTTTAAATCTTAAAATAAGTGAATGAAGATTAAAACATAAATTTTAATATATTAAAATTAATTTAATAATAAAAATATTTAACCTCTTAAAAAATAAAACTTCTTACAATAAACCCTTTTTAAAAACATAATGGCTATCAAAACCTCATTTAATATTTTATTCATAAGTTTAGAGGAATTACATTTAGATCCAGAGTTGTAACTATAGCGACTGTTATTATATTTAAACGTTCAATTGTGTGAGATTTCTTCACTTTAATGGGCACATATTAATAAGGCTAGGTTTCGTACTTGGCATTTTTAATGCGTGGGATCCTATTTTTCTATGGGACTCCAAGTGTCCATCTGGTCGTTCAAATACATGGAACTTTTTGTCTTTTCATAAGGTTAACGTTGATCAACAATCGAATATAACAAGTACGGTTACTACATTTTTGTTTGTCTTTTTTATCTCTCACTTTATTAATTACATTTCTTTTTTATCTTTTTTAATATTGTATAAAAAAAGAGTATATCAAATTATGAACAAAAATTAGATAAAGTTTTCATAAATATTTGTCATAAATTTTTCCAATCAAATCATAATCTATTCATTAATTCTTTTATTTAAAATATAATCATCATATTAATAATTATTATAATTATTAAATATAATTATTAACTATTAGTATATATCATAATTTGATTAAAAAATTTTATGACAAACAACTTCATAGTTTTTACTTAAATTTATCTTTAAATTAATATTTTAATAATAAATTTTAGATAATACATACGAATAATAATTAAAATCTTATTATTATGTCATCACTCGAAAGCTATCATTAGAAAAATTTTATGTTATCTCATAAATTTCGAACTCATATAAATATGAATGAATTAATTTATCAATAATTTTATTCATTTAATAACTTGTATTTTATATCATTCTCATAAATTTCAAATCTATGGGAGTACATAAAAAGCATTTTAAAAATAAATCTGAAAGAATTAAGTAATTTCACCGTCAATTCAATCGCTAACTAAGAAATATGACTGCTAATTTAAATTTTTTGGTCCCTTTTCCATTAATCTGGCTAATAAATCTCATCAACATGTCATATATATCATTCCACCGACACATGTTTCGAAACGGCAGATCATGTTTATGGTAATACATCAAATGGATTGAATGAAATCACATTTAAACTTATTGACCCAAAAAAAATCACATTTAAACAAAAAATTAATAGTTCGCAAAAAAATTATACAACAGTGTAAGCTTAAAAGTAAGTGAAGCAGTGTCCATTAATCCTCAAATTATATATATATCAAATAATAAAATTCTTTTTTATGACTTAATTTTATTTTCAAATCACGTTCAAGCTGTAAATTATTTTAAGAGATTAGATGATTTTTAAGTCCTTAAAAATATTGGCGGTATGCTTTAATCTTACTTCTAAACTTCATCCAAAATAAACCTTAATATAGATTTAGCATTTATTTATAATATAAATAATTAATAATTAACTAGGGTCCCCAAAAACCTGTTGAGAATGAAATAGGTTTTCTCACAATTTTTTACTACCTTTGATCTTGAGATGTGTCAAGAGCTGTACTTTTCGCAATGTCAATGGCGTAGCAATACAAGGCAGGCCCACAAGGAGTCAGAACAAGTGGCCCTGCAATGTACAAGTCGAGAAATGCTGCGCCTATTTATTTCTCTGACAGCCACAATTTTGCAGCAATCTTAGTTGTTAGGGTGGGACAGCTCCGCCATTAATGATCATTGATAATGTTTTTTATTCATTTTAATTTCAATAATATTATATATATAAAATATAATTTAAAATTAAATTTTAAATACAAATAAAAATTATTATTATTATTTATAAAATGATTGAATAAATATGTAAAATTTAATTTAATAAATATAAAAAGTTTAAAATTTAGTTTTGAATTACATTTTGAATACTTATAATATTTTTATTTTAATGCGGTGAAATAGCAATATATTGAGTTAATAATTTTCAGTTACCGAAAAAAATAATGATAAAACAGTCATATATTTCAATTCTGAAATTCATAGTGCTAAGATTTTATTTTAAGTTTAAACTTCATGTATTGTTTGTAAAAAAATTATACTATGAATATAAAAATAATATTATTAAAAAAATAATAATATTTAAAACTTTTTATCAACCATAAGAGAATTATAATAATTTTTTTAATGACATGATAATATCAAAATAAATGATAGTATAAAACTGATTTATACTAACAATAAATTAAATTTAAATCTTTCCTTCTCTAACAATTTTATATTCAATGACAAAATTATTGATTTTTTTCAAATTAATTCCAGTAAAAACATATTTTCATCACAAAAATTATTGATCATCTTCTAAAAATATATGAGACAATGTACATAATTAATATTTTAGTGGCGGATTTTAATTTTTCATCTCCAAATTTTTATTGATGACAATTCACCAATTTTAAAAGTATATCTAATTCCATTTGTTAAATAATGAAATTCTTAAAATGAATCATCTATAAATTTAATATATATAAATATATATTACACCAATTTACATTAATTTTAAAGTATATATTTAAAATACTAAATAATTTCATATTGACACAAAATTTTATAAATATAACCTACATGGTTAATAGTAAAGAAGTGTATGATGAGTTTATACATAAAAATTAAGGTTTACTTTCCTAAAAGTGTGATAATAGATCCTAGTATTGTAGATTTCAAGACACAACACTTTTGATGTGACCCTTTGTCAATGACAAAAACATGTATTATAGCACTTATCAACCTTGAGGATATACTTTTTATGGTGTAATCTAGAAGATTCGAGTGAGTGGACTATGTTTAAGTTGGCTAATGAATGGTATGTCCAATTGGTCTTATGAATGAGGCCATTATTATGATGGACCTAGCGTTAGCAAGATTGTGAGCTATTATTAGTTTTCTATCCACTTGAATGTGATATGTCTGTTTAAAATGTTTCCCTTATTCTATTTTCCATCATGCTATTTCGCAACATAAGGTATTTATTGTTTTCCTTAACAAGTACTCATGACTTTCAAGTATATTTGGACCTTCCTTTATGCCATTTTTTCCGACCATTGATTTCTCCTTATACAAGAATCATGCTTTTTTTCCTTTGAAAGCCTTTTCAGCTCTAATTTCAAATTTACTTTCCCATTTTCTCATTTTCTAAGTTTATAGCTTTTAGAGTTCTTGTCTTCCTCTTTTTCGACAATCTTGTTTGCACTTCTCTAATAGTTCATCAGCATGTACAAACCTTCCTCTTCAATGATTGCGACCTCTTTACTTTCCTTTAGTACAATGGCAGTGACCATTAACTTTATCATTTTTCTAGTAATTTTTTATTTTTTTTTTCCTAATCAGTGTAGAATCAATACATGCTTATATGTATTTTTCTAATTGTGATACCTATCAGAGTATTAAAGTGTGAATTTTTACCAGTTTTATTGTTGTTTTCTTTCTTTCTTTATGATTTTTAGGAGTGGTGATTTCTTTGCCATTACTATCTTGTGCCTTCTTTCGCTTATCCTTTATTGAGTTTCTCCCTATGCTAACTAGCCATTTATCCCACCTCATTTTCATCCAGTTTGACTTATTGCTTACTTTTAAAGGTGTGCTGGTCTTCTTTTTTTATATTTGATGACTAACTTGACTTTGTTTATCTAAGCGACCAATAAAGTAGTGAGACTTTATTGTTAGATTTTGATTACGAAGAGTGTTGCACTCGCCTTTTCAAATGCCTAGTTCCTATTATTACCATTATGGTTAACCCATTAAAAGATCCTAGTGAGACAAATAGAGTTGATCAAATCTACAAGAACTACCCAACCTTTAATGGGATTAACTTTGAAGTACAAAATCAAATAGCTTTGCAAAAATGGACCAACCAAGAGCTCTTTGATTCGGTTCATGATATATGTTATATTAAAGAGTCTAAATGTAGGTTAATCCATTTCATGGCCTACTAAAATGATGAACAGGTGTGCAGTTATAACACAATGTCTTTTATGATGTTTTATAGTAACTATATGACAAGGTTAGGATAAGTGCCTTTATTTACTTCATTTTGGCAAGAAATCCTTTATAGCTTGAATGTTCACCTTACTCAATTAAACTTTGAATGCTTAAATCTTTATAATATGCTTTAAGATAGTGTCATGGGAGCTTGGATATAATCCTACATAAGTCGCATTCCTTTTCATTTTCCTTTATTTTTAACTAAAAATCAAAAGTAGAGACATATTTCTTTTAAAAGTTTAAAAGGAACATTCTTTCAAAAATGGAGTTAAGCTTTAAATATTGAAAAAATTTATTTTTTAAAGTGATTTTGGAATAAAAGGGTTGCCTTTTCTAGCTTAATGATAAAAGTGTCCTTATACATCTAATTTGGTAGGAGGAAAGAATAAAACCATTTTGAAATTAGCTACTTGTATTCATACTCAGTTAATGGCTAAATTTGATCCTAGATTACTAATCTAAATCTTTTAGATGCTAAAATGATTTTAAGTTTATTACATTGTAATTCTAATGGCTTGTAACTTTTTGCCTTTTTAACTTAGCTTTGATAGACTATTTTTCTATTTGGTTAAATGTTTGTCTTAAAAGAGATAAATTCATTGATAAAATGGTGCATGTGGATGAAGCTTGCTTCCAACATATGAAGGAAATGCATTACAAGAAGAAGTCACTTTACTTAAGGGATGTTAAAAGTTCTCCTAAAGTTTTTTTTCATGCCAAGAGAAAAAGCTTGAAAAAATAAAAGAGATAAGGAAAAAAATAAAAGAAGGTTAATGATCCAATTCTCAATCCCTTACTTGATTTTATAGTAATCAAATTGGTGGACATTAACATCCTAGAAGGTGAACTACTTCAGATTCACTTAGATGATTTAAGACTTGATCATTCTCAAAAAAGGAAGAAAGTTCTGTCATAGCAAAAATCACCAAAGAACCTTTCACAAGACACACACTCAAATGTAGATTCATCATCCTTGTGGGTCTATTGGCTTGCAAAATTTTAAGTTGATGACTAAATAGAGGAAAGGGTTGCTAATGTTAATTTGTCTTCTAAAGACTTGGATAACTTCTAGCGTAGGGATATAGGCTTAGTTCCGTTTATTTTCAACTATATACTATTTTAGAAAGATCATGATATAAATATGGCTATTTTTAATTTGATTAGTTCGGTAAAGTTTAATTAGATGGCTATAACTGATCTAGCTTGTGGCTTCTTGAATATGTTTTCCTTAAATTTGATTCTCGTTAATCGAGAGAAGGCACTAGCAAAATATAAAAGGATAAATCCTAAAATGGTAGCTAACTTATAGAGTGAAGTAGACTAGACTCTAGTTAAATTATGGTGTTATTAAGATATCTTGAAAAATGCTAATGTCCAAGATTTTGAGGTGAAGAAGGAAGTGGAAAGTCTACTTGGTTAGAAGATTCTTCTTTAAGCATTATTTAAGGAGCTGAAGATTGAAAAGGAAAAACTGGAGGTGGAAAAGTTAAAAAATAATACTAAATTATTGGCTCTAAAGAACTAACTAAATGCTTGAGACAAAGAGTTGTAAGAGAAATAGGCCGTATGGGAGAAGATGTAAGCAAAGCTAGATAAGTCAAATATGCTTTGATTTGACATTTACTTGAAAAGTTTTGTAAAAGCTAAGGCACAGGTTACATATTTTAGCCTTCAACATCCTAGTGGACTTAGCCAAGCTTTAGACTAATCTAAAGATCATCTCATATAAAGATAGGTAGGGTGAAGATACTTTTGATACTTGGGACTTATTTATGTTTTTGTGATGTAATGAATATTATGTGTTTTTTCATAGGTTATTATGTATTTCCATTTAAATCTTATGTTATTTATTTTATCAAATTTTTATTCAAGCAACAAGCCTTTATGCAAAAATGTGTTTATTTACTTGATTGTGTCTTTGTATTGGCTTTTAACAAGCCTTTATGCAAAGATGTGCTCATCTATACATCTATTTTTTATATTGGTTTCAAGGTAATGCTCTATATTATTCGAAGTGTTAGTCGATGGCTAGAAAATCATGTCCTAAGCCTCAACAATTGAGAGATTAAGTATTGGTGATTGGAGATCAAGTTTGGGCTTTATTATCTAAGGGAATTGTTTGGGTGCTATAGATCTAATTTGAGCTTTGTCAATGATACAGGATCTAGTCTAGGCTTTAGTTAGGGATCAAGTTCAAGCTTTGTTATCCAAGGGAATTACTTGAAGGCTAAGGATTTAGTTTAGGCTTTATTTTTTGTAGGAACACAAATGCCTTTCTTGAATACTTCTACTTTTATTTCTTTCTAAATGGTCATTATATATAGTTTAAGGTGGGAAACATTTTAAGTTTTGTGTAATGGCTTTCCTTCTAAGGTTTCTAAGTGATATACTTCATTTTGCATGGCATCCTTAATATTGTATGGCCCTTCCCATGTCAAACCTAACTTTCCTTCTAGGCTATCCTATCGAACCCCTTTAATTTTTCTAAAGACTAGATCACCTACCTAGAAAATTCCACATTACACCTTTTTGTAATGAAACTTAGCCAACTTACTCTTATATTCCATTATTCTAATTTATGATTTTGCTTAGACCTCATCTAATAGATCCACCTCTTCAAACTTCCCTTTTTCATTGCTTTCTTCTTCATATGCCATCCCCCTCTCAAATGTTTCCTCAATTTCTACCAATATTATAACTTTAACCTCATAAATTAATCTAAATTGGGATTCCCTTATTGTGATCTAAAGGTAGTTTGATATGACCATAATATACTTGGCAACTCTTCAATCTAATTTACCTTTAGCTCTTTTGAGCTTTCTTTTAAAACTATTCAAGATAACTTAAATTGCAAGTTCTATTTGCCTATTATTTACATATATTTGACTAAATAGAATTTCTATCTTATACTTCAATTATGTAAATAAGGATATGTGTTAGTAAGAAGATTAATGGAAACTTATATGCTTTTTCCCTACATTTTACCTTTGATAAACCCTATTAATTCTTTACAAGTGAATTATGTCCTATTATCAATTACCATAGGCTCCAAGGGTCCAAACTTACATTTTAAAAAAGGTTAGTCTTTCCTGAATATTCTTATGTTTGAAAGAATTTATACTTTAACCTATTTTATGAAGTAGTCAATGGCTATGATGAGGAATTTTCTTTAACCCAATGCATTTGGAAAAAAATCTTAGAAAGTTTATACCCACTGGACAAATGGTGAAGGAAAAGTGATTGTATGTTGGTTCATAACTAATCTCCTAAGCACCTTTATATTTCTTTGGCCATTATCATACTTTCACAACAACTACATTACATCATTTCTCATAATTAACCAATAATAGCCAAATTAATTAGCCTTAACATCTAGGGTAGACCTTCTAGTGTGGCTCCTACATATTCCTTCATGCAATTCCCTTATGACTTAATCTACTTCAATTGGCCTTAAGTATTTTAACAATAGCAAAAAGAAACCTCTTTTTGCATAACTTATTATCATGCATAAAGAATCCTGATACTCACCAAGCAATTCTACCTCTTCCTTATTTTCGAGTAGTATCCCTTCAAATGGTATTTGACTATAGAGGTCATTGATAACTGTTCCTTTCCACCCTCTTACTTCTTTTCCCAATATACTAGGTTTATAAAAGGTTTAGGGTTTAGTGGTTCTGGCATTAGCAAGTTTAGTTAATGAGTCTGCTTGGTCATTTTGTTCTTTCTGTATTCTTATGACTTTATACTTGAATTCTCCTAATAGCTTTTTATTTTTTGCATATATTATTCATTATAAGTTCTTTCGCTTCGTAGTCACTATTCATTTAGCTTGTGATCAAGAGTCACTTAATATTTATACTTTCCTTACACTAACTTCTTTAGCTAATTATAGCCCTATCATTAAGTCCTCATATTCCTCTTGGTTATTCATCACATAAAACTTAAACTTTAGCACATACTTGAGCGTCACATTTTATAGACTTTTTAATATGTTGCTTGCACCACTACCTTTCTTGTTTGAGGAACCATTAACATATAAAATCCATTTTCCTTCTTCAATTTCTTACTTTAGTCTTGTCAATTCTATAAGTAATGTCACGACCCGAATCTGATCATGATTGGAGTGGATCCTAATATGCAGTATCCACCAGCCTCACCATTGATTTCTCTAATTATATCCAATGAAAATCTCTTTATTTCTGTGGAAACTCAAATCATGCTAGAAATCCTTACAGAGAAATAAATAAAGTTTACCTTGTTTTGAAATACTTTTTAAAAGTCACTCACCCTAAATCTCAAAATTTGTATTCTTTCTAGATACGATAGCATCATCAATATACACAATACTACAACTTTAATATGTATACACAAATAAATGATTCAACATATCAAGTGTTGAATTAATCTAATCCCTATATATATATCCTAATCCTAATCCAACTATTAAAATCCTTTAACCAGACCATTTTTTATTTTTCATAGATGCAGTAAAGTTTAAACATTTTTATCTTAACTTGAAAATATTAAAAAATAAATGAAATAAGTTATGAAAACTCAATAAGCATATATCTACCACTTCTAAATCTTAATTCAATTATATGAAATAGTCACATGTTGATTAAATATTTGATTAAAGAAGTAAATATAATCCAAATTCCTTAAGTCTTTTTGAAATATACAGAATTAAGTTTCGGGTTAAGCATTCATTTGCACACAGCTTAGATTTCATATTTTATATTATAAGTCACAATAATCTTAACTATTCATTAGCACACAATATTATCATTATATTACATGTACCCATTTCGGGTGGTTATCACATTCATAAATAACCATGAATGCTCAATTATAATTGAATTATCATAATCACATCAAGTCTTTAAAATCATATTAAACTGTAATATCAAATTACCAATAAGTTTTCAATGTCACATCACATTACATAACTATTAATACTAAATATATATGCATCTACCTTTTAACTCCTAGGTTAACCTTATATCCTTCACAAATTATCCATCCTTATCCCTTTAGGGTTTGTCTTATACCTTTCATAAACCATTATTAGGAATTTACCATATGATTTTCATATCATTGCCTCGATCATATTTCTCATTTCACATGCCACTCATGACATGTTTCATATCATGATATGTACAATAAAGCTCAGCTCTACAAATCATAATTTTAATGTAATTCAACTATCCATCATCACAAGGTAAATCAAGCACATAACAATATATACATATAACAATACTATTGTACCCTCTCGCATGACCATAATAGTAAATTCATATTCACTCAATATTATACACTTTCATAGTCTGTTATTCCACTAAGCATCAATAAGTAGCAATGTAAATCCAATCACAATATAAATGATATCCTATACCATCATATTTCATCACAATCAACTAATAGTTAACAATGACATCATTATGCCTCAAGAGCCTGTTTTGACATTCTATTAAACAGATAATTACTAACTTATCATATGTATCATTTTCAACATGACTACGGGATATAGTTTATAATATATACACTTTGATTTACAATTATACTATTACAAATTTACAAATGAATAGACATATGATCCATATCATTATAACAAGAGTTACAAATTATGATATCTAAAAGCTTTATAATAAGATATTAATTTAGAAGGGGATATATACTCATCTGATAGCATCCACTCATTTTGAAGATTCCAAATAGCCTGCCTTCATCTTCTATTCTTTCCTATCTCATAATTTAAGAATAACTCATAAATATATTAAATTTACTTATTCTTTTCCTAAATTACCATTCTAAGATCTAGTTATAATACTTTAATCTTCTATATTGAAATTTTATTATCTTTCACTTCAATAAATCATAAAAAACTAGAAATGTATCACATTATGGAAATTTTAGAATCAATGCCATATAAATGAAATATTAAAACTTAATGCCATAACAAGTGTCCATTTATTCCATTCCTTTATCATATATTATCATCATCATCATCATTATCCTTGAAATTATCACAAGGAAATTAAAAGCTTTCATAAATGATAGCTCCTCCAAATCAAGCTCCAAACACTAAAAATACTAAAACTTTATGCTATAAGAATATTCTATTATCATCACTTTATGAAACTATACATTAAATCCCTAATATTTTCAACTGTATTTCAACTAAATCACCGAAACACATTTTATACATTTAGGATTTTCTTGAATCAAGCTTGAATCTTTCAAAATATAATTTGCAATATTCTATACAAACATACATATATATATATATATATATATATATATATATATATATATATATATATATATATATATGCCAACCATATTATTTTAGTGTTCCATAACATGAACATGAAAATTATATTTTCTTATACATCACCATATATTTCAAAATGCTTTTAAGAATAGGTTTTCTAACTAATGTTCAAATCCTTGAAATGTTGAGGGATAACATTTTAGAAATATCCTAATCATATCCTTTTAGCAACTTATATCATAAAACTCTTATCCTCAAAGCAATCATTACGTATCTAAATTTACTTATAATTTAGATTTTCTTCAAATCAACCCAAAAACAACAATGATCAAGGAAAGCTTAATGTACACAAAGTCTCAGCATAGTCTAAGTAGTACACCAAGTAACTCGTTGACATCAGATTCAACCTTAACCACTAGCAAAAAGCAGGTCTCGAACTACTATATAACGGTGAAGACCTCAACTTTTTGTTACGATTGTGTTATTTTCCCCACACCACCAACGACGATAGCTTGACAAGGTTGGGGGAAATAAATGGCAACATAGTGTGGCGACACTTCAGACGATGACAGATGTTGGATAATTTGTAGCTCATAGCTCCATCACATGACTAATGCTCTAGTCAACATTTTTAAGTAGTACCGATAAGGTGGTTGCCAGCCAGAAAATAAACACCACACATGATACATCATCAGAGGCTAAAAGAAAAAAGAAAAGGAAGAATTGTATGGAGAAAAGAAAGAAAAAGAAAAGGAGAAAAAAAGAGGAAGTTATTGGAAAATGAAAGGGAGGAGAGAGAAAGAGAAAAAGTTTATTGAACTTTGGGTTTCGCATGTTTGCATCTCGCACCACATGGGATCATTTACCCTTTAAATCTCAATGCTCTATCTTAACCTTAACTCAATCCTAGCCATCCGTCTTTTCTTTTTTTTAATTAAATGCATAAAATTTATACTTAATTATTACTTTTATTAAATAAAATTAATATAATACTCATTTAGTAAAAATTTAAAATACTATAATAAATACAATTTACCTAGGTTCACTATTTAAAATAATTATTTTAAGCATTTTAAATGAATAGAAAATTTAAATTTTATCTTGTTATATTACAAGGAAATAGGCTAGCACTTATGCCTTTTATACTTTAAATGTGATATCATATTTAGATAATTCCAGGAACCATGATACTAATCGACTAGCTAAATCTAGCTTTTGAAGTACTTACCTTATTATATTAATTTATTTAGATGATGATTTAGTAGTTTTGAGAGTAAGGTTGAAACTTTTTTAAAATGGTTAAAAGGATAAAGGCTAGTTTTTCTATTTTCTACACTGTGATGCACTTTGCTGATGAAATATATGAGCTTTTATCCCTTATCTTCTTCCATTACAATTGTCTGGCTAACTGTATCAATTGATGGTGCAAGATAAACATATAATGGTCTACCTTTTTATAGCTTTAAGAGAATTAGTAGGGTAGATAAATAATGTTTTAATTGCCTAAATGCATTTCTATAAGAATTATCCTAACTAAAATCTTTTAACTTTCTTGGTAAGATAAAAAAAAGGTAAGAATTTATCACCTGGTCTGAATAGAAAGTGGATAAGTGTTATTAGTTATTTCTTGAGGCTTTTCATGTCAATTATGGCCTAGCACTTAAAGAAGTTTGCTTCAATGCCTTGTTCAACAAATATAAAGCTAAGAAACTTACCTAGTTAGACTTTAAAGGTGCACTTGGCTTGGCTTAACCTCATATCATTTTATCAAAGTACTTCAAAGGGCTTTCTCAATTCTTCTTAATGTTGTTTATCATTTGTGGATTTAACTAAAATGTTATTTATGTAAACCTCTACATTCCATCTAATTTATCTAGTAAACACCTTGTTCATCATTCATTTGTAAGTTACTCTTGCATAATTTAGTCCATAAATTATTTCCTCATTTATGATAAATATTATTTTGTCTTCATCATTAGGATACATTTTTAATTAATTATATCTAGAGAAGGCATCCTTAGAGCTCAACTTTCCAAAACTTAAAGTACTGTCAAATACCTAATCTATGTTAGGTAATTGGTACATATCTTTCAAGCAGGACTTATGTAGATCAATGAAGTCAATACACATGTATCACTATCCATTCACCTTTTTCACTACCATTACATTGGGAAGCCAAATCATATGTTTAACCTCTTAAATGAAAATGACATTAAGTTGCTTCTTCACTTCTTTCTTGATAACTTAATCTTTGTTCAATACCTAAGTTTTATTTCTTCTATTATATAGGTTTAATGCTTATTTCGATTGCTAACTTAGAATAAGCTATATTTATCTCAATTCCCAACAAGTTTGATGGTTTCCAAGTAAAAACTTTTGCATATTATTTGAGAAGATGAATTTATGTCTATTTGTCCTTTTTCTACAAGCCATTCATGATTTTGAATGTCTTTTTATCTTCTTGTCTAAATAAATGTATCTTTTTTAGATTGAATAATGGATTAAGTTTCCTAGGGATGGAATCCCTTGCATTTATGATTGCCATGTCCACCATTTGGCATTTATGTCTAGATAGAAGATTAAAGGCATACAATAAAGCCTGATCACATATTAACTCTTTGTACTTAGTCTCCAAACTTAACATGTAACATTTACAAATGGTTGCTTGGTTTACCCAAACTTAACCAACACTTTAACATTGGAAATTTAATCAATAGATGTGGGATAAAGACGATCACACCTACCTAGTTCTATGATAATTACCCCAAGATAGCATTATATGCTTGGTTTGCTATTCATACAATTAGGAAATTCACTTTTATGTTTTGTACCTTCAATGGGGTTCCAATAATGATCCTTAACATGATTGTGCCTTCAACTTCAACCCACTTTCCTAAGAAACTAAGTAATACACCATTATAAGGTTTCCTCATAGATTTATATAAGTTTAGTTTACTAGGAGCATGAGAGTAAAGAATATTTATAAGACTCCTCTATTCTATAAAGATTGGCTTGACAAGGAAGTTACGAATTAATGAAAAAATCATTATAAGATCATTGTGCTTCTTATCAATATCTTTAAAATCATCTTTAGTAAAAGGAAATTGTCCTATGAGATGAGTTTTATTTTTTCTAACTGATGCTTATAACCTAACATAAGTGTCTCTTTCTTGCATTTTTATAGTTCTCTCTTTTACAAAACCTCCAACAATTATGTCCATAATATTAGTAAACGAAGGTAAATCAATTATGGAAGGCTCTTGATTATCATGTGTTGGCAACCATTCATTCTTCCACTCCTTTTGATGAGAAAATTCTTAATTCTATTGATATTTGCCTAAATAATCAAACTTAATTAAAATGTTTGATTTCATCTTGCAAAGCTACATAATTATTAGTATCATGGTCATAATTTTTATTAAATTTATAATATTTTAACTTATCTATTAGGGAAAATTGTTATCTTCTTAATTGGGAAAAATTTATAAGCTCAACCATTTAAACATTATCCATGATCATGCTAGTACTCATTTAAAGAGGATCATAGTTATCAAATTAGCCCTTTTATGGTGGCCACTTAGACTTGAAAGGCTCCTAATTTTTTATGAATTGACTTTATTCACGCATCATATTGTCAATGCCTTGATTATAATGCATTTTCTCACACTTCTAAGTATTCATGTATTTTTTAGCTTTGCTTTAAAAGTTTTTCATGGTAAATATGAGTTTCTTTGCTATGGATAATAACAAATATGACTTGATTAGAGACCTACCACCACTTAATAAATTGCAATGCCTTCATTGTGATCTCAGATCTATAATATTAAATTATTCAATATAGCCACATATTGTTTCAAATTTTGGTTCTCTCTTATTGGAAGTTACGTAAAATAACTAAAGTTTTCTTAAGGATTTATATGGTTATGAAATGAGTAGTGAAGGCACTCAACAATTATTAGAAACTACTGATCAAGTAAAGAGGTAAGTTATCATTTAAAGCTAGTTTTTTTAAGTTTTGTGGAGAAAATACAACATATGATTGTATCATAAGTTCCATATTAGAGTATAGCTGCTCGAAAGGCTTTATGATGTTCTTAAGGATCGGGGAGCCATCATAACTTCTAAAGGGTAGGTGATTTAAATCCTCTTGGTAAGGGTGTAGTCATAATATCTTAAATGAAAAGATAAAATTGATGTTTAACAATATCTTATTGGTTTTGGTTAAGGATTTTGGGGTTTATTTAATTAAATTGCTTATAGTTATGGTTACTAGAGATATATGTTGAAGTACAAGAAAAGAATACAATGTTAGGGTTAATATTGAGTGGGTTTGCAAATAATAGAGTGATGAATGATGAAAATGATGCATTAGAGGAAACAAGGATGGCATAAATGGGATTAATCAATATAGATAAAGGTGGATTAGATAAAGGAGCTAAAAAATGGTTAAAACGCTCATTACCTTAACTAATTATAAGGTTTTAAGTAGAGTTGCATAGAAATTCAACATAGAAATTCAAACTTTGCTTGCAATTTATGCACTATTTCTGCTAGCATAATGCCTTCATGCATCTTGCCTCCTATTGCAACTGCTCCACACAAGTGTTACCACTAAATATTTCATTAAATAACTAAGCAGTCTTACTCTGCTCCTAGAATGGGGTTGTGAAATTGATATCCTATAAAGACATAATGCATAAAGGCCATAAATGATGCCAATAACAAAGAAGTGTATAATGAGTATACACAAAATAATAGGTATTAGTAACTTAAAGGAGGTAGGATCTAGGTAACCATTATTTATAAAATGAAGTCTACATGCTTAAAAGTATGATAATAGGTTATCGAGATATTGTATTTCTAGTGTAATCCTTTGCCAGTGACAAGTTAACATGTCTTTTGCCAATTATTAATCTTGAGGACATGCTTTTCACATGCAATTAGGAAGATTCGCACGGGTAGACCAAGTTTGAACGGGTTATATATAGTATATCTTATTTATTTTATGAATTAGGCCATTATTGTGATGGACTTGGCCTTGTTAGGATTATAGGCTGTTGTTAGTTTGTTGTTTGCTCAAATACGATATTTGTTTATTATTTTAAATGCCTCAATATAATTATTTTAATCGATAAAGATAATTAGATTATATTTATTTAAGGTTTTGTTTTGGAATCTAATTAAATAATTAAATTAGTAATTCTTTCATGAAATTAAGAGTGAAAAATTTTGAAATATATAGATTGGATTTGAAGGATGACCTTTTTTATAAGTTTATAAAATTTTAAGAATATATTTTAGAAATTTAGGGTGTGATGAATTATTATTATATATATACACACACACTTATGATTAAATAAATTATTTTTCCAAAGTTCAAGGAAATTCAAATTGTGTATCTTTAGCTATTTAAATATATTAAGATCTCAAAATATTTAACAAATTAATGTATGGAAATATTTGTGTATGTATAAATAAATGACCTTCTCAAGATTTATGAAAGTTCAAGATATTTATTTTCAAGTTCCTAAATTATTAAAGTAGTATGGAAGTAATGAGAATAAATGAATAAGATCCAATAGAAATAGGATTTTATGGGATAGAAGTGGTTAAGGTTAAAAGCAAAATGAGTTTATGGTACACCCATCATATGGGATAAAATTTATTAAGCTTATTTTTCCTTTTTTTCTATCGGCCTTTTTATCATTTTTTTCTGCTTTTTCTTATTATTTCCTTTTCTTTCCTCCTGAGAGCTCCTTCCTCTTCCTTCCTCCATCTCTAGCCACCATTGCTCAGTGCACTTCTCCATTGGCTAATGGTATCTCATGGTTGTCAAGAGAAAGCCACCTAAGGCATGACTAGAAGGAGGTAAAACAAAGTCATTCAACCCTTCCTTTTTACTAATGTTCCAACATGGTTTTGTTAATGGTAAAGATATAATGAGTTACCTTGGAGCGAGGTAGGTTGATCAACATCATGAAACCTTAATATTTTTATTATTTTAAGCTAAATCTAAGAAAATTCCTAAAATGTAAAATTTGGTTTCTTTAAAATAAAGTTAAAAATATTAGAAATAAAATGTAAAGTTTTATAAAATGATGTGATTAAAGCTTCTTGAAAGCATGAAGTCTTAATATTTTTATCCACTTAAGCTCAAATCAAGAAAAACCCCCATTTTATCATCATATTTTGGTTACTTAACATTGAAATGATAGAATAAGAATTTTATGCTTTTAAGTCTTATAATAACATACTTAAAGCATATTTAGATAATCAAATTTAATATTTTTGGTGTTCAAAGGTTGATACAAAAAACCCCTAATAAATGTTATTTTTTACTCTTGAAGAAAAGTTAAAAATATTAAAAAATAAGTGTATGGTCAACTAAAGCAATGTAATTGGAGTCTTCCTAGATCATTAAGTTTTAATATTTCTACTCACATAAGCTTGATTAAAAAATCACTAGCAATGACATATTTTTTTCCCTATGATTAACTTTAGGGGAAAAAAGGAAATTTATGATGTAGGATATTATAATTAAAACTCAAAATAATAATTTTAGGAAGAAAATGAATAATATCAATATTTGTAAATTATCATTGTAAATTGTTGAATAAGAAAAAAAAAGGAAAGATGAAAATGGATATTCTGAAGTTCTAGAATGAATAAGAATTATTGAGTGTGTTTATATCTTTCTTAAATTAATGCTTTCACTACAATTCTATATTTTCTTTAAGATAAGTATATGTGTTCAAGTTTGTGGTGTATGGAATTTGAAGTTCATATAGTCATTTATTTATAACTGTAAAACACTTGTTATTCTTGTATTTATAAAAGTTATAAAAGTAATATTTGATGTTATTTGTCTTCTTATAATTCTTGATGAAGTGCCTGATTTGTAATTGATGTAAACAAGATTTTCCTGTAAAATGCTAGTAATTAGCCCTTTGAATCTATGCAATGAAAGTATTATGTCCTTGTTATTAGTTTTAGGATTTTGTAGATGTGAAATTGTAAAGTACAGATGCATGAATAGTTCTTGGCCATGTATAGAAGGGCGTGGTATGGTTATGGATTTACATTGGTATAATTATGTTTGACATGTATTTGGAAAATGTTGTGGGTTGTAATATAACATGAGTGAATATTTATAGCCATACAAGAGGGCACGACAATGTTGTTATATATTTTTTAATATTAACTTGTAGTGATGAATTAGCCACTAATTGTTGAAATTGGATTGTGATTGTACTGTGTAGAACTTGTCCTCTAGTGTATAAATTGTTTGGTAAATTATGTCATGAGTGGCATTCAGATGAGAAATGTGAAAAGAATGATATTGTAAATATTGGATAGAAAATTTCCGATTAAAGGTTTATGAAGTGTATAAGACAAACATTAAAAAGATAAGGATAGAAAGTTTGTAAAAAATATAAAGCTCATTTAACAGTCAAAAAGTGAATGTATGTATTTTATTATAAATTATTATGTATTGTGTTATGAGATATCTAGCTGTCTTTGAATATTTCCATTTAATACGATTGTGATGATTTGGTTGTAGTTAAGCCCGTGATAGCTATTTGAAAATTGGATGATTACCTAGAATGGGTTGCATGTGAAATTGTAATAATGTTATATAAACTAAGCAAATCAAACTATTATGAATTATGATATGAAGCAAGAAATTTGATATATGTATAGGTAAACACATCAACTAAAGATATGATATCATGTGCTATAAAAATCTAGAAGCTAGGTTTATGATTGTATTCTATTTTTAGCGCTTAATTAGCATTTAAATTGATTTATTTAACTAATTCTAAATATAATTGTGATAGATATATACTCACTAAATTCTCATAACTCATTTTTTTCATTTTTAATGTTTTCAGGTTACAATAAGTTCATTAGATCTTCACAGCTTTTATAATGAATCAAAAGACTATCTTGTCATACAAATTGATAGTTAGATTAGGAGTGAAATTTGTTAATGTCTATGTAATTTATGTATTGAAACTATTTATTTATATGTATATACTATGCTATTGATGTTGTATAAATAACAAGCTTTAGAAATCAGGACATGTAATTCTTATGAAGTATTTGAAAATAAGGGATACTTTATTTATTTTTCTTTAAAACTTAAAAAGAACTTGAGTCACTATAGCAATGAGAAGATTTCTATTATGTAGAATTAGTATAACTAATGTTAAGGTTGGTGGAATTGAATAGCGAAATTTATGTTAGTCACAATCAAATCTGAATTGTAATTGATATATTTGTTTAAAAAGTTATTGTTAATAATATTTTAAATTTAACTTTATTTTATAAGAACTTAAATACATATATAAATTAAGTTGTGGTTAGGGATGGAGTTACCTATGACTTGAGGGAGTCGTGCCCCCTTGAAGCCACAATACAGATGTATATTGCATATCTTGCCCTCATCTAAATTTTAATGTTGGTCATCTTGAAAGAAATTTAAGTAAAACTTTTCTTTTTAATTGATATAATATTAAATCTTAATTATTTATATATTTTTATATCAAATTATAAATAAATTTTAACAATTATTAATTTATAAGAATAATTTCAATATCATGTATAATTATATTGTATCATTGATAATATGAAAAGATTTTATCTTTCTTATATTTTATTATTTAGATAACTTTTTTGATAAAAATTTTAATAATATTTATTTTTAAATAAAAAAATTATTAATTCATTTTAAATTTATGATCTCTACTTTGACTTTTCTCTATCTAATCATTTAAATTAATTTCACAGGGGTACAATAATAACTATTTAGCTCAAAATATCTGATTTATTCATACATTAAAAATAAAAATAAAAATTATAATTATTTATTTTTTAATTTTTAATGACATTTTTCATTAATACTTTACCTACATGTCAAATTATGCCCCAACCAAAAATTTCTAACTCAGCTTGGGCCAATTAATTTTATAAAGACAAGCAAAAATGAGATGGCTTTTCGTTAAGCCCAGAACACATACTGTTTCTCCTAGTTCTACTGTCAACGCACAAAATCGGCGAACCAATTCGCCGTTTAATGGTTTTCGAGTTTTGAAGGACTGACTGGAAACTTAAGACAAAAACTGCAACAAGATGAAAATACGGGCCAAAATATATGAGTATAAGTAATTATATTATGGACAAGACTTCCATTCCCAACACATAATTTACTAGGCATAAATGTCTATAAAAAAATTAATGAATAAAAGTTTAATGTGGAAATAGATGATTGAACTATTGTTATTTTATTTAAATAAATGTAAAGAATTTTGTAAATTTTAATTACTGGCTTTCTACTAATTTGAGTTAAGCAAACGAAAAATTATGGTTCACAAATAATCACCAAACGATAAACGCTATTTTTCTGTAAACTAAGGATTTGTTTGGAAGCATTTTTATTTTTCTCAAAAATTATTCTAAAAAATTATTTCTAAAAAATATTTTTAAAAAAAATTATTTTCAAATTTAAAGAAAATAGAAAATAAAGGATGTTTGGATGAGTGCATAAGAAAATATTTTATTTAATTATAAAATTAGTATCAAACAAGTAAAAAGTATCAAAAATTATTTTTATTTTTATTTTTATTTTATATATTTAAAATTATAATTTATAAAAAATAAATCATGAAAATAATTTGCCAAACTTTTATTTTTACAAATAATAAACAAACAAATCTGAAATTTTCTTTTCACTCCCCCTAGGTTTTATTTTTAAAGCTTAGTTTTTCTCATTGATATATTAATAATATAATGATATTTAATATTATTTTAAGAATTTTATTGCCTATAATATTTCATATACGAATTCAAATCTTGTCTATATATTAAATAAATTGTTACTCTTTTTATTATAAGAAAACTTATTTTCTTCATTATTTTCCAAATAAAAAGGACTTTTTATATTAAGTAATAATTGGAAATTTGGAATGCTCTGGCTTCGCACGAGATGATTCAGTTTTCCTTGCAAGACGAAGACTACGGTGATGTGTTCGATCATCGTCATCATCAACGTTAACGTTCGCGTAGTATTTTTAATAGAAAAGTAAATGTTGAATGAGCTCAACAAAGAAAAAATACTTCCGGTAATAATTTTTTAGTAAGAATTTACATATCATATATCATATTTTCATTTTGTCTAAGTTAGTGACAACCGAGTCCTTGATATTTGTAGGAAGGTTGATTTACAAAATATGCTATATTCAATTTGTAGATAACAAAAGTCATGTAGGCCATGTTTCGTAATTAACTATTAACTAATTTAATTAATTATTAATTATTAATTAATTATATTAATTGATTTGATTAATTAATAATATTAGTTATTTGAATAAAAATATTTAATAAAATTAGTTATTTATATACAAAATGACATATAAGGACGTGTATATATTTTATGATTTCTTTAAGTATTTTTTTAATTTAATAATATTTTAAATTTATCATATGATTTATATTTAAGAAATATAATAATTTGCATTTAAGAAATATAATAATTTATTTTTTGTAATTTTTTTAATCATACTTGTTTAAAAATATGATAAATCTAAAATATAATTAAAGATTTATTATATTTCTTAAATTATTATATTTTAAAAAATAAATTATTATATTTTATAGGTGCTTTATAGAAATTAATAATAATTATTTAATAATTTTTTTTGATCTTTTTTTAGAAAGGATATAAATAAAAATACATATATCTTTAAGGATAATTTCATATTTTTACAAGCATATTATCAATAAGTTAATTGAAAATGCTAGATTCACTAACTTTTTCAAATTAGTTAATTGCTTTTTCAAATTAACTGATTGAAGGTCAATCAATTAATTGAATAAACTGTTTGTCAAACAGTTAAATTAACTGATTAACTCGATCAAACAATTAAATATTAACAAATTAGTTAAAAACTTACTAAAAAGCTCTTTACCAAACTCCGTCGTAATGAGCAGCTAACAGTGAAGAGTTTAAATAATATATCAAAGGTTATAGTTTAATATTTTATAATAATCAATAATTAATAAATTAATTAAAAAATAAGATGTTAACTAATAGTTAATGATTAATAAATTAATTTATTATATAAAAATATTTATAAAATTAATTGTTGAATTATTAAAAAATATAAAAAATATAAAATGATATATAAAACAGAAATATAATTATTTATTAAAATGTGACTTTTAAATTAATAAAAAATAATAAATTTAAAAAATTGTAAATATTTCAACTTATAAATTATAAACTATTAAAAATAACTTATTAAATTATAATTTATTTTTCAAGACAATTAATATATGGAACACTTTTAAAAATTAATTTATAGTTTAATTAATTATAAATTTATTTATTTATTACAAAATTTAAATCTTATCATCGTTAATATAAAAAAAATTGTAGATGACATGTCAAAATGTTTTGCACTAATTTTCTCGAGGGTCAATGTCGAAATAAACTGGCTAATCGCAGTAATCTTATCCTTGCGTTTGTCTTGGAAATAGCAAGTTGGTGGGTTGCTCTGAACAAAACTAAACCAAATTAAGTTTTACTATTTTAGATTGGTTTAGGATGTTGATGGTTCGGTCTGAAGGTACGTTGCTCTGAACCACATTTCGTGCAATTAAAGCGAGAACCAGATTTTTTGCTTGTAGCTTTCTTCTTTTTTTTTTTTTATTTCTCGACAAAAGCTTTTATAGCCCTCATATATCATGGTCCATGCCCTTCAGCATGTCGGGAATTGTGCACATTAATGATCCTCTAATTTTTCTTTTGGGACAAAAAAAGAAAAACTTTTTTTTAGAAATATTATTAATTTTTATACTATAGATTTAATATAAAAATTATGAATTAATATCCACCATATAAAAAAAAAGTTAAAGGAAAAATCAAATATCACTGTACCAATAAAAATATCAACATGCATTAAAATTTTTTTTGCTAACACACAGTTAAATATCAATACTCTCGTTCTTTTTTTTTTTTTTTCTTTTTCAACTCTTTCAATTTGCGACTCACATTATTAAAGGGCGCGCCGCGTGCAAACGTTTTTTTTCTTAAAAAAAAAAAAAAAAAACAATAGAAAATCAACGGATATGCGCCCCAAACATTCAGCCACAACGTTCTTCTTAATTGCCGGTGGGGAACATGTCTTCCCCATAGAAGGATCTAGGCGTTAATGAGTGGGGACAAATCTTCTCACTTGCTTCTGCAAATGTGGCAAGCACTTATTACCAAGATTCAAGAAAAAGAAAATAGTGACTACTTCGGTTGTAACGAAGTTAAGCTTCCGAGAGTATAATTTTTAAATCATTCATACTATAAATACGTAGATATAATGATTATAGACGATTATTAGATTGGTAATAAGTAAATAATTTAGTTTTATTTAAGGTAAATATTTTTACAAAAATTACAAATATTCTTTTTCATCTTACTATTTTTATTTAGTAGGATCATAAAAAATTTAAATCTTTATTTTGTTTTCAAATTTGATTATGTGACTTTGGAAAACTCCTTAAGAGAACTCTTCAACTTTTGTTTACCATGATATTATTTTCAAATTTCACAAATTTCATGACTTTGATTCTCTTTAACATTCATCTCGCAGCTTTGACTCCAGATCTCTCCTACCATAGGTCTAGATTTAGATTTATGTGCCTTTTCTGTATACTTGACTCTATTATCTTACGATGACACCAAACATACTAAATCTAAATCTCAATCATCAAATTAAGTGAAAATCAATTTGAGGTTAGTGAGTGTGGTTAGGAAGGTAAGATTTATCAAAATTTTGTATTCTTCAGTGCTAGTTTTCTAATTGTTGTTATGCATCACAATAAATAATAATTAGTAGAGTTGCAGATCATTGCTTTTGGAATGGAACATAGACATGAGCGGACTAAAATTAGTGATGTTATGCCTTTAGAAAATTAGAAAATATTGTATTTATATTTAAAATATTTTCTAAATATATGGTAATTGTTTATTTGTTGTGGATATATTTAGGACGAATTTATATTTATGAAAAATAAATGATGAAAATAAGAAGAAATAAATATATTATAGAATTGGGTGAAATTAGAATTAAATAGGTATATGTGGAGAAGATTTAAGAGTTATGTTTCCTATTTTACCTTTAACCTTTTTCAAATTATGATATTGCCCTTAAACATAGTCAAAACCATCTTATCTCTCCCTAATGCCAATCAAAACCCATTTTTTTCCTTTTCTTCCTCAATAGTTGACTTCCCTTTCCTTTATCTTCCTTTTTAGGCTTTTTCACTCTCGCTTCATTAACTTAGGAAAAATTAAGCTAAGAAACTTCAAAAATTTATCACCTTTTTTTTCAACCAAGATAATTCTTTGTTAATTTATAATTTTTAGTTAAAATCTTCTTGAATTGTTATAGAAGGAAATTTGGGATTGTAAGCTAAAATCTATTTAAACAATCAAACTCCATCTTAACTTCTCTCCAATCTCTTTTATAAATTTGTAAGTAGATTATCTACTTAATTTGTGTAATTTTGATGTAATTAGTAAGTATAGGAAATTAAGGATTACTATCATAATCCAAATCCAATCATGACTGCCATGGATCTCGATGCCCGGTATCCGTCAATCTCATCATTAATTTCTCTAGGTTTACTTAACAAATATCTTCTTATTTTCATAGGAACTCAAATCATATTATAAACTCTTGCAAAAATACGAACAGAGTTTTTCCTATTTTTAAACACTATTCAAAAGCCAGATACCCTAAATCACAAAACCTATATTCTTTACAAAATATGACAACATCATTAATATACACAATACTACATAGCCTTAATATGTATACACAAATAAATGATTCAATATATCAAGTATTGAATTAACATAATCTCTACATATATATCCCCAATTCCAATCCAACTATTAGAATCCTTTAACTAGGCTGTCTTTAATCCTCCATAAATACAGCAAAGCTTAAACACTTATCTAAACAATGAAAATAAAACGGAATGAGTTATGAGAACTCAGTGAGTATATGTCTACCACTATTTACCTTGATTTAGTTATATTAAATGATAATATGTTGACCATGTATTTAATTAGAAGATAAATTTGATCTAATTTCTTGAGGTTTCTGAAGTACATGAAATCAATCCTTAATTATAATATTTACCTACACGCAACTTAGATTCCATATCTCATATCATAAATCATAATATTCTTAACTATTCCTTAGTATATACAAAATCATCATCATAATGTCACACATTACTCATTTTAAGTGATCATCACATTTATAATAACTAGTAAAGCTCAATCATGTCAATTCATTACAATCACATCAGTTAGATATATTCAATCATAAATAATATTTCATATCATGTCATAATATATATCAATCATAATGAAAATACATGCATTTACCTTTTATCTTTTGGGTTATTCTTATATACTTCACAAGCTGTTGCCAAGAATTTTCCATCCAGCTTTCGCATCATCACCCTTATCATATTTCTCATTTCAAATGTCATTCATGGCATAATTTACATCATAATATGCATAATAAGGCTCATCTCTATAAATTGCAGGATCCAACGCAATATCGATATAAAAAATCATTTTATCATCATGGGATAAATTAAAGCACATAACACAATATATATAGCAGCACCATGCCCTTTTGCATGGCCATAGTTTCATTCACATTCCAATGTAGATTGCACTACACTTTTTAGCATACCAGTAATAATGTAATTTTAGCCACATTACAAATATCAGTTATTATGGCATTTCAATGTAATTAATCAACAATCGGTAGTATATCACCATGCCTCGTGAGGCTGTCCAAACAATATTCTCTCAAATAGATAATTACTAACTCATTACAAGCATTATTTTCAAATTGCTTATACATAACTATATGTTTGATTTTATAATATATATTATGATTCACAATTACCTTATTTAATATTCATAGATGAATAGATATATGATCTATATCATTTATAAGAAGGATTATAATTTATGGCATTTAAACACTTTAATATTAAAATTAAAGTGGGATATATACTCATATGATAATGTTAATCCACCTTTAGAATCTCTAAAACATCCATATTCATCTTTTCATATTTTTCTTCTATTATCACCATTTACAAAGATAAATTATAATTATATAAACATTACTTATCTTTTTTCCACATATTACAAATTCTTATTCAAATCATAATATAATAGCACTCCGTATCACTCGTTCCTTATATTTTCCTAATAGGAACTGGTAATTAATTATATCACTTAATTATCCTAAATCTTCACTTTCTTCATCTTCAAACTTATTGAAATATTAAAAAATCTCATCTATAATAGCTTTTCCAAATCAAAGCACAAAACCATCAAAATATTACCACTCATATCACTATATAAAATTATACACCATCTTCCTATATCCTTAACTTTCAACAAAGAACTAAAAAATCATTTTTACTAGGAACTCTCATCTTGATAATATAGTTATATTCTAAACATACTAATTTGATACTTTTGATTATAAAGTCCTTATTTGTTTAATACTATACCAAGCATCCAGATAATATTATAAAATAAGGCTTTCTAGAATCATACTGAAATCTTTGAAAATATGAAAATATAACACTTTGTAATTACTTTAAGCAAAGTATTCTAATAATCTATATCATAAAACTCTTGTTTTGCAAGGCCATCATCATATATGTGAATCCATTCACAATATCAATTTCCTGAAAATATATAACCATTACTAAAAATATGGTAATATAAAACTCTCTAGTGATTCTACTTATACTAGTTAAGTATTTGATACCATAAAATACACACATATAAATACATTTTTATAAGTATTATCATATACTTAAAATACACATAACTAATTTTCATCTTTAGATTATACTCGAATTTGATGCTTCATATATATTTTATTGATCTTACTTTAACATTACTACATAAAAATCTTATTTTGCAAAAGTATCATCATTTTTCTCAAAATATACAAAAATGGATTTTTCTTGGATTCAATTTAGAACATCATAAATATGATAATTTTATAATGTGAACAGGCCCACTTACCTTCAAAGTGCCCTATCACAGCTCACCGGCAACAGAAACTTGTCAAAGAGACGGTAAACGAAAAAAGGCCAAACAACTCTATCATCGCACCTCCTACAAGGGAGATCACGGTAGACAAGCTTAGAAAAGGCAGCATCTTTGCTACTATTTATGTCGCAAAACATAACCTCTTCATGTCTACAAATAATAGTTAAGCAGAAGAGAACACAAGAAAGCTAGTTGCAATAGTGACAACTAGAAATGCCAAGCCTAGTGACAATGAACAACCAAAGAAGAAAAAGGAAGAAGGAGAGGGAAAGAGGCGGTGGGAAGAAAGTGAATAGAGAGAAAAAGAACTTTGAAAAACATAAGAAAGAAGGACAATAGCCAAAAATTAAAATAAAAGAGGAAAGGGGTACTATATTTTTTTATAAAATAAAAGGAGGGGTAGTTGGTGGAGAAAGAGCCATGGGCTTTGATTATGTGCTTCTCGCACATCTTAAGCTTATTTTAATATAAAATCTCAACCTTTCCTTTTAAATTTTAATTTATCCTCATTGATAATTTATTTTAGTAACCCATTTTATAAAATTGGTTTTATATTTAAAAAATCCTAACTTAATTAATCTCTCCTTAATATAAAAATATTTATATGCTTTCCATAATCTAATAAATTTTAAATTTCTAAAAATAATTAATTTAATCTTTCATAATTCTTAAAAATAATGTATCAAATATAAATAAATTATTTCATAAATTCTTACATCCATAATTACTAAAATTATCTTTAACTTATGAGAAAATCCTTATCCTTTATAGTAATTACTTAATAACATTTAAAATAGAATAAAATTTAAATATTCATTTGGGGTATTATAATTACAATGGTTTAATATGTATTGTTGTTGCTGGCTAGAATCTTAGTTGTTGTTGAGTTGAAAAATATTTATAAGTGTTGTTTGATTGAAAAATATGAATAATAATGTTGTGTGATGTTAAATAGGAAAAGAAATGGCAAGTTGCTCAATGAGATTTGATGAAAAAAAATAGAAAATTGAATGCATATTTAATTATGATAATCAAATATAATCCTAGGAATCACTCCTAATGAGATTTATTCAATTACCATTGTTGAATATCATAATATATAGTATCCTTTAGAAACAAATACTTTAATATGCCTAAGGAAATTAATTTCTAAGAGCTATACTTGAATATAGTATTCAAGTATCTCAAATTAGGGTAGCCTTAGGTTAAGCATAATCAAATGTAGTATTAGATTGTATTAGTTATATTATATTATAGTATTAGAGTATATTAGCTTATATTTTATTATAACATTGGATTATATTAGCATATGTTGACTACTATAAGAAGATTGTATAGGAATTCTCATTTGATTACTATAATAAATTATACGAGCACATATTTAATTATCATGATCAAATATTATTGAATCCATAGTCTCTGGATAATAGTATTTGGCTATTGTAGTCAAATATAGGTTTTAGAATTTACTTCTAGAATGTCATATTTAACTATTATAGGCGAATATCTTTAATTATTTTCTTAAGTTATGTTAAAATTTAAATATTAATGCTTAGTTACTTATATAACATGTATAATGATATTGTTGGTCTATGAACAAGTTTATTTGAATTAAGAATGATGAAATATTATTTCATGATGCTTTATTTTAATTTTAATATCAATGTTGAAACCTTATAAGGGAATGTGAAATTATATGGAATTGAAATCATGTATTTATATAGAAATGGGAGCAATGATATGAGAAAATATGAATTAGTACTAACTTTCAAGAAATAATTTATGAAAAGATAGTTTGTAGAGAGTAAAGATGACCAAGGAGGTATAAGGTGGTTTGCTTGTATTTTGATAATTATCCATGATATTATTGGTTATCTTTGTTAATGAATGTGAATGAGAATATTGTCGAACACAGTAGAATATGCACAAGATAAGAGATGGTTATGTATGTATCTTGTTAAGTAGATTATTTGTTTATCAAGTCAATAACTCACTTAATATTTTGTAAATATACCTATTAAAGCTCCCTAACCACCATTAGTAGCTTAGGAGTAAAAGTCTCTTTAAAATCTTGTTTGGTATGGTCATAGTCAATAATAATTTAAGATTATGAGTATTTTAAGCCCCCTAGAGAAATCATCATATTGAAACAATGTAATTAATTTTGTAAATACTTTTGTTAATGTTTATAAAAATTAGTTATTCATTAATAACTACGTGATGATATCAAAGTTAGGATAGAATAGGCTGGTAGAAATTGAAAAATGGGTTTTACACTGATTATGGCTAGATAGATTATGACTCTTTAAGGGTGTAAGAAGCTTAGCATGATTGTCTTATTTCATTACGAATTTCTTTTTAGAATACTCTTTAATATACACAACTAGAATTTTGCTGGAGAAACATATGAACAATATGAAGAAGAGGGCCAAACCATGTTTCATCATTTTTGTCTTCAATACATTTCAACCATGTTTCATCAATACTTCTTCCTTTAATTTATTATCCTTACTTATTAGAGTTTTTTGTCTACATTTAGTTGGATAATCATTGCCCAACTCAAAAAGAAGGAATTGTTGAAGGAAATGAAATGTAATTATTAGAGCATATTTCCAAAATTTTCTAAATTTTTTTATTGAAAATAAAAAATAAAAAATAATTAAAAGGTAAAAATGCCATATGAATGATGTCTACTATATGCTATTGGTGATAATTTTTTTCATTTTTTACTAAAATGCTAACCTTTTATTTTTATGATATTTTATAAAATTACTAACATAAATTATTACAAAGGAGAGCGTGTATTAGTGATACACCAATACATTATCAAATCAAAGGTTAATATATTATTATGTAACATATAGTAAGACTTGGTCAATTTAATGTGCTGCCAAGTTTAATAATAGATTAGTACATTATTATTGAGGTTGGTGGAAATACACGACATGTTCTAAAGGCTTACATATTAATTTCATACAAACATCTAATCAAACATTATTATATATCAATTTTAACATTAGTTATTTAATTATCATAAACAATAATAATGTCAGCTATTACATTAAGAAAATAAGTATCGTTATGTTTAAAGCATTTTTAGAAATAATATTAGATGTTGGTATTTATAAATAATATTTAATATTAATTATACTACTTTGATTTCTATCAATAATTAACAATGATATCTTATGCACCCCTCTTAACTCTAACCTCTCCCCTATTTCCTCTTTCCTAAGTCTAGCTCTAACCTCTCCCCTTATTCCTCTTTCCTAAGTCCTCCTTATTCCTCTTTATTGAACACCTCAAACAAAAATAGAAATCAATATCTCTTATAATATTATAAAATCCTAATGGTTATAATTTTAAAGAATAAATTGAATAATAACAGTTTGAAAATAGTCAGTGGTTACTAAATGACTAGTATCTTTTATGTAAATAAATATATATATATAGACATACACATAATATCCTAATCAAAGATGGCTATTGCACTAAATTTGTCTTAATACTTGTTATTTAATATGAAAAGTTTGCACTCCTTAAAAAAATATTTGAATCTAAACCCTGCAAATGTAATAAATATTTATTAAAATTTGACGTATGATATTATGCATTTAAAATAAATAAATAGTAAATAATATTATCGAATGCTAAAAAGGATAAATAAAATCAAAGACATGTATAAACTTATAAAAGTTGCATCAAATTGAAAAATAATAAAATATAGTCGATAATAGAACTAAAAATTAAATTACAAAAATAAAAATAAAAACTAAATAAATCTTTATTTTTATGCTTTGTATTTTTTAGATAGTGTACAACTTCACATATTTAATGATAAACTAATAGTGCTTCATTTCTACATAAAAAAAAGTGATAAAAAATATAAAATTAAAAAGAATTATGTTTAGGTTGGAGCATGTCTTGTTAAAGAGAGAAATATTTTAAGATTGGAAGAGTTGCATAATGAAATTTATAATTGAATTAAGTACTTTACTTATTTTATTTTCAATTTGCATTAATGGCAAAAGTTTAAACATTGATTAGTAATAAAAAACCAATGTTTAATGAACAACAACATCATCTTATTAATAAACTAAATGATAACCAATATTGTAATACAATATGTGTTAAGTTTTTATTAAAAAAATGTCTATGCATGCATAATATTTTTTTTTTGAAAAAAAAAAGCTCCCAACAAGAATAACCAATTAATAACTCTTAAAACAAAATTAGAAACAATCAATTAATAATTGCAGAAGCATATTACAATTAATAACAACTATAGAATCATATAAGAATTGACAATTGCAAAAATAGATTACAATTGACAATAATTACAAAAATAAATGGAAATTGACAACAACAAAATCAATTGCAAAAGCTAGCTTTTATATAAAGTTTTTAAACTCTCATTTATACATTAAAATACAACAAGTTATAATAAGTTATTTACAACCAAAGTACTGTCATTAAGTAATTTACAAGTTAAGTACAATCGCTAGTCATATTTAGAAACATCCAAAGCCATTCAAAATAGTTTAACTCTGGTTCTAATAAAATGCCTTATCAAAACTCTTTAATTTTATCAAGCTTTTCTTAAATGAATGGTCTAGGGTTATCCTTAAAACACTACAATTTATGCATAATTAACATACAATCATCAAGATTAATTTAGTTAATTAAGCATGTGATGAGTTGTAAATAATATAGTGATTACTTTAGTTAAGCTTTTATGACCACATATGATGTCATGTATGTATGGTATGATTTAGTAACCATACTTCACATTATCGAGCTATCTTAAGCATTACAATAAATCAAAAGATTAGTTTGATCCCATTGATATACAAGTTTCCATTTGTAGCATATTACAATCTTATTCACAAAACTTACCTTCATTATTTTTCATTGATATACTCCATATTTTTCATGCTAATTTTTTATTTTTCATGTTAATTTTTTATTTTTCACTTCCAATTGCACACATTTCTTATGTACAACATCCAAAGCTCCATTTACACACTTTTTCAACTTAGATTGCAATTTTTCCCATAAAAGATCTAACTAGAAAATAACCTTCTTCTTTAGGACCACATAATAAGCATCTAATGGCACTTATAATTCAATGGCATAATAAATTGTCAAAATATATTTACTAAAAAAAGAGAACACAACTAATGTATAAGTGAGACTTATCCCTTATGGTAAGGCAAGAAGGAGCAGGCTTTCTTAGACTCATTAAGTAAAATATTAATAATGTATTCCTCCTTCAACTTGTTGTCATTTTAAAACTCAATATTGAGTTGATATGGATTTAGGAACCCATATCAAGCATTCATTAACAACCATTAGTCATAGAAATACTATAAAGAGATTGACATAAGCTAAATTTTTATTTAGACATTAGTTGAATTAATTCATGTTTATTTAAAGAAGATAACACAAACTTACTTAACCCAGAGCTTATATAAGTGACATTTAGCTCTCCTATCTTTAAGAGTTGCTGGATGACTACCTTATTAATGTATAATAAATTATATTTTCCTATCATTTCCACTTTTATCCAAAGCATGGCCTAGATCGAAGGATCTTAGGAATGGTTGATTTGTGTTTACAAAGCCTTCTAATCATGATAAAAAGATTGTTAAAATGTAAATAAAATTAATTAATAATCTCACATAACAAGACTAAGATAACATTCAGATATAAAAAAAATTAGTGGTATGGGTTAAAGGATACATGATGATACCTCTACCAAGAATTGAATGAAAGCCTTCAACCATACAATCAAAATCCTATAGGTTTTTTCCACCATCTGGATCGCTAAGCACTAAAATCTTAGCTATGTGAAATAATAAATTATTGAGCACCATCTTTACTTGATAGTCCAACAATAGTTAATAGTGGAGCTTACAACCTACCAAATCCACCTAACTATGACCTTTCACAAAGGTGGTCTTACCACTACAAAAATGTATAGGGCTCCACTATATGCAATGTGAACCCTAGTTATAAGAAACTTAATTCAGACATAGACATAGATAAAAAGTATAAAAGTTAAAGATGATATTTATCTTGGGTGAGGTCTTTATAATGTCTACTACCTTAAGGACTAATATTATAAGTGCTAATGCGTTCTTCAAACTAATTGTAAGAGGGGTTGACACCTATCTTGATTAGGAGTCTTAAGAGTAAACTTAGCATTAATCATAGAGACAGGCTTATCTGTATGAGTAGTGGTCCTAGAGATTGATTGGACTAACATTGTAAAAATCAGTTATATGGTTAGTTAACAAGCTTTTTGCTTTTATAAAGAATAAAGCTACTCCTGCTAGTATTGCTTTTGTATTTATTGCATCTTTACTATTCAATATGAAATAAGTTCTTATTCCACTTTATTGATGATGCTTGCTCTGAGGTTTTTTAACTTAGCCTATAAATGTCCTACCAAATGACACCTTGATAGACTGAATTAGTCCCTTAAGCCAACACCACATCTAACTTCCTAAACATAACTAAAATACTCCTCAGGTCCTAATGTTTTGGTCAAAATGTTATTCTTTCTAATCGGCTCAAACTCACCTTGGGAAGCCTGTTATATGAGTGTTCTATAGTAATAAACAAATAACATATAATTAGATTCAATTCACATGAAATAGAAGCTTCAAAATCAAATAATACATTTTAATTGTAAACATTTTTAATCATCTTCATTGTATCTTTACTCTTTGAGGTTATATACTACCCTTGGTTATTAAGTTTACCTTACTTTTATAATTTTGCATGAGAAATGGAAGGTTTTTCTTTGTCATCCCCACCTTCAACTTTTTTACACTTTTTAACTAGAAATTCCTTTTTTAGCTTTTAGTAGCATTCCTAAGAAAGCCTATACATATATCTATTCTTTCTTTACCTTTCCCAATTAAACCTACTTAACTCCTATTGAACAAAGGATATATTAATTTATAATTACAAATGATATATAAATAAGATATTAAAAAGAATTGGCTATTATAATGTATAAATTTCTACTGGTGCTTCTCATCTTTCTTTTATTTTTAGGAATTTTTCCTATAATTGTTAGGAAATAAAGTTTCATTTCTGTAATAGATTTTTTTTAATGGTCTCAAGATTGATACAGTCTTGCCTTAATGGTTTTTTAAGGCCCCTTCATCAAAATATCGCATTCAATAATATTCTACTAGCCATATGTTAAGTGTTATGTATATCGAAGGCACTCTACAAAAGAAATACATAAAAATATGATTATTCTACAAATAAAATTCTTCATATCTACAACACAGTTATCTAAATTAAGTGTTGTCATGACTCTAATTGGATCATAATTGGCATGAAACTTGCTTTCCAATTTCCACCAACTTATCTCAATTCAACTATTGCATTCCTAATTAACAAGTGGATATTTATATGGAAAGAATAAAGATATTAAATGAGAAAGAAAACACTTGAATAAATTTCTATGAAAAAAAATGAGAAACTTAGATTTATTTATAGTTTTCTCATGATAAAGATAAATTAGTCTAATTAACTTTGTAGATAGTCAGTGTATATTTCCTATACCTAAGCTTACTAATAAAATAAGGCCCCAAAACATACTTTATGAATAAATACCTTATGTTACTATATAACTAAAGTAATGAGTTTCCATGGAGTTTAGCTTTGAGAAAGTGGTATTGGAGGCTTAGCTCATATATCTATAAAATAAAATATGAAAAAGTGAGTTCGAAACTTAGTAAGGAAATAATCCAATATAAATAAAATAATAAATTAATGATACTAATCAGCCCATCATCCTATAAAATCCAACATAATTAAGCATTTAAAATATCAACTCACACATTAAATAGCCAAGATGGGCTATTCACAATTATATTATCATATTTATTCTTAAGTAGTCTTAAAAGGCTCAATTATACCCATTCTATCAAGATTTCATCGCATAAGGATAGCAATAGTAATTAAATTCTAAATTCAAATTATAAGATATAACAATCATTTATAAAAATACATATATCCATTTATAACTCCCAGGTTAGCCTTATACCTTTTACGAGCTTTTCATTCTTGTCCATCTGATATGCTCCTTAAACCCTCTACAAGTATACTATTAGGAATTTGCCATTCAGTATTCACATCACCTTTCAACACATTTTTCATTTCATGGCATAGACCATATTTATCACATTAACTGATCAATCCATGCCTTATTGCATGGTTATACGATATATTCTATCATTTAAACAACATAATAAGTCAGTTCGCATCATATTTCATATCATATTTTATAATCTAATTCTTTCTCATATTATACCTAAAGCCATAGACAATATAACATATTCCATTTCACAATTACATACATAAGATCAATTAGATCACATATCATATGTCACCTTCTTTCTCAATCTTATTCCATATTATAGACAACGTGAAAAGCTTATTTCTCATCATCAATTATGGTATAATAGCTTTACAGGTGTTAGAAAAAGGTACAAATCCTTATTAAATAAAAAATGAGTTTGACATGCAAAAATAGGGTAGGCAAAGCACTTTGCAAAACTCTTTAGCCATTTTAGTAACTTCTGAAAATAATGAAGCGTTTCATGAATTGCTTCCTAATTTTGGTGAATTTTGGGCTTGGTAAAGGTTTTCCAAATAGCCTTGTGAAGCTCTTCATAACTTCCAATAAGATTTTCTTATAGTGAAGCACTTCTTAACCTAGTGAAATCTAGGCTCGACAAGCTTTTTGCAAAGAGCTTCGCATATAAGTATAATTTACTTTTCAACAAGTTTTTCCATTATACATTCATAAATAAAACTTCCTAATACATCTAATACTTAACTAAAAATCATGAACTCATAAATATAAATTATCCTCACATTATTAGCGTTGTTTCTATCATTATATCTTATTTATATTATCAATCTTTACTAGAATTAAGCATTTAAGGCCATAAATCCATAAAAACTCAAAATATTGCATTTTAATTCATTTTCCTCAAATTTAATAAGAATGGATTTGCTTACCTTGTATGGAAAAGATTATCAGGAAGCTAGATTGAAGGCTTCTCAACCCTAATTACATTAAAAGTTAAGGGTTCTTATGTTAGGGTAGGAAATCCCTAATGAAAACCAAATAACATCAAATCTCCTTATTAACTAAGAAAAAACAAAAAGAATTCTCAATGAAAATACTGTTCTTACTTGGATTAGATGAAGAAATTAAAAATGAATCTTGCTTTACCTTGCTTAATTAATAAGTAAAAAAAGGTGAAAAAAAAGGCATTGTAAGGAAGTTCGAAAATTTAGGGGAAAATGAAAAGGAAAGGAGTAGTGGCTAATTTAACCCATGATAATCAGAGGTTTTTTTGGAAATTATCCTTGATTCCCTTCCACACTCACATATTCACTTATAACAACTTAAAACTTCATACTTTTTAATTTGATTTAGTTTATGTTATCCAATTCTCGTATGATATATGTTCCCACTCTTACTAAATTACCAAGTTTTATTTTTTTCCATCATCTATATATAAAATTGTTAATTTAACTAATCATACTAGTCATTTCTAATTATTCCTTTCATAAAATAAAATTTGATATTATTATATTTTAAAAAGAGTGTAATAAGTGTATATACCAAGACCTCTTCCTAAATATTATCCTTTAATTCTGGGGGGACATGTTTCTAACGAGCATAACTTGTTAATACTTTGAATTGTGCTACTAATCTAATGTAATTATTATAAGTCCATCCATATTCTCTTTTTATTTGCCTTTTGTCATTAAACTAAATAAGTGACTTCTCATATCTAGCTTATAAAGTGCCAATAACCTTGAACATTTTGGGAGCCTTTATGGTTCTTTACGTAGGAGCAATTTTAATGTTAATTATTTTAAGGTTTTGATGTTGGTTATACGGGTGATATTATATACTTGGCATATTCAACGTCATTTTCAAACCGATGTGAAATATAGTAATAACATTGATTATCCTACATGAAAATCGATGTCTCTAGTTCTTGAGTATTAAATAACTATTCATATTAATATAACTATTCATATTAATATAACTAATGTAATCAATTATAATAAATTGATATGAAATATAGATTATAGTGTCGATTTTGAAGCTACCATTGAAAATTAATGTTCATCCATAACATAAATTTCACCTATAATGTCGATTTCTATTAAATAACTAACATAATATTATAATAAAGATGATGATTATTTATCATACCAACATTATTTAGTATTTTTTCCCTAATTGTATTCACTTTTATCACACTACACCTAAAGCTATAACTAAACCTAATTACATAATCTAGCCACCATGTTATTATTCAAGCAGTATGATAATTAAAATACTATTTTTATACAAAAATACTACCCATTATAAACATATTTTAGAAATTATTTAATAATTTAAAAATGCTATCTATTATACATATAATATAGGCATTAGAAATGATGAATACAAATACCTTTAATATTTCCTAACATGTTTAAAAAGGTCTTCAACCTATATCCTCTCAACGTGATCATCTCCTATGCAAAACTCTTATATACCACCTTCATCATCCACCAAAGGTATTGTTATAGAAAAATAAGAAATCTTTTTAGTATCATCACTTAATTTTTTTTCAACCATATCACTAATAATTTGTCTCTTTCCTGGTAGAGCTACACATCACTTATAACTGGATAGGTCTTGGATATAGAACACTTGTTTTGCCTAGATTGCCATTATAAATAGCTACCCTTTGTTACTTTCTTTTTTAAGATCCACTAAAGTGAATCCTTAATCCTCAACTCAAATATCATTTTTCTTCTCAACCTATTTGCATCGAAATAAATGCTCCTTAAATATAACATAGAAAAGTTCCCAAATGTATTAATAACCTTGTAATATGACATAATGCCATAAATATAATTTCTATCTTTGGACTACTTATATGCATAGCTTGAGCCACAAAAGTAACCCTATTATTCTACATAATGATCATATCATCCTAGCTTTTTGTATAAAAAGAATACCCATTAACATTATATCTATAATAAAAGATGACCTCTATGCATAGCCTTTGTGCTAGCTATCTAATGGTTTCAAAAATAATATTTGGTGGTCCTTGCAACATTTGATAATGATCTTGACTTTTGAACTAACTAATGAATGATTATTTGTGTTCAATTTAGATTAATTAATCATTCCTTGTGCAATGTTATCCCTTTAAAAGTGTCATATGCTTCTTCACATAAGATTGAACATTATTAGTATTATGCAGGATGTAAAGGTCAGCCTGCATATATAGTTTAAGACTTATGCTTATGACCTAAGTACCTAATATAGCTTTACCTATAATTCTATCCTTATGATAAGACTTTAAAAGTCCAATAGCATTCGTATTTGATAGATAATTACTACAGAACTCGATTACCTCTTTAACAATATAGCTTTTAATAATGCATCCTTCTGGTCGATATCTATTCCTCGTATACCCTTTTAGGATTTTCATATATTGCTCAAAGAAATATATCCACCTCTAGTAAATTGACTTACATAGTTTTATCTCTATCTCTAAATGGATAATTAGATTCAGTATGATATTAAACAATAAAGGTGGAAAGTACATCTCTAACTAACATAGTGTACCATAACTTATTAGCCATCTAACTTCTCAAGGTTAATGATTTTATTACGTATTACACTAAAAAAGAAATAAAGTCTAGTGATAGTGTGTTTGACATGTTTAGGTGATATAATTTCTTTAAAAAATAAAAAAATATTAGTTATGCAAACTAAAAAATAAGGAAAAGTATGGCTTACTCATCAACAAGAGGTCCTCTTTTTACATTGTGGCGTTAATTCCAAATTGTTCTCACAAACTTTTCCTATTATTCCATTAAGAAGAAAAATAATTAATGCTTACCTTCTGAAAAACCCTCTCTTTATGCGAAAATGCTTTTAAAATGATAAGATTCTAAAGCAATGTTATTGTCATTCGTTCCTTCCTGCCTTGAATAACTTCCTTTTGAGCCATTATTACATTTGAAGGAATCTCTTCAATTTCTAAAGTTTCTTGCATCTTATGCAAAGTATCTTTAGTATGTCCAATATTCATAGAAGTATTCATGTCAATAAGTGACTAAATAGTATAATCAACATTTGTAGATTTTGACCAAATAGCCTGTAATTAGTTATTTCTAGCTATAATGGCAGTAGGTCCTATTTTAGTTGTTGCTTCATATAGGCTACCACCTTCCAGTAAAGTCTTACACATGGTAAACTTGTCTAGCTATTATAACGATTCTTGTTATAATCATTCAACAATAACACTTGCAACATTCTCAAACATATTTGTTTTTATAAAGAGTATATTATCTTGCTCCAGACTTACTTATTGTAATTCTTTAAAAGAAGTTTGGCTATTTAAAGTATCATTAATTCTTCCTATTTGAATTGGAATAGGACTTTTTGACACATTAACAATAGTTCAACTTCTCAAAGCATGAAAGACTGGGTCTGCCGCCCTTATGGGACATGATGTATAAGTGTTTCATCTTTTTTAGAGGTATCTTGCCTATTACTTGTAAAGTTTTAAAATTAACATCCATTAAGGGTGTCTCACCTTTACAAGGATATGAAAATAAGAAAAAAAAATCAAGTGCCTATTAAAAAATGTTAAAGGCAAATATGAACAAAATATAAGTATACGCTTAAAAAAAAGGAAACACCCTAGCTCATGGAAGTAAACAAGGTAAAAAAAGGATTTTTTATGAGATTGTTTATGAAATCTAACTTTTTTTTTTCATTGTAGGAACCCTTTACATTTTCACTAGACATTTTTCCCTCCAAATAGCTTTGAAATAATCAAGAATGAAGAGAATAAGACATTTGAAGAAAACATACTTAATTTTGAAAGTGTTAAATGAAAGGAAATAGTAGTTATACCTCTAATTGGAACTTTAGTTCATCATGATCAACAACTATTACTTTTATCCCTTTTTTAGGATGAGGGTTAATGTCCGCAAAAGAGATGGTTACTTCATTGCTAGAAACCAAATGCCTTTGTTGTGTTACATCTTAGGGCTTAGATATTATATCCTCATATACCTCTTCTATTAAATATTTTTTTTCCTTCCTAGATTTGAATTTCTTGGACTTCAAGGACCTTAACTTAGAAGCATCAACTTCCTTTCTCTGTTTTTTCTTCTTAACTTTAAACTTGGAAGAAACGATTTCTTTTTCCTTTCCTTGTTAGACTACTAGTTGCAAGGTGATAACTTTATCACTTTTCTTCTTTATAACCTCAACTGAAGATATAATGAATTCTCTACCTTTTTCGTTCTTCTCAGTTCTTGGATAAAATGAAGAAGTTTCCTTTCCTTTTTCTTCGACTCCAAGACTAGAAAAGATAGTTTTCATACCTCTTTTCTTCTTAGAATTAGTACTTTATTTCCTCTTGAGTTCCTTTTTAGCTTTTGATTGAGGTAGCAAACTATGCAATAAATCTATTTTCAAAATATAGAGTAATTTCTCTCTAAAAACCCCAATTAGAATTGCATAAAAAATAATTTCCTATTTTATCTCCTCAAATTTCTTTAATAATAATTTTGAATTGGTTCTAAAATGGCATAAAGAAAATGATCAATTAGATATGATGTAGGATCTTAAAGAAATTAAAATCCCTCAAAGGTGGCCTATTTGCTTATTTCCTCAACACCCAAAGAAATAAGCATACTCTGAAATGCTTGAGTAACTTTAAGTACTCGCGCCATTTTATTTAGATAATAACTATGACAAAACATGCCTTTTTGTTCCTGGAAAATAATGTCTATGAGAATAAAACTAATGAGGATGAAAGGTTTGGCAATCACTAACCAATAATCAAAATTACTTATAACCTAAAAGCTATTATCAAGACAATGGTTGGCATATTCTTTAGATTTTTTTGTGTATATACTAAGTTTAAAATAACTTAGGTAAGAGATTCTAAGGTAAAGTTTGAACCAAAATTTGGAAATGTCATTAATAAGTTCTAAAAGAGGTATTCTTCCATCTAATTTACCTCATTTATAAATACAAGGTAGACTTGATTTAAAAAAGTGAAGCTAGCTTTTAGGAAGTAATCTTTAAAACACTAAAAAAAGAACAATTTTAGTAATACAAAATTAGCAAAAGTATTTACTTGGTACCTACCATCAAAATGCTCAATTTACCCTTGAATTTGATCGAGGTGAAAATATAGAGTCCTGAGGAAAGCAAAAGCTAGAGCTAACTATTTATTTAATGCTGTATACGTTGCTAAAATTAGGATACTTAGGTTCAAGGTCTTAGCTAGGGAATTTGGAAAGAAAAAATAGTTGAGCTAATGCATTATAAAAGAGGGTAAGACTAGGTCTCTCTCTTTATTGGCATAAGAAACCTCACTACAAATAGAATGCATTTTCCTATCTTTATCGATTCTTTTCTTTATTTTCTCAAAGAAAAACTTCAACCATTTTAAGAAGGTAGATTTATCTTTCCTATCAGCACTTTTAAGGCATTGTTTGAGGTATCTTTTAGTTGATAGGCTACATTATACTTAAGACCTTTTAATAGAAGCAATGTAATATTTATCTCCTCAAAAATAAAGAATTAATATAAAGTAAAAACATCCTCTAACATGGAAGTAAAACTTCCTCACTTTGTCATGAAAACAAAAGCATCACTTATTAATCTTTTAGCTAGAAAATATAAGTTTTATGTGTTTTTCTGCACTTTAAGACTAATAGAAGCTTTAGCTTTCAAAATCACTTACACCTAACAATCAACTTTTGATGAAAGAAGATTTAGAAACAAATTTTACCTTACAAAAATAAAATTCTTTTCTAACTTAGGAAATAGCATGTGGTTGTGATAACTCACCTGCTCAAACATACCTTTTTCTACATAGTCAGCTCTAATGTAATCATCACTAATAACTTATTTTCTAAAAAATTTCACATCCATGAAATCTTCTAGCATGACATCAAAAGTCTTACTATGAGTAGGGCTGTCAAATGGGTTGCGTCCTGCAGATCAACTCGTAAGCCATGACTCGTGACTCATTTTTCCGAATATGGACCCTTAAAATTAAGCCTATTTTTTTAATGCAGGTAATATAAATTAGCCTATCATAGACTCGATCTGCAACGGGCTAACCCATATCAACAAAATTCACCGATTTTCAATTAAAACTCATGGACCGGCCCATATCCACACAGGTTTTGTACGAATTTGGACCTTTAAAATTGAATATATTTTTTAACACGGATAATATGGATCGACCCGTCACGGATCGGCATATTTTACAACCTTAGCTACAAGCATAGTATTCAATCTTTACTTTCCTTTTTCTAGAAGAAGATAATAATGGAATAAGTTCAATCAAAATGAAAATCAATATCAGAATCTTTGACAATGCAGCAACATTATGGTTTTACTCAAAACTAAAAAATGCCATTAGATAGAAAATTTAACAGGAAATTGAAAAAACTCAAGAATGAATAGAGAAATAGGGATTCAAGGAAAAAGCTTTAGGTATTGGAAATAACAAATTAAGAATTAAATGAAGCAAAAATTAAGGGATTTAATAGAAAGCTAACACTTATGAAGACTAAATGATCATAACTGTTCATTTATAAATAATCTTAAGTGTTCAAATTTGCAACACTTCATATCAATAACATCAAATGACTCAAAGGGTTACATACATTTAAAAAAAAGCAAGATTAATCCTAAATGCTTTTATAAAGCATGTCTTTACAAAACCTCTTTAAGAACACATCAACATAAGAATAGATTATTATCATCTTTCGTAAGATCAAAGTTTATGACCTCACCACACTTTTTCATGGTAGTGGCTTACGTGCAGGGGTTAATTATTAATACTAAAATTTATGAAGCCTATTAGTCAAGGAATTATCCAAGAATACAAAAGGTTAAGAAATCAGTTGAACCGCCATGAAAAATTTTAAGTCTTCATAAGGAATGTCTTACAAGGAAATCATAGAGTACACTCCTTTAAAAGATTAAAATGGACCACCTCAGCAAAGGCCTAAAACTTTGAAAGGCACCTTAAAAAAGGCCTAAAGTGTCTAAAAAGTCATTTTACATCAAAAAGTTACAAAATAGGTAAAAAAACCTCCCGTTCTAAAGAGAACATAAGGGATCATAAGATCTCACCTCTAAAAAGAGTAACTTTAATCAAAGCATAAGAGATCATAAGATCTTGCTTTTGAAGACGTTAACTTTAAAGAAAGTTATAAAGAGTAAAAAAATTTTGCTTTTGAAAGATCTAGCCACCTACTCTAAAGAAGGCATAAGAGATAATAAAATCTTATCTCTAAAGAAAGCAACCTCGAAAAGAGTATAAGGGATCATAAAATCTCGCCTCTAAAAAGGTCATCACCAAAGAGGGTTATAAAGAGTTAAAAGGCTTCACCTTTGAAAAGATTTAGCCATCATCATTACAAAAGGCACAAGGGACTATAAGGTCTTGCCTCTAAAGAGATGCTATAGAGTTAAAAAAAAGTCTACTTTAAGGTAGGATTCAAAATAAGTTAAAAGACGCACCTCTGTTCTATCTCCATAGAGGGCATAAGAGGTTAAAAGATTCTACTTTTAAAGAGATTTTAAAAAAGTCAAAAGACTCCATATCAAGTAAGGATTCAAAATGAGTTAGAAGACATAACTCATATTATAAGGTGTATGAAAAAGTCTATAGAGAATTACCTCCTCTCGTTACCTATATTCAAATGCTTAAAAATGACTATTTGCATTGTCCTAAGCATCATTTTTACCATAGGAATTTATACAAAAACAGTCCTATGGAGACCAAAAGGCCAATTGATAGTTATCTAATCTAAGGGCAATGATTTTTTAGCTATGAGAAAAAAGAGTAGAAACCCTTTCCCAACCTCTCAACAATACTCGGATTACGTGGTTTAGAAGGATTGTAATAAAGGCCTCGCTACAACTCATAATAATAGTAGATATATGTCATGCCCTTTAGAAATTAGAATTATTTTTATTTGATTATTTTAGTATTTATGGATACGTGTATTTTTAGTATTTGTTATAGGTATAATTAGAGTAGTATTTTAATTAAGAAAAAATAAAGTTTCATGATAAATATAAGAAAAATTAAGTTAACTAAGTGATTGAGTAAAATTAAATTTAAATAAATATGTGTGAAAGAGATTTAAAATGCCTTTGGAAGCCCCTGTAACTACAAAACTACCTTATGACTAATAAAAATTAAACTTTCTTTATTTCTCTACCATTTTCATTAGCATCAGTGAACTCCCCTCTTCCTCTAACTTCTCTTTCAAATTTTTCTGCTTCAGTCTTATCTATACTACCAAATTTGAGCTAGGAATTTCAAAGAGATATCATTTTTCTCACTTTAGACAAGGTAAATTCTTTTTAGATTCTAGTTTTGCTTGAAAATCTTCTTGAAACTTGGTTTGGGAATGGGAATTTAGGATTTATGTTAAAATTCTTAATTTATGTTATTCAGATAAATTTTAACTTCTTTCAAGCCTTCCCTTAACTTCTTCATACAAATAATATGTAGATAATCTACTTAGCTTTAATGTTTTTGCATGATTTATTCTTAATTTGTTTGTTTGAATGATTTTGTAAGTCTTTGATGATTATAAGCTAAAAAAATTATGTTATGATATAATTTGTAGTTGTTAGTAGTTGCAAAGGTGATGGATTTATGTTCGATTGTGCTTTATTTGAAGTACATATGTTAGTTTGGAAGAAAAATAGCCATTTGTATAGTGTTTTATAATTATTCAACAAAATTTATGTTTATGCTTGAGTATACTAACGAGTATGGCTCTAAAAATTACTTTTTGGATAACTATACTACTCGAGTATGATAATATAAATATACTTTGGATGGTTATAAGTAAGTATATAGTCAAGTATGGGCACAAAATTACTTGCTGATGGCCTATATTCAAGTGTATACTCAAGTATACCAGATAACATTTTTGCATAAACTTTGAAAGGTTATATCTCATTTTTTACTCCTATTTTTAGCAAACCATCTATCGTTAGAAAGGTAATTAAATTTATTTTTCAAATGAAAGTAGCTTCAAATTAATATCTTATATATTTTTTGAGATATTCCTAAAATTTGGACAAAGGTTAACAAGTTAAGATTGAGAAAAAGAATAAATTTTTTTATTTGACTTATAAAAAATATAAAATTTTCAAAACTTAACCATTTTATGTGAAAAACTAGTCCATGAAAGGTTTATTAAGTTTATTTTTATATGAAGTAAGTTTTATAATTAATAAATTAATATTTTTTAAGTTAACATGAGACTTGGTATCCAAAGTCATTATTAAGATGATTGAATTAAGTGCATACTCGAATATAGCATCCAGAATTAACTTTTGGTTACTAATACTGAAGTATTAAATTCCTAATAAGCTTTAATTTACCTATACTCGAGTATATACTAAAGTATTATGGTCAGAATTTAATTTTGAAACTGCATGCTTAAGTATTGCCCTATATTACTTATGCATTTATTTCTTATGATGTCGAAAGGCATGGTAAGCTTATATAATGATGTTAGTATTATAGCTTACATTTGAATTATGTAAATTATAAATGTGATGATGATACCTTATAAGGCATTATATTTCTAGTCAAATTGAGTTGTGAACAAATATTGTAAAGAGAATGATATTGCACCAAATTCCAATGCCTATAGAACATATAAAGCAGACCCTTAAGGTATAAGGATAGTGTTTGTGAAAGATATAAGGATAACCTAAAAGCCATAAGGTGGTTTAATTATTTTTATTGCTTATTGTATGATGATTAAATATGACCTTATATTGTGAAATAATGTGATAGTAAATATGTTTTGTGATTTAAAATGACATACTTATGGATTATATAGTTGTTTGCTTATAATTAAATATATTATTTACTAAGTCTTTGACTCACTATTTAATTGTTTCTTTCTTTTTAGATACCTTTAGAAAAGCTTCCTTTCACCTACTAACCTAGTAAGAGTAAATTCTCTATAGTTTATTTGACAAAGTAACCATAGTTATATATAATATGATTCGCTACTTAAGTAAATTAAACTTCCATATAAACTATGTTTTGTAAATAATTTTGATATGTTTGTAAAATAACTATTTCCTCAATCCTATGTAATAATACTAATTGTAAGACTTAAGATTAAGCTTGTGGAAATTGATAATGAAGTTTACACTAGTCATAGCTTGATGGGTTGTGACGAAGTTAGTATTAAAAGGTTTATAGTGAGAAAAAAGCCTTCGAATAGGTTAATTAGGGAATGATTATAGTTGCTTATTTCAATATCGAAATAAATTGTATCAATGATATGTGTCCACCTAGTAACACATGCCATTAATACCATTTCAACAGACTTTGATTTGTTTAATAATACAATAGAGCTTTTTTGTTAGGATTAGATAACATTGCTCTATGTTTGAATTTAATGCACGAAAATTTCATGAAATAAAAAAGATGGTAGATTCTAATAGTCACCAAGCTGATGATCCTAGAGATGAAGAATCATTTAAAGGTTTCTAGGCTCGAAGTGTTTAACATAAAGGAAAAGATCAAGATAACCCTTCATGGTTTGCTACCTTTAGATAATAAATTTTAACTATGGAATGTAGGTTCTTTGCCATGAAAATGAGCTAGAACAACATAAGGATCAGAAGGATCAAGTCCCTAACCAAAGAGTTAAGAGAGAACAAAGCCTATTTAAAGAAAAAATGACTATTAGACTATAAATTATACATAAGTTTGACAAATTGAAACCCCTTCACTTTATTAAGATAGATTTAAATGTTAATCCATGCCAATCTCTCAATCAAATAGGAAGATAAGGCAAAATACTTGTTAGCTTAGATTAAATGCTTATAGAATTAGTTAGTTATAGAATAGATGAAGTGGTATATTCCTAGTTCATAGTACTATAAAAAATCGAGACTCCACCTTACCATCTTTGACCTGAGCTTCATTCTAGGAGATGTTTATTAATTAACTTCTACCATAAGTGTACAAAAAGCAAAAATTAGAGAATTTAAGTACTTAAAGGAAGGTTCAATGTCCATTAGTGAATACATAACATAGTTCATCCAATTATCTCACTATATGGATATTTCATTCCGAATGAAAAAATCAAAGCATAGAGATTTGCATATGGCCTTGAAGATCATTTCTTTAATATTACCTCTATTACTAAAGACACTATGATTTAGGATATTGTTAATCAAGCACTTTAAGATGAATATAAAATTAAAGATAGAAATAAAAGACAAGCTAAATTAGTAGGAAGGAAGCATAGTAGGTCAAAAAGTCCTAACTTTTCAATAGGTTCAATAGAAATGTCTCGTGCTAATGTGCACGTATTGTAGGAAATCAAACTTTCTCAAATCTTTATCTAAGAAACACTTTTAGTGGACCTTTAAGAAGAAGAGGTCAAAAGAACCCATCATTTCAACCTTTTGCTCTAACTTATTCTAGTAGGAGGTAATCCTAAGGTAAAAGTAACTTTAGAGGAGGACCCCCTTAGTGTGTGTTGTGTTAAAGTAGGCATTAGGGATCATTCCCTCAAGCTAATATTATATATTCTCACTATGGTCGATTAGGCCATAAAAAGAAAATCATCTAATAAACCTACATAGTTACAATGTGAATTACCTAGCATCATGATAAAACACCCCTATAATTTAACTCGGAGCATTTAGACTTTAGAAAACTTAGGGACCAAGTGGTAGCGAAAATACTAGGGGAATAACTACACCAAAGAACCAAGCATGAGTTTTCACTTTGATTTGGCACTTGGCTTAAGTCTTTAATATAGTAGTTGTAGATGCACTTTTAGTAGATAACTTATTAACATATGTCTTGTTTGATCTAATAGATACTCATTCTTTTATTTCTTTGAAAATACATAAAGAAGACATTCCAAAAATAAATTTTTAAACTTGCTATGGAACTATAAGTTTCTCATTATGTTATTTAGACTTATTAATTCCCTTATAACTTTTATAAACGTTATAAACTATACTTTTTAACCTTTCTTTGATAAATTATAATAGTGTTTATTGATGATATCCTTATATGTTTTAGGAATGAAGAAGAACAAGCCTAACATCTTAGAATTGTTCTACAAATGTTGCAAGAGAATTAGTTTTATGCTAAATTCTCTAAATGTGAACTTTTTAGGCTATATGATTTCATAAGATAGTATCCAAATTGATCCTTAAAAGATAGAAGCGATTTAGACTTACCCAAGACTAACCATTGTGTCATAGATTTAAAGTTTCCTTAGGATGGTTAAATATTACCATTAATTTGTGAAAGACTTTTCAAAGATAGTTTCTTCATTGACCAAGTTAACTAAAAAAAGTGTAAAATTTGAATGATTAAATAAATATGAAAATAGTTTTAGCAATTGAAAACTTACTTGACTATGGCTTTAGTTTTAACATTCTCATTAAGTCTTTGAGGATTTATAGTGTATTATGATACTTTTCATGTTAGTTTGGGTTATGCATTAATACAAAATGGTAAGGTGACTGTATAAGCCTGAAAGTAGTTAAAGAAACAAGAGCTCAACTATCCTAGTTATAGCTTTGAGATAGTTATTGTACTTTTTGCATTAAAAATATGAAGATATTATCTTTATGGTAACACTTGATAAATCTACACAAACTATAAAAGCTTAAAATACATTTTTATCCAAAAGATTTAAATTTAAGGTAGTGGAGATGGATAAAGACTATGACTACATAATTCATTATCACACAGGTAAAGCTAATGTGGTAACAGATACACTAAGTAGAAAATCATTAGGAGTTTCAACTAATATCCAAACTAAAAATTAGATGGTTATAATAGCCTAGGTAACTATTCAGTTTGTGTTGATTAAAAAGATTAAAGAATCTTAAAAATAAGATTCCTAATATTCAGCTTTGTAAGAAGAAATGGTGTTAGACCAAAATAAAGATCTAATTATTAATGAGCACAGAATAATCAAATTCCAAGGTTAACTTTTGGTTCTAACCTATGAGTGAAATGAACTACTACACCAAGCTTATAGTTCATTTTTTACCATGCATCTTGGCATTGTAAAAATGTATCACGACTTACAACAAAGTTCTTAGTGGAAAGGAATGAAATGGTACCTGCTAAATTTTATGTTGAAATGTCTTACTTTTCAACAAGTGATAGTAGAGCACTAAAAGTCAGTTAATTTTCATCAACCCCTTCTTATTCCTAAATGAAAGTAACAAAGTGTAACTATGAATTTCCTAACTCATCTTCCTCAAAATTAAAAAAAGGTTTAATTCCATTTGGATGATTACTAATAGGTTAACCAAAATAGCTGATTTCCCTTTTGTTAAAACTATTTTCTTAACTATTCAATATACCTAGTTGTATTTAGATAAGATAGTTTATCTTCATGGAATTCTAATTACTATTATTTCTAATGCATTAAATTCACACCTCACTTTTAGCATTCTTTCCAATAAGCTTTAGGAACTCAAGTATGATTCAGTACAACTTTTCATCCTTAAATTGATGATTAATTTGAACATATAATCTAGATCCTAAAGGATATGTTATGAGCTTATACTCTTGAATTTGAAAGTAGTTGGGATAAATACTTGCTATTGATTGAATTTGCCTATAATAATAATTACTAATCTTATATCAAGATGGCATCTTATGAGGCTTTATATGGTAGAAGATGTAAATCTTTTATTGGATGGTTTGAACTAGCAAAAACTAAACTTTTAAGTCTTAACCTTGTTTTTTATGTAATGGAAAAAGTAAAGATTATCTATGAAAGATTGAAGACAGCTTAGGATCGACAAAAATATACATTAATAAGAAATTAAAACCATTAAAATTCCAAAGGGGAGACAAGGTTTTCATAAAAGTTTCACTATAAAAGGTACCATGTGCTTTGGCATGAAAGGTAAGTTATCACTACACTTTATTAGCTCATTTTCTATTTCAAGTGAATTAGGAGTGGTTACTTATTAATTGGATTTTCCTAATGGTTTACATGTTGTACATCCAATATTTTATGTCTCTATACTCTAAAAATACATTCTTGATATGTCTCATATCATTTAATATGAATCCTTTTAGTTAGATCCCAAGTTATTTTTTTGGTAAAGGGACAAATAGAAATTTTGAATTGCCAAATTCAAAAGTTAAGATCTAATAAGTTACTTTCAATTAAGGTTTGTTAGGAAAAGCATGAAATTGAAGAACCTATGTAGGAATTTGAAGTAGAAATGCAATAAAATTACCCACATTTTGTTAATAGAACTTAATCCTCAATTATATGTTTAATTTTTAAGAATTTAAGAATGAATTATTTGAAAGGAGGAAGAATTGTCATGCCTTTCAAATAATAAGATTATTTTTATATATTTATTTTAGTATTTATGGTCACGTATATTTTTACTAATTATTATGGATGTGATTAAGGCAATATTTTAATTGAGAAAATTAGAGTTTCATAATGAATATAAGAAGAATTAAGTGAACTGTGTAGTTATGCAAAATTAAATTTGAATAAAGATATATGAAGGAGATTTAAAAGTTAATTTTCCAAAATACCTTTGGAAGTCCTATAGTTATAAAACTACCCCATAACCAACAAAAATTAAACTTATATTATTTCTTCACTATTTTTGTTAATACAAACTGACTCTTCCTTTCTTCCAACTTTTCTTTCAAATTTTCTACTTCAATCACATCAATATTAGCAAATTTATGTTAGGCATTTCAAGGAGATATCATCTTCCTCACTTTAACCAAAGTAAATTCTTATTAGGTTCTAGTTTTGCTTAAAAATCTTCTTAAAACTTAGTTTGGAAATAGGAATATGGGATTCATGTTGAAAATTTTTATTTATGATGTTTGCGATAGATTCTAACTTCCTTCATGCTTTCTTTTAAAACCTTTATATGAATAGTAAATAACTAACCTATTTCAATATTTTTGCATGATTTGTTGATAATATGTCCATTTGAATGCTTTTGTAAGTATTTAATAATTATAAGCTAAAAAAACTATATTATGATATTATATAATATCATAATATAGTTGTTATTGTTGCAAAATGAGTGTAGATGATGAATTTATGTTAGATTATGGTTTATTTGAAGTATATATGTAAGCTTGGGACAAAAATGGCCATTTACATAATGTTTTATAACTATCATGTAAAATTTAGGCTTTATACTTTAGTATATTAGTGAGTATGGCTCCAAAAATTGCTTCATAAATGCCTATACTTGAGTGTGACAATATGGGTGCATTATGGATGGCAATAAGCAAGTATATACTTGAGTATAAGCATAAAATTGCTTTTGGGTTACTTATACTTGAGTAAATTAGATAATATTTTTATATTAATTTTGAAAGGTTATATCTCATTCATTTTATGCCTATTTTTAACAAATCATCCATTGTTAAAGAAGTAATTAAGTCTATTTTCAAATAGAACTAATTTCAATTTAATATCTTATGTCTATTTTGAGATATCCCTAAAATAGTAGACAAAGATTGGCAAGTCAAGATCGAGAAAAATTAAAATTTGGGTCTAGTTTATAAGAAGCATAACTCTTTCAAAACTAAACCATTTTGTGCAAAATACTGGTCCACAAAAACCTTATTAAATCTATTTTCATATGAGGTAAGTGAGATATAAACTAATAATTTTTTAGTTAACATGAGATATGTTATCTAGAGTCACTTTTAGGATGATTAAAAGGAGTGCATACTCAAGTATAGCATCCAAAATTAGCTTTAGGTTGCTAATACTTAAGTATTAGATTTCAATTAGCCTCGGGTTGCTTATACTTAAGTACATATTCAAGTATAATGGTTAGAATTTAATTCTAGAATCATATACTCAAGTGTTACCTTGTATTACTTATTTATTTATTTCTTATGATATAAAAAGGTATGGTAAGCTTATGTAGTTGTGTTAATATTATAGCTTGCTTATGAATGATGTGAATTATTAATGTGATAATGATACCCTATGGAGCATTATATTTTTGATTGAAATGAGTTGTGAATGGATATTCTAAAAGGGTGATTTTACAATTAAGATATGATATTACACTGAATTTAGGTGTCCATTCGTGAAAGGTATAAGGTAAGCACTTAAAGTATAAGGATGGTTTTTGTGAAGGGCATAAGGATAATCCGAGAGGCACAAGGTGGTTTAATTATTTTTATTGTTTACTATATGATGATTAAATATGACTTTTTGTTATTTTATGAAATAATGTGATGGTAAATATGATTTGGTATATGGAATGACATACTTATGAATTATATAGTTATCTACTTGGAAATTCAGTAGATTATTCACTTATTAAGTTTCCAACTCATTGTTTAGTTATTTTTTTTCTTTTTAGATACCTTTATAAAAGCTCCCTTTCCTCCATTAACCTCACAAGAGTAAACTCTTTGCAGTTTATTTGACAAAGCAACTATAGTTATAGATAGTATAATTAGCTACTTAAATAGATTAGACTTCCATATATATAATGTTTTATAAATACTTTTGATATGTTTATCAGATAACTATTTCCTCAATTTTGTGCAATGATATTAATTATAGAATTTAGATCAGGCTTGTAAAAACTAGCAAGAAATCCTACATCAATCATAACTTAGTGGGTCGTGATAGCATATCACACCTAACCATTTTTAGTTGTGCGCCTTTTAGATCGTGGCAAATGTAAAGGCTCTTATACTTAATGAACCATGAACTCAATTTGACTTTAGCATACGATGTAATTATTTATCTTTAGGAAAATCATCCAACTGTCCTGAAGCAAAACCACCATTACTATTATTATCACTATCGTTGCCATCACCACTACTATCACAACTACTTCTGTATGCCATCATCACTACTGCCACTACTATGATACCTTGTACCTCCTATTACCTAGATTTCCTATTAATCTGACTTTCTATACTATAAACTATTATTCTTACAGCTCGTATTCACATTAACTATTTGACCATCTATAAATACCTCACCTTTTATTAAGCCTTAAGGAGGAGAAAAAGAAAAACAAGAAAAAAAGAAAAAAAAGAGATAGCAAAAAGGTAGAAAAATGATAAAAAGACGAATAAATCAATAAGTATTCACATAAGCATCCATAATATAAAATTTTTTCAAGAACTTCTAAGTTTTCTAGCATACTCAATCCTTTGCCCCATTACCTCTTAAAGAGGTTCAAGAGATTTATTAAGTGTGACCCTTTTATTTTATTTATAATTAAGTTATGAAGTATTTATTTTTTATTTATTCTCATAATCACTTCTCACATGTTTTTTTTATACTTACATCTCCTAATTAAAGAAACTATGAAAACCTCCCTAGCACAAATTCTATATAACCAAGCCTCCTTTTGTTGCACTCTTTTGTTTGCTTCATATAAAAAGAAAGTAATTAATTTGATCTATTAGTGTCTAACCTATCATTGTTTCTATTGCACTTCATATATTTTTCTGCTGATCTTCAATGTCATGATAGATTACTCATTTTTTAATTTTATTATTATAAAAAGAGATGGAATAAGATTGAAATTCCTTGAAATTAACATGACAAGAGCAAATACAAAAAATAAAAATTTGTATCTTTTCATTTTTAAAAGAGATGAAATTAAAGATGTAAATTTAAAAGAAAGATAAATATAAAAAATTATTGAAATAATGAATCATAATTTAAAAAGTTATATTTTATCTCTTTTAAATTAAAAAAATTACTAGTGAAAATCTGGGTAAATTCACTCAAGTAACATGGAAATATATAGTAATAATACAAAGTTGACACCGCTACATTGAGGCTCTGTTTGTGTTTAAAAAATAACATGTGATAGTAAAATAATTCATTTTTAAAATAAAAAGCGTTATTTTGTATTACATTTTTATCAATATTTTTTATTATTTAAATATTTATAGTTATATTTTTAATGAAGTTGTTTTTCGTTAAAAAGAAAAAATCTGACCATGAGTGGGGGTAATAATTGTACGGAGCTGTGCAGCTGGAAGCAGTCCATTACGTGGGAGACTGTACCGAATTGTCGCTTTCTGCCTCTCTATCCACATTCATTGATTTTGTCCGATTCTTGCTTCTCTTCCGCCCATTGTTCCGCGCAAATGAACAGCCGATTTTTCTTTTTCTAGGATTTTCACAATTTATGATTTAAAAAAATATTGTAACTTTTCATATAAAATTTTAACAAAAATAATATTTTGTAAATTTTGTAAATTTGATAAAAATTATGAATTTTATATTAAAAAATATATAAAAATCAATAATTTTTTCGTTTAAAATTACAATAAAACATGTTTTTAACATTTTTAAATTTTATATAATATTTAAAGAGGAATTATCAATTTTTATATGAAATTTAAAAAACGCTTCTTGCACTTCTAAAAAGATATTAAATGAACACTGATAAATAGTTATGTTCTAGGATCATAATGAAAATTATTTAATAATGACATAATTATCTAACAAATTTTTTCAACTATTCTTTTCAAAAAAAATTTATATAAAATATATACTACCTTCTGTATATTTAAACTATTTTCTTTTATTACGCACTATTGACTTGTAGGTATGAGTCTCCTCACCAATTTCACTGTGTTTCTCTCCTTTTATCTTCCAGATATATTACGGAAAGAGAAAATCATTAATCACTCCCATTTGATAAATTATAAAATTTATAAAATTATAATTCTTGCACAAAATGAGTGAAAAAAGAGTGCAGCAGGAAAAGAGCAGCATTTCTCACAAAAATTACAAGTTTCAATGAGAAAGTTACGAAAGTAGAAACATACCAACGCAGCCTGTTTTCTTCTGACCAACGCAGCTTTAAAATTTGAACGGTGATGATGTCAGTTTGATTTAAATGGCTGCACATGGCAGCAGGGAACGGTCACCCGCTCCAGCTATCGCTCTTCAATTGGAAAGCAGTTGGTTCGAATAGATTCGATGAATTCTGCGTCTGCATTTTCGCAGTTGGGTAATTTTTTTTTTATTGACTTCTTTCTAAATCAATTTCCAACCAGTGGCGGATGCGGAGCGTCCTTGCTCTCTGGGCCCCCTCCCCTGAAATTTTGGAAAATTTTTAATGCATGTACGTAGTTTTTTTGAAAAAAAATAAAATTGACTTGCTCCTTTAAAATATAAAATAAATATAAAAAAATAATATAATAAATAAGGATATCGATATTTAATTGACTTGCTCCTTTAAATATTACAAATTTGTCATTGAGGCAATTTCATTCTTAAATAATAAAATTAAGGAATAAAATTATACATATAAACTATATAAACTATTATTCATGATAAAAAAAAGTGCAACTTTATATAATTTGAAATTTATTTTTTAATACATTATAACTTTAGGAATAAAATTAATAATTTTATCAAATTAATAATTATCGAATCACTTTAATTGCATGTGAAAATGGAATCTTTCTATGGTAGAAATTCACATTTTTTGTATGTTATACAACACATATTTTATCACCTGATTGTTGATACTTGTATGATTTCCATGGGAAAGGTTTGGCTGCAATCAGTTGCCTGCGATATACTATTCCACTTGTCAAAGGACGAACGTTGCTGATTCACTCCTTGAAGAATAAAACATTTGTGTAATATTAAAAGTAATATTATACTTCTTTTTCGAAACACATATTATATAAATATCTAATATAAAAAGCTTCTTTTTTTAAGTTAAAAACACAATGCCTTTAATTTTAAAATAAATAAATTAAGCTTATTATTATAAAATTTAGATAAAATTACTTAAATAGTTAGTATAATTTTTACTTTAATTATGAAACGTGTATTGATTACTCTATTAATTGATACATATAATTTGTGAGGAAAAATTACATTCTCCTCATTTATACTTTCATTAACTTTTACTTAATTCACATATATTTTCAAATATTGAAATATATTCATTTATACTTTCCAAGATTAATACCTTATCCACTTAATTTTTTTTATCTAATTTTTTATGTAAGGTTTCATAACATTTGATTTAAGTGGAACTAGATGAAATTATAAATAAGTAAAACGTAATTTTTCTATTTTATAGTTATGTTAACTTTTTAATAACCCATTTAATGTTACTATCGTCTCATTGTTTTAATAATCTTTTTCCATTATTCTGTACATTTATTTTAAACGACAAAAAAATTATTGTAATACATGGTATGAATAAAAAACTTCAATCAAAACTTTTAACATTTGTAAATTAGAAAATTTTTATATTTCATTATTAGAAATTTTGTAAAAAATTATAATAATATATAGTTTATAGATTTAAAATATGAAGGCAAGATTAATAAAATAAGTATGGAAAAATTATATGAAAAATTATATTTTATTTTACTTGCAATTGTGATTGCGTCCCAATTTAATTAACCAACATGATGCGGAATATTTTGCTAAAACTTAGATGAAAAAAATTTAGAAAGTTAAAGTATTAACAATATAAAATATAAATTAAAAAATTTGATATCTAAAAACACAAGTAGATTAACTAAAAATTGGTAAAAATCAAATGTAGATAAAATATAATTTTTTATAACAATCATCAATAAAAAATTAAATCTAAAAAAAATATATTTTAAATCATTCATTTTTGTTAATATCTTACATGATAGATTTTTCTTATAATTTTTTATCATAATATTTCAAAATGTCAAAAAAAATAAACAAGAAGATTAAAAAATATATCGATATGATAAAAAATACATAATATTTGATTGAAATTTTCAATCATAAAATAAAAAAAACAATTTAAAAAGTATATATTTTTGGATTTAATTTTTTGTTGGTGGTTATTATAAGTATAAAAAATATAATTATTAATGATAATTAATAAGATAGTTAGTACTATGATTTGATTGAAGAATTTAATAGAATTCTTGAAGAACTTTAATCAAATTTTACTTCTTAATTTGTAATTTCATTCTTATACTCTTTTTCTTATAATTAAACTTTTAACTCTCTCATAATTAATTTAAAGATTAATATTTGCAACTGTCCAACAGAATAAATGCTTATCAATTTATTTGGTTACATCTTAATATAAAAATGAAGAAAGTAGAACAATACCAAAAATTAATAAGAGAATGAAAAATATAATTTCAATTATGCATATATTTTATCTAGTGAATTTGATTATATTGTATCTATTTGAGTACGTCCTTTAATCATCACATAATTATATAATTCTAAAAAAAAATAGTTATGTTAGATAATTATTGATAAAACTTCTAAGTTAATAAATGCAAAGAGGTAATTACAAGTGAAAATAACTTATCTAAAAAATCTGATTAGGTATAATCAATGATGAAATTTACAAAATAAAATAAATTTTAAATATAAAGTTTAATTTAACTTAACAAATAGGTTAAAAAAAAAGTAAAGTTCAATCGAATCTATAAAATGTTTTATATTATTATTATCATCATTGAATAAAAATAAATATGTTATTAAAAATAATAATTAAAATTTTTTAATAATAATTTTTTATTAATATGATAATATATAATTAAAATAATAATATAAAATTAATTTATATTAATAATGAATCAATTTTAAATTAAAAAAAATATGAAACACGGTTTTAACGGACTTTTTGTTTAAAAGGAGAAACGGCGTGCCTTTCTTTTACAAGTTACACTTGTCTTCCAATAATGCCATACGCAACGGCAGTCATGCTACACGGCTGCTGCCAATTATATCCTTTTATTATATTAAAAAATGATATTATGTCTTGGGTTAGAAAGTCAAATAAATGAAGAATTTAGATTCGTATTGCATTTCTTTTTAAACGTCCGTATCGAAATAAATTGTATGGAAGCCAGATTCCAAGGCCACCTTGAAATAATTGAGTGGCGGTGACGGCAGGACATGGCATTCGGACAGCCTTCATAAAATAACACCTACTTTGGTGGACGTGGAAATCCAGTGCTTAAGAATTGCGTACCTAACACAAGTCTCGTGCCATGTGCAACCTGCTATAAACTTACCCACCCAAGTCAATTAATGGGTGTCCCCACTGAGGCGTTTTGTTTCAGAATCATATACTTTAAAAATTTTAAAAGTTTTCATGGATATAATTTTTGAAAATTTAATTTTTGATGATATAATATTATTATATTTAATTTATTTAAAAATATTCCTATAAATATTATATTTATTTATTTATATATTTTTAAAATATAAAAAATATTTTCATTAAAATTTAAATGGTTAATTATAACAAATGATAATGAAAAAATGATTGAATAATAATTAATAATAATTAATAATAATCACCGATAGATGGTGACGGTTAGTGATATTTATAAGTGGTGAGTGATTGTTAATAAAGGTCACCAATAATGAGTGATGGTAATAGTAATCACTTATAAAGAATAGTAGTTAATAATACTTATTAATAATAAATGGTGATGACAGTAATTTTTTATAATAGATAGTAATTAATAATAATTATTAATTATGAATAATAGTAGTTGACATAAATCATTAATTATGAGTGGTAATGATAACAATCATTCATTGTAGGTAATAATGATGATTGGTACTTAATAATAACTAATGATTGACATTAACAATAGTTGGTGATGAGGGTGATTATCAGTAATGGACAATGATGGAATAAAATATCAATAGTGGTAGAATCTTAATAAAAAAAGTGGGTAATATAGTTCATTTATATTATTAAAATATTCTCATATTATAAAAATATAAGATACCTACATCTCCATTAGCAAATTTTGAAAAAATATTAAACCAAAATTATTTTTAAGAATATTCTTCTAAAATTTGAATTGGATATAAAAATCTTATATCATCTTAAAATATTACACATTTTAATTTATGTATGCCATCAATATGAAAAAAAAAATATTAGTTTGTTTGTGATTATATTTTTAATGGTATAATGACACTTACTACTATTTTTAAATCCTTTTTGTAATATTTTAAGTTTGAATTCAAAATATATATATATCAAATGATTTATCATTTTTGCTATTAAAAAATGTTAGCGTGTTTCTAACTTAATATTCATAAGGTGTTAATTATATGATTTACCTTTCATAATTATAAAGAAATGTAATTAAAATATTTTAAATTAAAAGATAGTAGAGTGTAGAATAAAATTGTAGAGGCTAACCAAATAATATTATATAATATTCCAAAAAATAGTTATATATAATGTAAAATATACATGGTTGATAAGATCCGTATTCTACTGTATTTTATTTTGTTTAATGCTTATAAGAATTTTTATTAGAGAATTTCACTCTTGAGACCTTCTAATTTAGACTGCGTGTATTGTAATTTGCCCTCTTTTTTTGGGGTCTTGTAACGGGCTCCGATAATTTGGGCTTTATGGGCTGTTTTGGTGACACTCTCCCCCCCGCAAATTTGTACCATTGTCCGCAATAAAATTTAAAATTTTAAGTTACATTTAATTTTTTTCTCTGTTAATGCATTAAGTAAAATTTTCTGATTATTAATATGTATTAATAAAAAATAATATTAAATTAAAATTAAAATTAAAATATATATTTTATAATTATCAATTATTAAATATGACTCTCCTCTAAAATGTATTTTATTATCAATAATTAATCTGTGGTGATTATTATGAATAAATATTAACTTCCCTTTAAGAGGAAGATAACTAATTTTTAAGTTACAAATATAAATAGAGTAACGCATTGAAAATAAAATGCAAAATTAGCTTCCAAGTGAAAATTAATATTTATTATTAAATATAAAATAGTAGAATAAAATTCATTCAATGGATATAAAAGATTCAGAATCCATTTTCAGTATCTATAATATTTTTCATAAACAATGTGTTAACAACATAAAATATACTTAAATAAAAAATTTATTACTTTATATAAATATCTAAAAATGAGTCACAATTATGTAAATATAATCATATTGTATTTATTTACGGTACCTCGTGTACTTATCTGACATTTTTACAATAAGAAAACTCATGACATCCCTTTGTTACAATCCTTTTTGTCGTTATAATTTGATTTAGTAGTTGCAAACAATTAAGTTAGAAAATATTACATCAATTTTTTTTATTTTAATAATATATCTTTAGGTTTTGTAATATAAATATATTTTAAAAATATTTTATTTACATTAGACTGTCATTTCATATTTTAAATTAAAAAAATTGTATTTCCACATCATAAAACAGTAGGTATGAAATAAAATGATAAAATGTAATATTAACCAAGTTAATACTTCTGAGTCACACGCTCTAAAAAGCTCATATTCTAGGATGACCTAAGCCTTTATTTTTAGTAAGAACTTTTTTCGGTATACCGTTCTTCGAAGGAAGCCTATGGTACTTTTGGTCTTTTTTCCATGTCATTTGAAAACATAAATATGACTTAAAACTAAGAATATATCGATATTAATAATTATAAAATTTCTCGTATCAAATGTAACTTATATCTAAATTTAAGTTTCATTTATTTCATCTGAAAATATGTTTTTATAGAAAGTGTAATTTGAATATATATTGATGGACGAGTAATATATTATTTGTATTTGTCATTAAAAAATTATACTTAAAATTTTAAAAACAGAGAAAAATAAATTTTCTTTTATAAAAGATAAATTTTATTTTTTTATTTAATATCAAATAAATAAAATATTTCATTTTATCTTAATATTTTATAAAAATTATTTTTTTGTTAAAAGAAAGAGAGTTATACTACAACTTGCAAGTTCTGTGAGTAGCTAAAGGCTCAACTCTTTCGATTTCATTTAATGCTTTTTAACTAAAATAAGTTTACATTATATTAATGTGAATTGAAAATTTTTATTAGAATATCTCTTTTCTATCATTTTTATTAAAAGAAAAAAAAAAGAGCGAGAGCAAGCAATGGTAAATGTGAGAAATGAAATATTTAAAAGTTCTCGTGTGATGAATATATTATGGGATATATTAGGAATTTGAAAAACTAACGTAGGGATAAATCATACCATTCTCAAAATTTTTTCACACATAAAATAAACTAAAAAGAAATTATATGAATTTTAACTTCTAATTTAGGGTCATGAATTCAAAGGTAAACACTACCTTTTCTTGCTTAAATTTCTAATAAACCTTTCATTGTATACAATTCTATGATTGAAATATTATAAAATTTAAATTAAGAAGACAGTAGAGTAGGGAATGAAATTAGGGAGGCTATTCAAATTATATATATATATATATATATATATATATATATATATATATATATATATATATATATATATATATATATATATATATATATATATATATATATATATATATATATATATACTTGTGTGTGTTTGAACACATATGTATGTAAAATACGTGATACACGCATGATTGAAAAGAGGAACATTCTATTGTAATTTATTTTATTTGTTGTTTATAACAATTTTCATAGGAAAACTTCGCTCACAACACCCTTTAATTTGCACTTGTATTATAATTTTTTTTAAAAGAAATTGTCTTGTAATGGGCTCCGGAGTATTTGGGCTCCGTGGGCTATTTGGGGCTGCTCCCTCACCGAGTGTCGCCGACGTTTGTTGGTGAACCATATTTAAGGAGAGAACTTTCCCATTCCACTTGGTGAATGCTACGATATAACTACTAGCAAAATATATTTTAAAAAAAATACAAAATACCCCTTTAATTTGAAGTTTGTTAGATTTTATATCCTAATTTTGAAAACTGGCGATTGATATGGTGCCCAAAGATTTCAAAACTTAGAATGAAATGAGAAGTTGTAAAATTATTAAATTAAAATAATTTAATTATAATTATTTATTTTTTAATAAATGTGATCAAATAAATTTAATATAATAATTTATGAAATCGCTGCATCATTTTGAGTTGTGAAACTTTTAGGCATTATAGAATTCACCTCAAAAACTTAAAAATCAAAACCTTATGCTAGGTAAAATTTAAATTTAACACCCATCAATATTATTGTTATAATTATCCTTTTTTAATTAAATTATTTTTTTAATAATTTTTTCTAATCAAAATGATAATATTATTCTATGTTAGTTTATATTTTTTGTATATATTTTTATATTATATAATTAATAAAAATTAGGAAAAATAGATGTTTTAGTTATTGTACTTTCATTAAATTTGTAATTTCATCCTTAAAACTTTAATTTGTTTAATTAAGTCCTAAAATTTCAAATAATTTGTAATTAATTCCTCCCTTTTAATTGGTGTGAAATCTAACTAAAGAAATCTTACATGTCAATTAAATTTTCCATACTAGCATTTTATCTTTACTTAATTGTCAAAATTTATCTATTCTCATCAAAATCACCCCATCAAAATTAAAACACATTTCATTCCAACTTAAAATCTTGTAATGAGAATTAAAATAAAATGATTAGGAGTTAAAACTTTGTTAGGTGCTCGCATTAACCTTGTATAATGGAAGCCCAAAAAGGTCATAGAATTAATGAATTAGGAATAAATGTGTTTTTATTTTATTTGAGGATTATTTTGATGAGAATAAATGAATTTTGATAACTAAGTAGAAATAAAATATTAGCATATAAAATTTAATTGTCACGTAGGATGATGCATAGAATTCCTTTAATTAGATTTCAAACTAGTTAAGAGAGAGGACTTAATTATAAATTATTTAAACTTTTAGGAGTTAATTACACCAATTAAAATAGTAAGGATGAAATTATAAATTCAATAAAACTATAAGGACTAAAATTTCTATTTTTTTCTAGAAATTAAATTATGTATAAATAATTTAATTAAGTACTTTAAGTCAAGAAACCATGTACAAAAAATAATATGACAAACTAACGTAAAATAGTATAATAATTCTTGTTTAAAAATTTTATGAAAAAAATTTTGCAACCCAATTAAACAACGATCAATTAAATGAACGATAACAGCTAATTTCAAATTTTATATAATTTAAACTTTTTATTTCCAAGTTTCTATAGTTATTCCTCATTCTCTATCTCCCTGCCTATCTCAAGACTTTGAGAAAGTTATAGCCCATTAGAACAAAAAGGATCAACAGTGAGAAGAGAGCAGTCCTGTAGGCATATTAATTTATTTATTTTTGTTGCGATCTCAACTGTTATTTACTAGCTAATTTAGATACATAGCAAAATTGCCTAACGATCCTCCTGTATGGTTCATGGGATTGGATGTATGACAACCTTGCCAGTGGCTCGGTTTGTTTCAAGGTAAGAGAAGGCCTCAACAACCTCAGCAAATGGAAATGGAGCTTTTGGATCAACAATTGGCTTCACTTTGCCACTCTCCAAGTAAGGGTTTAGTTTCCTCAAAACTTGTCCATTTGAAGTCACCACAAATCTGAACCCAGGTGGTGTTACTGCTCCTGTCAGTGCCACCACACTACCACCTTCTTTCACTGCCTTCACTGCTCTATCGCATTGCCCTGCGTACCGTCAAATAAGAAAAAAAAAAAGAAAAAAAAGAAGAAGAAATTTTGTCAAAGTTATTTTACTCTTCATTTGAAATCATATAAAAAACTAGAATTCAATTAATTTGAAATAAATTAGCTCTTGATATAAACAACATCCTTTGAGAGTACATAGGAACTTACCGATAGCATCATAAACAACATCAAATTTTTCAGGCAAATCTTCAAAGTTTTCCTTTGTGTAATCAATAGCCAAATCAGCACCTAAGCTCTTCAACAGCTCCAAGTTTCTGGTGCTCGAAGTGGCAGCGACTCTTGAAGCACCAAATACTTGCTTAGCTAGCTGTGTCTCAATGCAGGCAAAAACGTATAAGTTACCAAAAGTTGATGAAGCAAACATAAAGACTCCACTGATTAGATCAAATAGATTGAGTCACTGATCCATTCATTGCATAAGAGAATTCAAATATGTTAAGCAGTGTTAGTACATAGTAAAGTGATTTTCTTGCCGAAAAAATTTAATTCAAATTATATAAAATATTTAATGATTTAATTATTCCTACCAATAAAAAAAATAATTTTTAAATTTTTTATTGGTCGAGTAATTTATGTTTACTTTTTGTTTATGAACAACTGTGTAACACATGTTAACTACAAATGTCAGGTTCACATCCAGATATATTATGTTTGCATGTGAACCTTACGTGTGTGATGTAGATGCCATCGAAATGTCTGTCACAAACATTTTTCCTGATTATGTATTTAATTTTGGAGTGAAAAAACTCATTCGAAAAATAAAATTACCTGAATCACAAGGCTTCCAACTCCACCAGAGCCATTCAAAACAAGTATAGATTTGCCAGGAGAAAATCCAGTTCTCTCCAGACCCTCATAGGCAGTCTCAATTGCAAGAGGAAGACCAGCAGCCTCAGCAAAATCCAAATTCTTAGGTTTTGGTGCTAATAATTTCTCTTCAACAGCAGTATACTCAGCCAGAGACCCAAATTGTTTAGGACCTTCTAGAGCCTTCTCATTTACATCCCCATACACTTCATCACCCACTTTGAAATCCTTCACTTTACTACCAGCCTTTACTACAACACCGGCAACATCATAGCCTGGTACAGTCTGTGGACAGACAGAAAAAAAGTGGACAAGTTTTATATTTGGTTACATAAAAGATTACATAAGATCAATCCATCAGTTTATATCTTCAGACCCAACAACTTCAACCAGAAGAAACAACTTAATCTCAATCAAATCAATTGATCTATATTTGCCAAGTTTACTACAAATAATTAGGTGCTGTAAGCAATTGACTCAGGTAATATAAAGACTGTTCCAACTGATTGAACATTAGCACTTCAAATCTTAATTTGTTCAAATTTTAGTGGAACACTAGCGCTAAATGTATCTTATATCAGAACCTGGTGATATAACGTAATCTAAAACATAACATAACGTTATGTGATGTAAGATATATTTTAGAGAGTAAAATAAGTTATTATAATTACTGTTGACAAAATTAAAGAAGTGGATGATTCCAAATTTATTTATTTATTTTTTTGTCTAACTTATTATTCATCAAATTCAAGCCTTTGATTTTTCTATAAAGGGTTCTCATTTTTCACTCTACTCTGGAAAACCAAATTCGTAAACAATCAATCCTAAATCAGCAAAACAAAGCAAGAAAAAGGATAAAGAAAGGGAATTACTCACCGGAAGAGGAGAATCAGTTTGCTTGAACTTGCCTTGTCTTCTCTTGGCATCGACAGGATTAAGAGCAGCAGCAACAACCTTAATCAGAACCTGGTCCTCTGTAACATCTGGCACTCCGACATTCGAATCCAACTTCAGTACATCAACGCCACCATATTCTCCGTACACCCACGCCTTCATTTCCGATGGTACGGACGTAATTTTAACTGCCTCGGATGCAGCAGGGGCAGTGGCCTGTGTTTTCACCAGCAATCTGCCTGCTGGCCTCTCAGAACTTAACATTTTTCTGACACGATTACCAGTCTTGCTTGTTAGTGTCGTTTGGCCTCTGTTTTCCGGAAAAGTGAGGGAAAATGTCAGAGAAAGTGGGGAGGTGGTGGAGGAGAGAGAAGAAAGAATCCTAAGACGGGAAGTTGAGGAGGAGAGTGTGGCTGTGGAAGACATTTTTTTTTCCCCCAACTGCTTATCTCTGATGCAGAGCGTAATATGGTTAAAGTAGTTAAAATGGATCCATGTAACAAAAGGAGAGGTGGAACGGGAGGCCGCGTCATAATAATTCCAACATCGAGCGATAGAAAAATCTTGAAAACCGGCCACTCAGATTTTGTAGATTTATGAAAATGTTTTCAAGTGACCCCCTTTTTTTAGGTCGAAGCGCGGGGGGGGGGGGGGGGGGGGGGAATCCCCGATCCGAATGTCGTGATTGCTAATGGAAGTTTTTTTAAAAAATTATTATCAAATTTAATTGAATCGGGCTAGGACAACAATAACACATTGAAGTTGCTAATGAAGGCCCACCGGTGACATGTTTAATTGGGCCACATGTTGGATTTGCTACCATAAGTTTCCCTGGGAGGTTATTATCTAATTCGATTGGGTCAAGGTAGGGCATTACTGATACGTTGAAACTGTTAGCAGAGACTTATTTAAAGATTACTGTTAATTTCAATTAATCCAAAAAGTATAGAGTTAACTAATTCTTGAATATAAAAAAATCTTAATGAGAAAGATTATTTATTAAATTAGATGATTAACATCGGGGGATTTGAATCTATAATTAAAGAAAGTTACAATGATCTCTCATCAATTAAATCAATTTGCATTAGCATTTTCATATGAATTTTGTTAAAAGTTTGCATATTAGTTTTATATTAAGAAAGAAGTTATTTGATTCGTAATAATAGGATGAAAAATTTTATTTTTTAAAAAATAAAAAATAGATTATTTGGTTGGACATTATTTAAAAAAAAATAAGATTTTTCATGAAATACTACTTTTCAAGAGAGTATTGAAAGTTATTTATCCACTTTCTTTTAAGCCAGTTTAATTTCTTGTATTCTTTATAAATAAAAAAACAATACTATCCCTGTTAAATATAATTAATAACAACTTTATCTGTTAAATTGTTGATATATCAACATACTTTATTTTCAATTTTATTTTTTTCCAATTCAAACCAATTCTTGGAACTCTAATATTGTTGAAGAGTCCAATCAATAATTTTATATTAATGTTATTTCTTACTTATACTAATTAATTACATCAAATTTTTGGGTAGTAAAAAGTGTTTTTCATTGAATTGATATCTAATATTTCAATAGGAAGTAAATATTTTTAATGAGATAATTGATAAATTTTTTTATAAAAATATAATTGATATCAAATTATGTAACATGTATAATATTGTATGTTGATGAATGAAAATATTAGATAAATGTATAATATAATTCTTTATGATAAAAATATAAAATTATAAGTCATAAGTTAATTTAATTTTTTATAAAAAGTTAAAATTACTAATTAATAAAAATTATGATGCAAAAGATGTTACATAAATAATTTCAAAGAAAATGAAATAAAAACAATTAAAATTTATTAATATATATTTCAATAATATTGAGAGTATAATAATAATTTTATTAACATTTTTCGAAAAGCTTACTTTTTAGTATTAATCAAATAATATTGAATACTTTATGAGAAGTTTGGATAAAAAAATATTTTTGAAGAAATTCAACTTCCTATGATATTTGCGTTCCATGAAAATCAAATAACTCCTAAAATTTACACCCTGTTCTTAAAATTTTTTTTGCACCGTGTTTAAAGTCGTATTATTGTAGCAAATTAATATCTCTGTTTGTTTGGCTCTTTCTAGTACATGTATAAGTTTATATTTCGTGCATGTCTAGTATTTGCTCTAACTAAATTTTGTTTGAAATTTGGAGTGCCCTCGAGTCGGAATCCAATTTTTGTCAAAAACATCTTAAAATAAGTTAAAATTTAGGATAAAAATTACATTCCAATTAGCTTGCAAGGACGCGAAAATCTCATAAGGAAAATATTAAGAATGTGTTTGGATATATTTTTATTTTTATGTTTTTAAAAATTATTCTTAAAAATTATTTTTAAAATAACTTTCTTATTCTCAAAAACTATTTTTGGATTGAAGGAAAACTAAGATCAAAGAGTGATTAATATTGTAAATAATAAAATATTTTATTTGATTATAAAACTAACATTTAAAATAAGAAAATAATTTCAAAAAATAATTAAAAGTTATTTCTATTTTCTTATTTTTAAATCACACATTTAGAGAATAATTTTTAAAAGCAAATTCTAAAAATAGGTTATCAAACAAGTTCTTTTATCTTTAAAAATAAAATAAAAAATTATTTTTAAAAATTGAAAACAAACAGAGCCTAAAGGTGTATTTGAATATATTTTTATTTTAGTATTTTTAAAAATTATTCTAAAAATTATTTTCTTATGCTTAAAAACTAATTTTGGATTAAAGAGAAATTAAGATTAGAGGGTAATTAATATTACAAATAAAAAAATATTTTATTTAATTACAAAAACTATCATTCAAAATAAAAAAAACAAGTTCAAAAATATCTAAAAATTATTTCTGTTTTCTTATTTTTAAGTTATACATTTAGATAATAATTTTTAAAAATAACTTGTTTAACAGGTTCTTTTATTTTTAAAAAAATAAAAAATTATTTTTAAAAATAAAAAACAAACAGAACCTAAGTCACCCAAAATTTTGTACTTTTGGCACATAATTATCTGATTTCCAGAATGAAAAGGTAGGCTCCAACCATTTAATTAAACGTCGTACGGCTATATTTGATTTGCCATCTAATTTCAACTCGTTGTTTTGGGTGAAATAACAATCATATTATATTAATGCATATTAATGTAGATTGGGATTACTTTCTGTAATTATAGACATCTTCGCAAGAAGAAACTACTAATTTGTCACAGAATCACAAACGATGTATGAAGGCAAATGGGCAATTCCATAATTTTAACCAAGGGTGATTATTAGATGGTTTAGAACAGTTAAAGCCATTTTTCTCCAGTTGGCTCTCTTAATTGTTGAACCTCATTCTTTACTATGTTTTTTTCGCAATCAAAACTAATCGATCATCAAATTTTAATCGAATTCAACCAATCACTTCAATTTTGATTAGTTATGATCAATTGCCCATGAGTTAAAATTTGAAAAAAGTTATAACACTATAATACGGAATAATATTTTACTTTGAATTTATTAGCCAAATTAACTTAAAATACTCTCTAATCTTGATCTCATGAGTAAATAGTCACAATAAAAAATAATTTTAGCGGTCGTACTATATTTGAATTTGAATTTGAATTAATCGATGTTCAATGTAATGTTTAAATATTAAATAATTATATACCAAAATAAAAAAAAGTTATTTTAAGATTAAATAAAAAATATAATAATTGAATATGAAATATGAACATTTGTTCAAACATAATATGATAGTAATACTTAAATATTTATATATGAAGTTTTTACAACAAAGGTTGCAAAAGAAAATATGATCAGAAACCCAAAGCAATCAACTAAATTTTCCAATTTTTTTTTTTTAACTTTTCAATTGGTATTGGTTTTGTGTCGTTAAAAGCTTCTCAAATGTTACTAACGGATCAATCAAATTTTGCAAAAAGAAAAAAAATTCTCAATTTCAATCTATGTTAGTATATTAATAACTTTTAACCGATTAACTTTGAATTTGCCTTGGTTGATTAAAATCAGTTTGACATACTTTGATTACATGAACGTGGCTTATTCTTTTATCCTCAATTTTTTTTTTCAATTTCGACCGTCGTTAACATATTAACCACTTTTAATTGGCCAAACTTCAAGTTTAGTTGGCCAATTAAGAGTAGCTGTATGTTTTGATTATCCTTGCTGTTGCATTAGTCTGGTTTATTCTTTTATTCTCAATTTTATTTTTTCATAATTATCATATATTTAATATTTAAATTTAAATTAGAGTAAATCATTAAAATTTTCCTTTAAAATAAAATTTACATTATATTTTTTTCTAAAACTTTATTTTATCAATTAACTATAATTTCCATTTAAATCTGATGCAATACCTATTTTTTAGAGATATATTCAATGTAGAAATTAGAAGGTTATACATTTATATATTATAAAATTAACTTTTAAACTCTATTTATTTTGATAAAAAATATTTTACATAAAATATAATTATAACATGATAATATGAGAGAAAATATTTTATTTATTTAATATTAAATATAAATAATTTGAAGAAAGTAAATTTTTTAAAAGAAAAATTTATTTTCCTTTATTACTATAAATTTAAGTTTTTTTTTTCAAATCACAAATACAAGTCATATATTACTTTTTCAGCAATACATATGTAGATAACATCTTGTTATAAAAAAATACTTTTCAATAAAACAAAATCTTAAAAAAAATTTGATGCAACTTTCATCTTTTAAACCCTAACATAACGGTGCACCTTTTAAATTAAATACATAACGGTTGCCAAGTTCAGGACAAAAGGCCATACACATTATGTGTAAACAACTCTTTGGAAAACTAAATTTGGTGATTAGATTATGGGCAAAATTTAAATAAAGTTCTATGTATATATTCGTCATAAATGTTTTTATTTAGATTACAATATGTGTATTAATTATCCTATTAATTATTAATAATTCTAATTTAATAATCATAATAATTATTAATATTATAATTATGGAGAATTTTAAGGCACCTTGGGGGTTTAGTACCCAGGGTGATGTGGTTCAATATGAACCATTTGATTTCCCTTATGTAATCATAGCCATCAAATAAAAAATTAATTATTTGTAGTAGGGTACATTTGTAAAAAAGTATAAGAATTGTTTGAAATTTCTAATTCAACCTAACTCAGATCTACGGTGGCCGAAAGAGCTACGATAGAGGGGAATGAAATAAAGCTACAATGAAAAAATAAATTTTATGTTAACTAGGGCTATTGTAACTTGGAAGATGCAAATTTTCGCAGCCATAGGCAATTTTACAAATATATTTTCCCTCCTTCTCTCAACCAAAGGACTAGATCTCATTTCTTGAAAACAAAGAGTAAGGGGAGGAAGAAGATGAAAAGCTTGCAGAGAACAACAAAGGCAGATAGGCAAGCGCGTTTCATGGTAGATCTAAGGGCTTTCTCATTGGAGAGTGAGTGGTAACCAATGTCAATATAAACTACCATGAAGAACCTCTTTGGGCTTTTTCTGGCTTCTACTTCACTAGTTATTGATCTTAACCACCATTTTCAAATTATGACCTAATTTTTTGGCTTGCTAATCATTAAAAGTGTGAGAAAGCAGTTAAGTTGTATGCTTAGTTCGAACTCGCACTTCGTTGTTTCTGATTGTTATGATGAAATTTGTTAGAGCAAAATCCAAAATGGTTGCACTCTACAAGTGGCCTTTGGTTCGGTTCAGTTAATTTTAAACCTGATTGAAGGTAGTGTTTGAAAGTAGGGTCATTGCTGCAATTTTACTCAAGTTATTTTCAAGAGTAAAATTTTTATTTTTTTTGTATCATTTGACATGTGGACTAATAATATTTTGCCACTTATCCTGAGTTTCAAACCCATAATTTTTTCAAAGATACCATAACATGTACCTTATAATTATAATAAATTAATTAATATATATATTATAATATGAATGAAAAATCTTATGATAAATATCTAAATAATTTTTCCTTGCCCTTAGAATATTCCATATCTCTCAATATTAAAATGAAAAAGGAGAAAAAATTATAAAGAAAAAAAGAGAAAAGAAGATAAGTATGTGTTTGATATGTTTTTATTTTTACATTTTTAAAAATTATTTTCAAACACTATTTTTGAATTGAAAGAAAATAAAGGATAGAGGATGATTGATATTGTAAATAAGGATATATTTTTTTAATTATAAAATTAACATTCAAAATAAAAAGTTTAAAAAATAATTAAAAGTTATTTTTATTTTTATTTTTAAGTTATACATTTAGAAACTAATTTTTAAAAATAGATTTTAAAAATAGGTTGTTAAACAAATTCTTCTTTTTAAAAAAAATAATTTTTTTTAAAAATAAATCCTAAATTTCTATAAAAAAATGGGAGGGAAGTTAAAAAATAAAAGAAAATGCGACGGCCCACAAAAATTTTCTTCTCGTCAGTTGATAGATACTTGAACAATTTTATCTTTACTAGAAGTAATTAATATTCATAATCTTATTATAGACATGATTGTCATTTTCAACTTTTAAAATGGAAATTCTTTCTCATGTGCAATTTTCTTTATTTTATCTCATCCAAACAACAAAGAAGAAAGCTCCATTCTCCTTATTTGTTCTTCTTCTATTTTCTTTTCTTTTCCTTCCAAATATTTGGTAAGTGGGTTTCTTTAAGATGTTAAGAGGGGTTATTGCATTTTTTTTTTTTGGGTGACTTGAAGATAATCAAGCTTATTTTCATTTTTCTTTATTTTTTTTTAATGTTGGGCAAATCAATTTTTCTCAAAACAATAATTGTGATTCATGGGTCTCTGCAAACTATTAATACCTAGATCGGGCCGGGTTAACCATTTACCCGTCCATTGTAAACGGACTTCTCAAAGCCCCGCCTCCACTGCTCCATTCTAGCTTTCGATCTCCTCATCCAATTTCAGACTTCCACCTCCACTGCTACATTCCTCTTAGAGACTTCGGCTCGGTAATTTCAGGTTCGATTCCAAAGAGCGCATGACTTTTCTTTTCTTCACTGTGAAGTTCACGAAGACTCTAATCTTTCACTTGTTATATCCTTCAGTCACTTCTCTTAATTGCTGAAGCAATTAGTTTCTTTCTCTTTTCCATTACTTGACCTTATTATGTCGATTGATATTTTCTACCAGTTGCTTCTTCGTTTTTCCCTGTTACTTCTTCTGTATCTGATTGTTAGTTTTATATGCCATAGTTGACACGCATCAAATCGTTAATCCATGATGAATTCGAATTGGTTAGCTAAATTATACCGATAAAAAGGGTATTTTATTTGCTGTTTGGGGGAACAGAAAATAATTAAAAGTTTGGATCTTATGATTAGCCGTCTGTTTTAGTAGTTTTGTCTTGGAGTTATGAAAGGCTTAAAACTTTTGACCCAATAAGCTGAGAGGAGGCTGATCATAAGCATCGTTCCCTTGCAATTGATGTTTATAATATTTCCTCAATGTTGACCAATATGTTAACACTCTATTGCTGTAAATAAAAGAGGGGATTTTATTATGTTGGGCCACTGAAATGTTGAATTAACAAACTGTTTCACAAAATCAAATGGCCCATAAGCAGAATTTTGCTTTTTGTTTATTTATTTATTTATTTTTGTTGTGGCCAAGAGTTGTGGCATTAGCATTGTTCTCACTGTCTAACCGTAAGACATATAATGGTAGTACACAACTCTCATTCTTCTATACTTTTAGTAGAACTCTTTATGACTTTGGTTTCGCAGGATTTTGAATATGGCAGAAACAAAACCAGGATTGAGGAAGCCAGTATTTACCAAGGTTGAGCAGCTTCGCCCAGGAACCAGTGGCCACACCCTAACTGTGAAGGTGGTTAGTACAAAGATGGTGTTGCAGAAGGCTCGTCCTGATGGTCCTCAGCCTCGTCAAATGCGAATTGCCGAATGTTTGGTTGGTGATGAGACAGGAATGATCATATTCACTGCCAGAAATGACCAAGGTATATATGTGACCTTGTTTTGTTGAGCTACCTCAGTAAAAGGTTTTCTCTGTGCATCATAGCAGTGTAATTGTCATGTAACCCTTACATTCATTATTTGTATTTGATTTCTTTCCTGAGGGGAAGGGAATGTGCTGTTGTTTTTTGACCACTCACATATGTTTTGCAAGTGCATTGTGTTTTGTCAAATTATTTGCGTCTACATAATCTGTACATTCCACACTGCTATCTGTTATTGCGGTCTTTGTGTTGTCTTTCTGTTCTTTTTAGACCATTTCTATAGCTGAGAGCTTGTGAGTTTACTAGAACTATGACATTCTTTTAATGTAAAATAAATTCTTTAAGTTGTATCTTAAATGGTCTGTTACCCTTTAGATTTGGAGAGGCTTGGACATTGTGTGTAAACTGATGGTTGGGACTGCAAAGTATGGATTCTCTGAAAGGTATTTGGGATGTCTATAATTTATTAGCTTTGATTGATACCCCTCGATTATAGTATGCATATGGAGTCAAAAATTTACACCTTCATGGGTGATTTATTTTTATACCATCTCTCTTTGGAACAAAAAATGTTTATCCTTTGGTAATTATTAATAGTTTCTACTGATTGCGTGATTTGACAATAAGTATGTGGGGGGAAATTAGATCAACATGTTTCTCTCCACCCTAGTTTACCATTTGTGCTGTCTGCCAATCTGAAGGTTTAGTTCATATTTTATTTATTCATTATTTTTTGTTTAACTTGAAAAACTAAAATAAAACAGGCATAAGTGACTGCATGGGATCCAGAGAATCAACAACAACAACAACAATAACAACAATAACAACAAAGTCTTATCCACTAAGTGGGGTCGGCTTTATGGATCGCATGATGCCATTGGCTCTATCAAAAGTCAAGTCTTCAGTGATATTATTTACCAAGAGATCCCTTTTTATAACTTCCTTTAATGTCCTCTTTGTCCTCCTTTTGCACTTTTTCACAAGACTAAAGACCATGTAATCAACTCTCCTTACTGGTGCCTCCAATGGCCTTCTTTGTACATGGCCAAACCACTTTAACCGATTTTCTGTCATTTTCTCTTCAATAGGTGCCACGCCAAAATGCCCTCGTATACAATCATTTCTTATCTTATCCTTTTTTGTATGACTACACATCCATCTTAACATTCTCATTTCTGCTACCCCCATTTTTTGCTCTTGTTATCCCTTGAGAGCCTAGCATTCACTACCATAGAGCATAACTGGTCGTATAACAGTTCGATAAAACTTTCCTTTGAGTTTAATAGGTACCTTACAGTCACAAATCACTCCAGAGACCTTTCTCCATTTTAACCATCCAGCTTGTATCCTGTGTGTGGCATTTCCATCAATTTTCCCATCACTTTGTAAAAAAGATCCCAAGTACTTAAATTTAGATATTTGCGGTATGATGTAATCTCTAATTCTTATCTCCAAATCATTTTTATCTTACTTCTTGTTAAACTTGCAATGCATATACTCCATCTTACTCCTACTCAAGCGAAAACTTTTTGATTCCAACACCTTTCTCCAAAGCTTCAATTTATAATTAACCTCTTCCTGCGATTCCTCAATCAAAACTATATCATCTGCAAATAGCAGACATTTAGGGATATTCTCCTGTATGTCCTTAGTAAGAACATTTAAGACTACATTAAACAAGTAAGGACTCAAAGCCGAACCTTGATGTAGACCTATCCTTATAGTGAAGTCCTTTGTCTCTGCTCCAGGAATTCTTACACTTGTAATTATTCCATCATACATGTCCTGTATAGCCCGAATATATGCAACACGAACTCCTTTCTTCTCCAAAGCCTTCCACAATACTTCTCTTGGTACCCGATCATAAGCTTTTCTAGGTCAATGAAAAGCATATGTAAATTTCTTTCTTTACTTCGATACTTTTCCATCAACCGTTGTAGAAGATAAATAGTCTCTGTTGTAGACCTTTTTGGCATAAATCCAAATTAGTTCTGTGCAATCTTAGTCTCGTCTCTTAATTTATGTTCAATCACTTTTTTCCATAACTTCATAGTATGGCTCATAAGTTTTATCCCTCGATAGTTTGCACAATTCTAAATATCTCCTTTGTTCTTGTATATAGGCACTAAAATACTCTTCCTCCACTCATTTGGTATTTTCTTAGATCTCAAAATCTCATTAAACAACTTGGTGAGCCAATAAATACCTTCCTCTCCTAAATATTTCCAAACTTCAATAGGAATACCATCCGGACCAATAGCTTTACCATTATCCATCCTCCTAAAAGCTTCTTTTACCTCCTCAACTTGAATCCTGCGATAATAAGCTAAATTCTGTTCGTCCTCTTGGGTTTCTAATCCTCCCATATCCCTAGTCACTCCTTACTCGTTATTAAAAAGCTTATAAAAGTACTTCTCCCATCTTTCTTTGATATCTTCATCTGTGAGTAGAACTTGTCCTTCTTCATTCTTAACACACCTTATTTGATCCAAGTCTCTTGATTTTCTTTTCTTATTTTTGGCAAGTTTGTAAATCTTTCGTTCTCCCTTCTTTGTCCCTAAATCTTGATAGAATTCCTCAAAAGCTTTAGATCGTGTCTCGCTCACTACCTTTTTGATCTCCTTCCTAGCCATCGAATACCTTTCCCAATTTTCCGCATTATCACACATATGCAAAGCCTTAAAACATTCTTTTTTAGTTTTGACATTTTCCTGCACACTTTTATTCCACCACCAAGATTCTTTATCTCTCGGTCCAAAACCTTTTGATTCACCCAAAATTATCTTAACAACTATCCTAACCTTCCTAGCCATCACATCTCAAATATGGTTGGCACTTCCTTGTGCTGCCCAATTACCTTCCTCCAATAATATTCTCTTAAAAGTCTTCTGTTTCTCATCTTTGAGCTACCACCACTTAATCTTTGGATTTATAACTTGTTGTCTCTTCTTGTTATGGAATGTAAAAAGGACATTGAGGACCAAGACCCTATGCTGTGTAGTAAGGCTCTCCCCTGGAATCACTTTGCAATCCTTACAAATTCTTCTATTTGAGCTCTTTACAAAAAAAAAATCAATTTGTGACCTTGAAGTTCCACTCTTGTACGTGATCAAATACTCCTCTCGCTTCTTAATATAAGTGTTCACAATCTTAAAATCATATAGCATAGCATATAAACAGAAAAGAAAATTCTGATATAAACAGAAAACCTTATAGCATAGCATAAAATAGATTGGATTTTTTTTTTCCTAATTTCCTTAATCATGAGTCAAGAAATTAATTAGATTTATTTACTGGAAAATATTATGCAACTTATACCAAGATGAGAGAGCATGTTAATGTTAATATCCTGAACTTTGTAATGAATGGCAACTTTCAGGTGCTTCCCTTGTTGTTATGACTTATGTGAATTTTTGCACCTTTTGCTAGGATCATGTTTCCTAATTCTGGTTCTTGAATAAAAGAATTTATCAAGACCTAGAACTCTTCGTGGGGTGACTATAGGTTGTTGTTCCCAAGTTATTCCTTCCTGGTTTTCACTAATTTCATTGTTCAAGGTCAAAGAATCGAGATTTAATTGACAAATTGGTGTGATTAAAAGAGGTACTGAGGTTTATATATTGTGTGGTTGGCTGGTTGAAAAGGTTGACATGGTTTTGAATTGTTAGCTTTGGCTTTGGGAAAACTGTTAATAAGGATTTATCCCAATGATATCGAGATTGGGGAAGAAAAAAATATCCTCTTACTGTGTTACTTGATTAATATATAAGATTGAATTGCCATTCGTCTCTTACCAAATGAAATCAGGAAAATACTGACCTCCTTAACTTTTGCTGAGGGAGGTGCAATGTTATATTTTTAAGGTGGGTGTAATCTGAATACGTCTTACAATTTTCTGATTGTTCTGTTTTTATTCTCTCTATAATAGATGTTCATTTTGTTGGGTTTGTTGTTTCTTTTCTTCCCCAAAATTTTGGCAAGGGACAGACATATCTAAGAAGTTATTAATGTGCATACCCTGACACAAACTGCATTCCTTTTCCAGCTTTCTTCTATTGAAGTTTCATTGACTTATGAGCTTCAACATTCAATTCGAGAATGATATTTATGATAATTTATTATGGTGGATTATCTTTTGAGAAATGCTATTATTAAAAATGTATGTTGGGAAAAAGCAACTAGATTGGACATGCCAATTATTCATGCAATCATTGCAATGAAGCTGTCTTCCTGGGATATCATTTTTTCATATCTATTTAACTAATAACTCATCCACGGAGTAGCCTGTCTGTGCAAATATTTTGTTCCATGTTGCATTTCTTTATCTGGATCTATGTGCAGTATTTTTTATTTTACTGTGTCTGGTTGTCGTCTATTCTTTGTTTCTTAGTGTAATCATTGATTCTACTAATGTTGATCAAGTCTTCAATGGCCAATGATCAATTGGCACCTCCTCTGCATTTAAGAACAAGGCATTGCCAGTTCAAATCTAGAAGGTGCTTGCATTTGTGAATCACCAAGTAAAGGATAAAATCTGTTATCGAACCATTGAGCAGTTGCTAGTGAATGAATTTCTGTGTTGTCACGGGATGCTACTGTAATGATACTGTGAATTGTTAATACTTTATTCAACATCAAAAGTGCAAACAAAATTCAATGCCGTATAAGAGCACATTCTCATTCAAAGTTGTGTTACTGTGTTTTACTTGAATGAAATTCGACTTTTAAACTAGACTATAGTAGTGATAATGTAATGGTTATTGCTTGTTGAGTTTCCCTTCTTATTCAACTTAAAAGTTTGAACGAAGTTCAATGTTACTATTGAAGAAAATTTTCATTTAAAATATTTTGATTCAGAAATGACAGAGCAATATATATGTATTTCCATACTGATTAGTGACCTAAATTTGTCATATTTTCAGTGGAGAAATTAAGGGTCTATTTGTTTACTATTTTAAAAAACAGTTTTTTGTTTTTTTCTTTTTAAAAACAAAAGTTTCTGTTTGGCAAACTATTTTCAAAATTTATTTTTAAAAAGTGTTCTTGAAATTCTTTTTTTTTTTTAAAAAAAAAAGAACAAGTTTTAGATATTTTCTGAATTTGTTCTTTTTTGTTCTTGATCGTAGTTTTGTAATTAAAGAAAACTTTTACTTATTTGCTTTACTAAACATTATTTATTCATTGTTTTTCTTGAATTTGAAAATATTTTTTGAAAAAAAAAGAGTTTTTAAAAAGCAACTTTTAAGAACAATTTTTAAAAAATAAAAAACAAAAACACATTGAAACACACTCTGAATTTTTGTGGTCTGGCGAATCATCCAGTTTTCAACAGGGATGCTGATGAAGCTGAGACATGTTTTCATGTTCAATATTTCCTTCTTAATAATAATTGATTTTCATTTGGTGTTGTTCAGTGGATTTAATGAAAGAAGGCACTACTGTCATCTTGCGCAATGCCAAAATCGACATGTTCAAAGGATCAATGAGGCTTGCTGTGGACAAATGGGGTCGAGTCGAAGTCACAGAACCTGCTAGTTTCACTGTTAAGGAAGATAATAACTTGTCCCTGATTGAATATGAACTAGTCAATGTCGTTTTGGAGTAACTTATCCGGAAATCTTTCTTTTATGTTCAAAAGAAAATAAGTGCAAACTCGGCAAGGAAATCTACTTTTGTCTGTGGGATATCTGCTCATGCTTATGAGAGTTCTGTTGATGGAGAGAACTTGGGAAGCTAGTGGTCCCCACGGTTGCTTCTCACTGTTGCAGCAGACTTGGTTGCATCCTTTGGTCGAACCGGCGAATAGACTATGGCAATAGATTGAAGATGATAAGGGAAATGCTTTCTGATTTCCTTTTTCCATTTAGTTTTTGGACTTTGTATCTTTATCTACCTTAGATTATATGTATCAGAATACTATGTATGAGAAGCTTTATACTTAGCATCACCGTATATTGTACCTTCCATCAAATCGTCATCTGTCAGTTATGCACTGAATAACAGTTTGTGTTAGTGCTATAAGTGCAACTATGATTTCTTGCTTCAAAATTATTGACATGCTGCCAAAGTAATTTCTGTGCTTCCCTGGTAAGAGGGGAAGTGTCTTTCCTGGAAGACATTCATTAGCAGTGTTAAGGTACAATGTATTACTGTTATAATTGTCCATAACTCATCAATCTAACATGAGAGATTCTTCCCAGTTAATCTCAACCAAACACCAACACTGAAGAGTCGGAAAACATGGAGCCCTGCCCCGGGCAATTACAAAGGGCCTACATTTTGACTTGGCACGCCGGCATGCGGCATTCATTGCCTTCTGATATTAGCCTGTGGGCAAAACTAAGGACCACACATAATCCTAAATGCCTTTGGGTTAGTGGTCCGAGCAAAATCATTTCACTCTCTACATTGTCCCCTAGCAAACAGGTGATCATTTGCAAGCAAAGCCAATTTGAGTATAGCTCTAGCTTAACCTATTGTAAAAAATAAAATTATCAGGTTCATTCCTTAAATCGTTAGGCATTAGTAAAATAATTCTTAAATTATATAAAGTTACAATTTTATCTTTAATTAATAGTTTGTACGTACAAATTTATCTCTTTGCACAATTATTTAGGAATAAAATTATTTGTTTGAACTATTATTTAAAAATAAAATTATAATTATATAATTTAATAATCATTTTGCTAACGCCTTACAATTTTGGGAATAAAATTGGTAATTTTGTCAAGTGTGCATGTGTATATCATTTGCAATACAAAGAGCTCATCCCCTCGTAAAGTTGAGTATTTTTATTATTAATTTTTGAAAAAATTTTAAAGTAAATAAACCAAATAAAAATATAAATTTTAATATAAAATAATAATTCAATGGTAAAACCATTCAATCTTTTGAAAGGTTTTTTTTTTTGGCCATAATCTTTTAAAAGGTTGAGATCCTGTAAAATTACTCAAAGATCAATGCTAAAAAACTGATCTTGATAATATTAAAGCAGTTCATTAATAATTATCTACTTCAAAAGAATGTTATAATGCAGTTCATCAATATTTAGTTGCTTCAAAAGGCTTAGAAGCTACACTGGACAAAATGTTTAGCAGCAACCATGGTATGTTCAGTGGAAGAGAGAGAGAGTAGGTGTGTATATAATACTAAAAGCTGTAATTAAGTTAATTAGGTTTAAGCAGTAATGGAATCTCAAGGAGAGAGTTTAAGACTCTTAATACATAAAAGGAAGGACAGACAACCACAAGTAGAAGCAACCATAGCTTATCCAATCTGCTGCACCACCATATCTTACAAGTCTGAGTTTCGTCCACAACAAATAGATCACAAATCAGTCGAGTGCTTTGAGCAGAAAAATGTTATTTGCACTTAAATTTATGCACTTAAACTACATAATCAATAAAATCTTAATAGATGAAATTAGCAAATAAACGAGGTCAGATGTAATTTCAATTTTTAAATACAATGGCTATATACTTAAAAATTTGTAATATAAAATAAGTGAATGTAACATTATTCATTTGATCAGCAGCAAGTGGGCAGAGAATTTTAGTGGACCCCACTCACATATATATACATCAGTAAACACACATATTGGATTGTCTTTGGATTAGTTGGACTCAAGCTCCATACATTATTACACCATTTTGAATTGGTGAAAGGGCCGCCCAGTTCTCTTAGCTTGAAAAAATAATGAAGCAAAAAATGGAAATAGACAAATGGTTGAAGTAGAGCAATGGATAGAAACAAAATATAAATGGAAAGTTTTTGTTGGGGACATGAAAATTATATTTATGTTCAAATTGGTAATGTCGGCAGCCACTCTGAAGCTAGCAAGAAGATAATAACCCTGTCAAACCGACATTTTCAATGATGCAACCACATCTGATGTTATTTTGAAAATTTTTGTATGTTAATATTTTTTAAATTAAATTCAAAATAGTAAATATGTGCAATTATAGAGAAGACTATCAAAATTGGGATTCATATGGCTTGTTTGCTTCCGATCAATATTTACACAAGAAATCTAAAAGGACAATGCATGCCTAACACCAATGGAAAATGTTTTTGATATATAACACTTCTTAACAATCTTTTATACTGTGGACTTATAATACAGTTTATTTAAAATTCGTTCAATAATTTTAAACAAAAGTTTCAATTTGAAATACTGGTGGTTAGTGTAAAGCTTTTTACACTGTGAATAAACTGAACAATATGTCATTATAAAACTAATAACTTTTACTAATAATGAAATATTTTAATAATTTTTATTGATGTAATAATATAATAAATTAAATTAAATAAATAGAACCAATTTTAAATAGGTTGTATGGTGTATAAATAATATTTAAAAAATTGTTAAAAAAAAAAGAATGGTATGAATAGTCTCGTCAAAGAAAAAGACAACTCTATCATTTGAAAAAAAAAAAAAAAGAAAGAAAAGAAAGAAAAGATAGAGACAACTCAGAATAGCAAACCATTTATGCAAAACTTTCAACACATTTGATATTTAAAGCCTTCTATTCTGTTGAAAATCTATTATAATACCTCTTTCACTCTTTTTTTTTGTCCCTTGCCAAAAATAAAATACATCAATTATTTGTTTTATAATTTTGCTTCCATTATCTTGACTGATTAAATGTTGAATAACTTCATACATTAATTTAAGTAACTTGGTAAAATATATGCATCACATTCAACTCAGGAGACCAGACTCCAAATGTGATACATAGATTTAATTATCATTGTGCTTTGTTAGCTCCAGACTAACAGTGTGTGGAGTGATATATAGGACTTTAATAATTTTAACTCCAAATTTATTTAATTAACAAAGGAAAAAACATTTAATGTCATCATTAATCAGAAGGAACTATACAACATCTCTATCCACTTTGTGGGATCTTAAGCATGTGCTTAATTATATGGTAGATGGATAAGTACGACTCGTCTGCTCACCCCACCGGTGGGGTCCCTTAGTCCCATAATTTGATTTATATTTTCAACTAAGCTTAGTACTAATGACAAATCAAACTTTATTATCAGTTTAATAGCCATGAATCCATTAATGCTGATGTCAGCCTCTTTTAAAATAGGTTAAGTGAGCCTTATTTCTCCTGATATGAAAAAAGAATAAAAAGAGTGTAAGGAAAAACTACAAACAGCATTACCCTACTAAAAATAATATAAACCACTAAAAAAGCAAACCTTTGATATTGTTAATTAACTATATAAACATCTTCTCTAGCTAATTTATGATAGAGTGGTACTTGATATCATTTTTGGAACTTTTTTTTTCTTATTTTAGTGTTCTAGATTTGAATTTAAAATGTTACACATGTGATTAATAGCTTGTCACTCTTATAATAATAATAATAATAATAATAATAATAATAATAATAATAATACTTCTCCAAATCCATACTTCATCCAGCATACAAGAGTTAGACAAAGAAAACTTGCAAATGAGGGAATAAGTGATCTGTCTTTGATTCATTGAAAAAGATATATTAATTAGAGTAGGTATATAATTAATTTCTTTTATATGAATCGATATGATTTGAATTCAGAGAGAAAGATAGATATAGTATTCATGACATCTATCTGCACACATAATACTTACATTTATTATTTTATTATATCTTTTCTCAATTTTATAATAGATAAAGGTTCCATTTATTTTGACAAAAAATATTTTCAGTAAATTATAGTTATAAAATGGCAAAAAGAGAAAAAATATTTTATTCATTTAATATTAAATATAAAAAAATTGATAAAAATAATTTTCTATATTTCAAAGAAAAATTAGCTTTTCATCAATATTATAGCCAGGTATCTTCTTTTTTTTTTAACCATAAATACAAATGATATATTATACATATTTTTTATGAAAAATATTTTTTAAATGAAGATTAAGTTTGCATAAGATAATTTTCTTCAAACTAGCCTAAATACCTCCCCCCCCCCCCCCCCCCACACACACACACACACACAAAAGGACCCTTAATTGGTCCACAGCTATCAAATCCCATCTGCAAGTGAACCTTTCTGTGTAAGATTATTGCTGTGGGAAAACACTTGAAAAATGAACAGGAGGTGATGATACAAAATCATGCACCGAGTTTTCCTTCACTGGGAAGCATGATTTGATATCTGACAAACTCCTTGCAGGCTTCCCACAACTTCAAAAGCTCGGTTATCATATGTATCATTATTAATAAGCTTTCAACCTTCCTTTCATCAATAAGAACGAAAACTTGCTTGATAAAATTATTACAATTTTTTTTTTTGATTATATAGGAAACTTAATGGTGGGGAGGGAGTGATTTGGGGGATCGAACTTGTCCCTACCGTGACTCAAGGTCCCCTACTGCCACCACGACCTTGTTGATCAAGGGAGTGCTGGCCCCCTCAGTGGCAAATTATTACGATTTCTTCTTTGGCCTAAACCCCTTTTTGTGCCTTGATTCAAAACTATGCAAAGAAAAGGGAATTGCACATTACTAAGTTTATGAAATACAGATTGCTGCAATTATGGCTTTTAACACATCATTACGAAAAAGTTTGGAATTATATTAATAGTTTACACATTAACAAAACGTTAATTTAATGAAAGCATTTTCATTCCGGACGAACTTTATACATTAATGAATATGAGTTTGAATTTTGAACATGACTCTTATTAGGAGATAAAAAGACTTTTTTAATGCTTTAAGTTAAATTTTTAAAGAGGCTGCCCATTTGGCCACCATTTTATATTTTAAAAGAAACTGATAATCTGCGTGACTGTATTGTATAATTAAGATAGATGGTAAAAAACCGTCATGATTAGCTCTGGTTACAAGCTGTCAAGTTCTAAATTTTTTTGAATGGTGATATCCAATTCTGTGTAGAATCTGTTGTTTTCCACATAATGAGCTCTTTGTGAACTAATCTCGTTGACTGAATATATATATATATATATATATATATATATATATATATATATATATATATATATATATATATATATATATTTTGTTGTTTTCATTTTTTTTTCCTAAATAAGATGACCTGTAAATAAAGCATATGAAGCAAATTGCCAAAAAAATAGCAGAAATTGCAATGCAGAGGGGCACTCTATTGATTCTTAATATTGATTTGATCCAGTACTTCATGCATTTCTGGATTATTTAGGGAGTATTCAAAACTTGTTTTCTTCACTTTCTTTTTTGAATATTTCACTTAAAGAAAGAGAAGACAATACTGTTTTTCTGTGATTTAAATAGCAGATTGCATCGCATAATGCAATTGTAATATTGTCGTTGTGACATGCACTGTAACTGTAATCATATGCATTTTCAAAATATTTTTTATATCAACACTGTCAAGCCACTTGATATATATATATATATATATACATATATAATTTTGGATTCAACCTAAAACATTTCAGGGAAAAGCTCATCCTAGGATCAATCCCCCAGTACATAAAAAAAAGAAAAGTCTCGTAGATAATAATAGATGTCATTGTGTCAATTCTAAAATTGTATTTTGAAACCTTTATTCATCTACTGTTACTCTCTCTCTCTCTCTCTCTCTCTTCAATAGAAAGGAAGTAAGATATTCTGCTGTAGAAGAAGACATGAAAGAATATTACAAAGAGGACGCAACAGCTCTTAGACATGGCAGGAACCGTAGGACCTTTGATCTTTTCCATTATAAATAACCGTATAACTAAATAGTAACTTCCTACTGAATTGTTGTTTTCCCCAAAAAAACTGAACACACAAGTGACCGCACATGATTCCAATCAATCCGAAGCCGGGTCCAATTGAATTTAATACGGAAGTAAAACTCTCTTAATATCAATTTTACTCACAGAACTAAAGCTAAAATAAAGTTAGGAAAACATTATAGTGCATCATTGATTAATTGATATATCAGTACACCATCAAATTTGATAGTTGATATGTCATCTGTGAAATTTAACTTTTAAAAAAAGTAAGCTTAATATATAAGTAGATATGATAGTATATTTATATATTACTAATTAAGTAGTATACTATAATTTCTTTTTTATAGCCACATGCAAAATTATATATTCTCACCAAAATTAAACTATTAGGGCAAATATTTAGTAGTACACTAATATATCATTGTTTCAATTATGCATCGTACACAATTAAGTATACCATAGTTTCTCTCTTAAAATACAAAATTAAATATTCTCACTAAAATTAAACTATTAGGGTAGATATTTAATGCCCACTAGTGCACCATTGATTAAATGATACATTGGTGTACTATTAAATATAATTATTGATATATTATTGTAAAACATGTAAAATTTATTTTTTTAAAAAAAATAAATTTAATATATGATTAGATTTGATAGTGTAAACACCACTAATTAAGTGGTATACCATAGTTTATAAGTTATAAACATGTTATAGCCACGTGTAAAATTATATATTCTCACTAAAATTACACTATTTGGGCAGATATTTAGCAGAAAATTTATGATATTCCATACTCCAAGTTTGAACCAAACATCATTATTTTAATTTTTAACTTACAAAGAAAAATATCTTCATATTCATATTAACTTATCATAAAAATGATCAAAAGTCAGATAAGCTCTAGGATTAAACAATAATATATCACAAATCATTACTGCAAAAGGAAAAATATAGAATGGCAAATGAAATATCGAAGTTTGACTGTGGTATAATTATAAGTCTGCCTACAAAATGATTTCGTCCGTCACTATATGGATTTAATGATGGCATGTGCGTTCAAAAGTTCTGTATGTGGTCTCGTATTAATCCGATAGGGGCTGGTGGAGGCTAGTTGCTATCAAACTAGCTTATTCTTTATTTGCCTTAAAAGGAAAAAAAAAAAAAAAGCTGATTCTTTGTGTAAAATAAAGAAAAATGGATTTTCTGGGAATTTTATTAAGTGTATCATGTTGAATCTTAAGACCTTCTAAATTCCTCTAATTTGTTATATATTATACAAATAGAAAATTTGTACAATCCACATCTATATACCAGATATTATTGTTGGAAAAATATTCTTGTTTCCAGAATCAACAATAAGACACAATAAACATTACATAATTAATTTAATGTCAAAATTTCTTACTTTAAGAAAAGAATCATGCATGAAAAGAAATACACTAAAAATTTTAAAATTTGATCTGCAACTAAAATATTACATGTAATTATATTGTATTTGTGGGCTTTTACAATTTTACACTGTAACAATCGCATTTTTCCGTATTTATTTATAATTCTGTCCAGTGGCAATAAAATCGTAACCATAATTTAAGGCCATACACTATAACAATAAAATTAAAGAAATAACGTGTGACACTATTTTAACTCTATAATTTCCTCGCAACTATTCCTATAATCTTACCAAACACCTGCAAGAGTGTCTTCCCACCTCAGACCCTAATTAAATAATTGTTTGGGAAGTAGTTTCATCTTTCTAGAATACAATAACCCAACCGGACAGGAGAGAAGTTATTGCTGATTCGCAATAATTAGAATAGAATTTGAGACAAAGTCTGAGATATATCAATATCATACATAAAATACATGAAACAAATCATTATTGGACATACATAACTGTATTCTGAGGTTATAACTTAATTGGTATATATGCTAATTAATAATTGGCCTTTCGTATTGCATGACAATTACTTAAGGAATTCTATCACTTTACATATGACAAAACTTGAATCTAGCCCATCCAATTTCAAAACCAGCACCCTCGAAAAACAAAATGAAAAAGAAAGATGGCTTGGCCTATCAATTTACAATATGATTTTTGTGCCTCTCCAAGCTCAATAATACAATGTAAATGTAAGATATGAAATTATATTTTGTTCATATATGAAGGGTAGGCATGATATTCATCTCTAATAACGCCACGTGAGAAACACTGATCATGATACACAATTAATGCCCATCAAAACTCTGCGTTCAGACTATTGAAGAAGACACAAGGATTACACAGAACGTGGTGGAATCTGCAATATACAGAATGCAGATGCTGGCTGGCTGCACAAACATTTCCTAGTTGTGTACACTCGAGAACGCCAACCCATATACGTGCTGCAACATGTTTTACGTGCATTATTGTGTCTCACATTAAGTACGTACAACAAACAAGCACCATAAAGAATTTTGGAAAGTAATGGAATTCAAGATAGACGGTTGAGCAACTTACAAAAAAAGCAAAAAATTTATATATGGAAATTTGATCTATTCCTTTTTGTTTGACAAAGAGTTTTTAACTGTTTTTTTCTCATTAATTTGGACCAAATCCTGTGTTCTTATCTAAATATGTTCTTGTATGAAAAGAATATACTTAAAGAGAGGTCGAAGAGAAAGCCAACTTTGATAAGCAGAAAGCATCAGATGACAAATAGTGAGATACAAATCTGCTTCTGCAAGTAATTTGATCTATTTCTTTTTGTTTGACAAAGAGTTTTTTGCATGTTTTTATCTCATTAATTGATTTGGATCTAACCCAATGTTCTTATCTGAATATGTTCTGGTGTGAAAAGAACATCGTTAAAGAGAGATTGAGGAGAAAGCCAATATTGATAAGAAGAAAACATGAGATGACAGATCATGAGATGCAAATTTGTTCCTACCAGTAATTCACAAACATGGTATAGAAGCCAAAGTTGTTTCTGATCTCGCAATTCTATCAACAGAGAGGTTTCAATTTAATTTGTTGCATGAGACAGCTACTCACAACTACGAGGTTGTAATGAATTACTCTCCCCGTCTCTTTTTAGTTTTCATTTTTAATCATTTCATGAAGATTAAAAAAATAATTTAGTGTGTTTATTTTTATTTTATTTTTTAAAATTATCTTTTAGTTTAAAATCAAAATTTATTCTATGTTATTTTTCTCTTTATTCTTATACCAAGAATTTTACAATTACAAAGTCCAAAATAATTGTGAATAAAAAAGGAAATACGATGAAATAGATATTAAGTTAGGCCTGCGAGTCTATAACTTACCATAATCTGAAGAAAGCATAAGCATCGCACATTTATGAGAGCTTGATGAATTTCAAGTCTTGTTGAACCAAAAGGCAAATGCTAGTTGTATAAGCATGTGCTTGAATTGTACATAATCCAATAAGTGGGGTCACTAAAGATGCAATATTAGGGTATATCATTTGTCTTGGATGAAATTATGAATAATCTCGTTTGGTTATGTCTTATTGACAAGAAAACTATAATTATATTAAATAATTTATTTATTTAATATTTTATGTAACAGCTATCATATAAAATGACATATTCTAACTTTAAAAAGTTTTTTTCTTCATCATTATAATATTATATATTATTTTATTAATCACAATATATATAAATAATATGAAAACATTTTAGTTATATACAAGCAAATTAATTTTTTTATAAAAAAAATTTCTGACAAAACAATCAGAAATTTCATTTAATATAAGTTTCAACTTGTTTGGAGGAAAAATACTAATTACATTTAAGTTTTCGTATTTGAGCACACAAATCAATATATGTTTGAAAAGTAAGTTTAATTTAATTCATATAAATAAATGAAAATTTGTGAACTACAATAAAGATTAGTTAGCAATGATAGATTAATCAAATGGCCATGCATGAAGGAAATTAATTGAAGGCGATGGAATTGATCATGTGCTGCATTTAGGTAATACAGCTCTAATGATTGTGTCTCAAATTGAAATTGCATGTGCAGCAATGGTGATATGTGCAAATTAATATTGGACTCCGCAACAAAGGGCGGGATACATGGTGCTGCCCTTTCTATCGTCATAATGACATATTAAGCTCTTCTTAATAATGGTGAAGCTTCTTTGTGAAAAGTAGCTTCATAATTTGAGGTTATGCATTGAAACATATGACTGAAAATATATAAGGAAAAATTCATGATATAATATTAATAGAGTAATGTATTAATATATTATCAAATTTGATTGTTAATATGTTATTATATATCATATAAATTTAATTTTTTTAAAAAAAAATTTAACATATGATTAAATTTAGTGATATACTAAAATCTCTCCCATTTGGCATCAGCATTTATTTGTGTAATTTTTTTCTATGAAAAGTTTTATAATATTTGCAACCTTTGAATGAGAATTTAAACTTTTTGAAAAATTTAATTGGGATATAACTTTTGCCGTTAAAGTTATAATTCTTTATTTTCTTGTTACATGAAAAATTTATATCAAAATACTTTTTAAAAAATTATAAAAAATTTATATACAACATTACAGCTTTTATGATTAAGTGTGAAATGAATTTACAAAATTTTTTAACACAAATCAAAATATTACTCTATTATCCGCTATAATTGGAAGGGTTTTTTTTTGTCTATTTATATTTTTTTTCTTCATCTAGGTGAAAATTAATGATTTAGTTTATAACTTTATAAGCACATTAATAAATTTATTTTATGACAAATTATACTTACTTTTCTTCAAATTTAACCACTTTAGTATAATTATACTCATATTTTTCTATTTTAAAAAATATATACTTTCTTTTATAATACACACATCTTTATCTTTATTTTTAAACATATATTTACCCCTGTTCTAGAAATATAAAACAAGTGAATATATATTTTTCAAAATAATTGAATGTACATTAAAGAAATAAGTATAATTCACCCTTCATTTTATCAGGTGAATCAAAGACATGTCGTATGCAATTCATGTGGTTCAACATGACATTTTTTTTTAATTTAATGATGAGCAATATCTTCCGTACGTAAGTCATGATAATTAAACTTATAACATGTGCATAATTATACATATCAGAGTTGGGTTTCAACAGTTAAATCAGTCTATTAAGATTAAATTTTCTATGTACTCTGTTGACAAAGAAAGTGCTCTTATGATGCTTTAGCTTAGCAGATCTTAATTAGGCATCATTTTCAATAAACACCTACAAACAGTACAACCTTTCAATGTCTTAATAAGTAGAGTTTTTCCATCATTGAAATATCCTCCTTTTTTAATTTTAATGTAAATAAATCAAATAAAAAAAATACATAATTAATTAAACAATCAAAACAATCGCTTTAGTTCTCTTCATTCCATTAGGCATCGTTGGTTGGTGGAATCTTCATAAATATTTCTAAAATAGGTTATTCCAGAATTACCCAAGGGGATCGACTTCTCTTGGGTGTACTAAATTTAAATCGGTAATATTTTTTAATTTACTACAAAAAAAGTAAAATAAAAATAGGTTTATATAAGAAAATTAAGATGTTCTTTCTCTCTCTATATATATATTTAAAATGAAATATAATTTAAATGAAGAAAAATAGAATAATTATATTTTAATATTTATGATATGATATTTAATATTTATTTTACATAGTTTTATATAATAATTTTTCTATTTATTATATAATTAGCTAATTATATTTTATATAAGTGATAATTACATTTAAATAAGTATATTTATATTTTATAATTAATAAATTATATCTATTATAATTTTTAAATAGTGGTGATAAAAGATTAAAGTGAATATTAGTTAAATTATGTAAAGGCAATTTAATATTTTTATTTATAAAAAATATAAATAATTCTTTTTACTAAGAGAATGTGGGAAAATAATTTTTTATAATTTATAAAAAGTAAAAGAATTTCTACTTCCTCTAATTTTGTAATTAGTCGCTAACCAAATGATTAAAAAATCCTATCACTTCTCATTTATTTCTACTAATCAAAGTACTTTTAAATGATTAAAAACACACCCAAAGACAGCGGATTTAAAATCATGGGTGACAAAGTTCTTAGAAAAATGAGAAGTAAAATATATGAAAAGAAGAAATTATTCTCTTTCCTGCATTTTCTCGGTAAACAAACACATCAAAAGACGGCAATTTTTCACAGCTGTTTTGATTTCAGTAGAGGGCTTTTTATCAAAGAATAGGACTTTGTGTTATTATTTCTTGGGTGTCAAAGTTAAAGAAGAGAGGGACAGCGCAAAGAAGAGAAAGGGCTCACATATTAAATAAGTTCTTCATTTGTTTTCTCATGAAAGAGCAAAAAGAGAATTTGTTCGTGCCGTTGTGTTGTCAATTCTATGGTGATCCTGTTCTTTATTATGTGCAGCAATACAACCACCGCATTGAATCATTTAATCCAATTCAACCAACTACTATCTGAAAAGTTGTATAGTTTTGTCACAATTTGTGCAATTATTATATCACCAAAACCGTACCATATTCTTGTAATGGAAAGTAATTAAGACTTTGGTCAGTCACTTCTTTAAAACCATGGTCAAAATTTCGGTAGCATTAAAAAACAAAAAAAAAGTTGATGTTAATCTTCCATTTTAGATGATCGTGCAGACGTAGCACTGAAAAATCACTCCTTTAATTTTTTTAAATGTCATTTAAAGTTAATATATAATAATTAAAAAAGATAAATAATCTTAATTTTAAGAAAGGTATGTTATAATTTACTAATATATTTTTTATTAAAAATTAATTAATAAAAAATTATTGAGTATTTATTTAGATAATAGGATAATATTTGAAAGAAGATAATAAATATAATTTTAATTTTTTAAAATGATAGATAAATAGGAATATTTTTTAAAAATAACAATTAAAAAAATAGAGAAAGTAGTATCATCGTAAGCTCTTTTATTTCGCCAAGAAGTTAATAAAATATTATTTATATATATATATTAATGAAAGAATGACATATTATTTATATATATAGTTTAAAAAATGATATTTAAAATCATAATGGAGAAGAAGAATTTATTTCTTCTCAAATTCTTCATATTTACATTAAATAAGTAAAGTATTATTTTCATTTAATCAATTTATAATTATATTTTATAACAAATATTTTTCACCGCGAAAAAAAAAAGGGAATGATAGCCTCCAACTTAATTTCTTGATTATTTTCTTGTTTCTTTTTCTGTTTTCTAATAAACATGAGACACCCAAACACCACATCAATTAAAGGAAAATGGAGAGTCATGAAAAACAATGCAAAACTTGTTCTTTAGCATATTCTATCCTCGCTTTTATTTTATGATAAAATGAACGAAGATTGTTATTATTATTATTATTATTATTATTATTATTATTATTATTATTATTATTATTATTATTATTATTATTATTATTATTGATAAGTGATTTTGGAAGCATTCTCTTTCGTTCTATTTTATATTAGAAGAAGTGTCGTGTGAGAAGTTATTTTATTATCTTTTATTATATATACATCCAAAATAAAATTTAAAATTAAATTTTGAATGTAAATTAAAAGATATTTGGTATAAGATTGTTATTTAAATTTGTAAAATTTAATTCAATAGATATAAAATATTTAGAATTCAATTTCGATTTTAACTTTTATATATGTAGTATTTTTATTTCTATTATTTTTATATGACAATGGATAATAAGGGGTTATAGCTATTAGAAATTTTAATGTGGACTTCATATTAATTTATAAATAGCAATTAATATTAAATTTTGTCATATGGGTTTTAAATAAAAATGACAAATGGAATCAAACCCTGTATAGTATTAAGACCCAAATGTGAGTTAGTTAGATATAAATCCTATAATGGGTAGAATCCTTGACCCAACCCAATGTACCTAATGACGTCTCTTGCTTTTAGTAATCTAATCCTAGTTTGCGTTATGCCATTGATACTCAAAACAATTTTGTTTTGTTCTCTAAGGGTGAGAAAGTGAATGGTTATGTGAAGGCAGATCCAACCTCATTACAGTGTCGATCAAAATTGTTTTGTAGGAATTTAGAGAAGTAGAGAATTCAATAGCAAATAAAATCTCAAACTCCAGGTATTTAATTATCCAATTCCTTATGATAACATATTTATGTCCTTTACTTTCATTCATCTCATGTTATAATTTAAAGCCAAGGTTAGGAAAATTACTGCATATTAAATATTAATTCTTTCAATTGATATTAGAGTTGGGTTGTGCCTTTGAATTATGGTTGAATTTTGCATAAATTTTATAAATTAAATTTTGGGGCAATTAAATATGTATATTCATATGGCAATTTAACGTGATTTCTATCAATATGCTGGAAAGTTCAGAATTTCATGTATGTTGCATTTAAGGAATAAGTAGTGCATGTTTTTCAAATAGCCTTGTGTGAATATAATTCTCTACTAATTTCTTCCATTTGATGCATGTTCCTAGGCTTTTATATGGCCATGCAACAACATGTATATGCATTAGTCATATATATATATATATATGTTTGTATATTTTAGTGCTCATGATGATTATTGTTATTCTTGCTATATTGATAATCAATTCTAGTCATGAGTGTGGCCTATATCCATGTGTTAGTTGTGCAAATGTAAATAATTGACTTATATTTCTTGTGATTTCTATATTTGCTATTTATGTGTTTAGAGCAAATAAGGTTCTAAATTCCTATCTAGGCAGTTGTGCTATTTTTCTACATATTGTTGTATGCATTTATTGGCACAAAATATGTAACTATGTGTTCTTGGAAATTATCTGCAACCAACTCATTCTTGATTACCTCTTGATTAATGCATGGTTGTTTTGCATTCAATAAAAAAAATTTCCCAAGAACCCAATGTAAATGTATCTAAAACCTTAATATATGCTTTGTAAGTTTTGGATAACGATAAGAGAGAAAAACAAAAGTAGTGATAATTGGGTATTCTAAAAGGAATTTTGTCATGTGAGAAATATTATAAAACATGTAAAAATGCCCCTTGAAAATCCAAAACCTCCATAATCGTGAAATATCTATTTTAGAATATTTAAAATTGCAATTCCCAATCATTTTTTTAAGTAAGAAATCATCAAACTAGGTAGTGGAAGGTTAGATAATGGGTTTTGGGTGAGAATAGCATTGAGAATTGTACAAAATAGGGTGAAAATGGCCGGGTCAATATTAGGCTGGAACTAGGTCATACAGACCTGCGTACGTAACTTTCAACTAGGCAAGACGAGCTACAATGTGCATGCACCTTGCCTAACCGCATAGTCAACACATGGGGGTTATATGCCTTGTTGGTAGTGGTGTGCATATTGATGGACTTTACTCTCTGAACTCTTTTTAATAGGAATTTTTCTAGAATTTTTTGTAATAAAATTTATTTTAATCATTTTTGTCCATTTTATTTGAATATTCAAATGGGCTTATTTTAACCTTAATTTTTCACTATGTGTTCTGTGCCATATTATCCACCATCTAAAATTGTTATGAAATTTGTGGACACTATTTGTGTATTTTAATAATTTTCCAAGTTATGTTTGTTAAAAGAAAATTACAAATGACTTGCACTGTGCTATGAAAAATTTGTGTAATTGCATATTTACTTTTGTAGGGCCAATTGCATAAATTTTTTTATTTAATTTTGATAAGAAATTATTTGTTTAAAAGGAAGAGGTTGTATTAATGATATAAATGCCCTTTAGCATCATGTTGTTAATATAGTTCACTAGCTATAATGTAAGTATGGAGTTGAATGTTATGCATCTAAAATACTTAAATACCTTTTTGGTACTTGTGTTTTAAGGCCTTGACATTTAATTTTTTATATTATGTTGTAAAGTCTAAAATGCCATTTTTTATGTTTGATTTTATGACATGATATTATGTAAGGTTACATATTTAAATATTATAAGGAGAACACTAGCATGGTTATATTATACATGCATTAATGGTTGATATATTTTTTTCTCAGTCGTTATGTAACAAAACTTTTAAAAAAATGCTAAATGGGATAAGTTGTATTTGATAAGGCCTAGTTCTAAATAATGTATTTAACGATTTTAAGTGTAAAGCATACTATAAGCTCAAATTCGAGTATAGCACAAAATTGAAATATAAAAGGTGTTTTTACTTGAATTGAGTTGATTTGGTGGTGATTTTAGACGAAATTATCAAATGAAATATCCTTGAATTGGTAAATGTTTAACCTATATATTTTAGATAAAGAAAATCCTTGAAATCAAATTGAGTAAAAAAGGGTTATTAATTAAGAGAACAATCGATAATGAGATTGAAGGGTTATTAAGGCCCATTATGGACATTATTTTGGTTTGATTTAACAAAATAAAATTTTTGATTGTTTTATGTATATATACAAAATGTTTTCCACCAGATTTTGTTAACTTGAAAAATGTTTTACAACTAGAGATAGGTTTTGTTCATGTTTGACATTATACTAGAAACACATAGTATTTTAGATAATTTCAATAATGAAGGTTTGTTTGGACCGGTTGTCAAGTTATAACAAATAAAATTTAATTTTAACATGCTTTAAAGTACATGCTTTGAAAAGGTTATTTGAGATTTTATAAAATCCAATTTTCAAAGTTTGACCCTAGTTCCATCTTTAGGGTTTAATAGGATTATTCCATTTAAAGATGTCCTAAGATAATGGAAGATTATCAAACTTTCCAAAAGGCAAGAGTAAAAAACTAAACACAATTTTATGTTTAAGGGATGCTCAACTGTATTTGTAAGTTTATGATTAGGTTGGTTAATAGTTAATAACTATTTTAAAAAGAAGGTGCAATTCATCAAAGACTCTCTTCTCTTGACATTTTTTTTAAAACTTCTTTATAGTCTAAAGTAGCTCATTTTAATAGAAACCATGTTAGTTGAAGAATAGAGTAGCTTGAGAAGAGAGTAACTTTCTTAATTAGTAACCTGATAGCTAAATAATTTTTGGAAAGTGAGAATTAGAAATATCTTTTTACATAGTTATAGTAAAGATTTTTTTCTCTTAACATTTTTTTAAACTCACTTATAGTCTAAAGCAATTTGTTTTAATGGAAGCTATGGAAGCTATGAAAGCTATGTTAGTCAAAGAAGAAAGTAGCCTGAGAAAAAAGTAGCCTTCTTGATTAGTGACTTAATAGCCACATAATTTTTTAAAAGTGAGAGTTAAAAATATTCATTTATACAGTCATATCTTATTTTAGTAAGATTATTATTTTTTTTAATGTTAAAGAAAGCAAGATAGATCAATGTATGATGAATTCGAGCATTTTAGTAGTTTTGGATATATATAACCACATTGGTCATGGTCAAGATGTGTTAATCAAGATAAAATAATTAAATCAAACTTAGTTAAAGGCCTGGGAATAAAGTGTGTGGGCCCAAAATTGTATATGTTATAAGCTCATAAGCTTAAAATTGTTCATGTAGTGGGCCTATATTATACAAATCTCGGGGGCATTTGACTTGTCTACTTTTTGTAGCAAAAGAGTCTAATATATCAATGTGCTCTTATATTAATTAATCCAAAATGATTTTATTAGGCTTAAATATTTTCTAAGTAACAAAGGTTATCCTATATATGTTGGTTGTTAGTAACTTGTTGTTGATTTAGGTCAATGGTTCTAGACTGCAAATGCTTTTGTATCTATATGGTATAATCGTTTATACATTAATCTATAAAAGATCAAGAGATCTTGTATATATACGTTACTCAAACTTATTCTATCAATTGTCTAGGTGGTTATGAAATTATAACTGGATATGTATTAAGAAACACTGTGTTGAGGAATTATTGTGCTATCAATTGCAACAATCTCCATTAAAGGGTAAGGCATGTCATGTATAACAAATTACTTATTAAGTTGACAAGTTAAAGATTTTTTAACTTTAACCAAATTTATATCATGATAATGTTGTTGAAATGAATTTTCTCTCAATAATAATAAATTTGCCCATAAAAAGGCTTTAAATTGAAGTACCTACTGGTGAGAAAGAAAATATGTAAGTATATTACTTAATTTCCATAAATCGTATGCTCGTGAATCCATTAACCAAAGTCTTAGGGTGAATATAAAAGCATGATCATATGAATAATATGAATTTGCCTAAGCCTTTTCTAGTATTCTAGGTTAACGAGAGTTTTATTGATATGAGCTCATTAATATCTTGCGATATGTTTAAACGAAATATTCATAATAAGATATTTATAACATTGTCATATATTATACACATTTTAGTTATGATATGTGAGTGTAGACGTTTAGATTTAGCTCATTGTTGTAAATAAAGATATTTATACTCTATCTCATTAATATATTAAAAATATTAATTTTCATGAGGTATTTTAAGTGGATGTTGGGACAATTATGTAGGAAATTTAAGGTTTATATTCAATCACATTAAAATATTATAAATTCTATTATACACATTATATTTAATCATTTGGTAAGTAAGGTGTTAGTATTCAACATGTTTTATATTCCTTCGGATATAATATTTAGCGTTGTTAGATGCATATGATTTTAACTAAACTTGTGGGTGAGATAATACTAATTTTAACATTAATTCTTTTCAATAAATCATTATTTATAAATTAATGTAAATTCAAGTGGGAGATTATTAAAAAATTTAATTTGGACCTCACATTAATATATATATGACAATTGATGTTAAATTTTATCATGAAAACTCTAAATAAAAATGACAAATGAAATCAAGTCCTGTATAGTATTATAACCTAAATGTAGGTTAGTTGGGCATGGATCCTATGATAGGTAGGATTCATGACTAATTCAGTATATTTAATGAGGTTCTCAGATTCTAGTAACTTAACTCTAATCTAGGTTATTTCATTGATATTCAAGACAATTTTATTTTATTCTCTGAGGGTGAAAAAGTGAGTGGTTATGATAAGGGCATATTCAACCTTATAACAATATCAATCAAAATTGCTTTGCAGGAGTCTGAAGAAGTAGAGAATTTAATAGCAAGTAAAATCTCAAACTTCAAGTATTTGATTACATAATTCCTTATGATAACATATTTGAGCCCTTTACTTCCATTCATCTTGTGCTACAATTCAAGGACAAGATCCATAAAATTACTACACATTAAATATTAAGTCTTGCAATAGTTTATCATTATTTTTCTCGCTAAATTTGTTTGAGCAAATTAATCTCTGATGGATTTAATAACTTTATCAAATTTTAATATTAGTATATATTTTCAAGAGACTAATATACCATGCTTTAGCTAATTGAATAAGAACTTTAATAGTATAAACCAGCTATTTTAAAGTTTAACTAATTGAAGTAATACAATTTTGGATTTAATTTAATTCTATCGTATTAAAAAGGAGCGAGTTTGGACGAAAATTACTTCCAAATCGTGTAATTTAAAAAGATAAAAAGTAAAAAAAGGAAATGATTGTATTTTAACCATTCATGATCGGTCAAAAGGGCAAGATGACAATGTTGGGGAGAAGAAAGCCAAGTTGTGCACAAAAATAAGAGAAGAGTGTAATTCAACGCGTATTAGGCTGTCTTATCTTCCAAATTGACAATGAGACAACTCAATTATGTCATTTTCTCCACATTCTTGCATTTCTGTTTCCCGCATAATTGATATATAAAATGCACGTGACTGAGTTACGAAGAATAAATATATTTTAATATTTTGATAAAAATAAGATTTATAAATTAATAAAGATATTTTAAATATATACTTATATTTATGTAAAATTTTTAAAACTTAATAAGAGCTTCCGTTAAAATACAAATAATTCTGTGGCTAAAAACGCATATTTGTTGGGTCCATCTTCACCTAATTCACATGCCCTGAATCCCATGCCGACTCCCTGAGCCAAACAGTTCTTCCTATCATCATCATCTTTTCTTCTTCTGCCATCTGTTCCTTTGCTGTGCCACACATCTCTGTTTCACTTCTCTCTTTCTTAACCAAGTGCGGATTCAAATAATTTGGGCTTAGTGTCTCCTAATTATATGTTGTCTAGGAGAGCACAAGCTAATCAAAACAAACATAACTTTTTTATAATTATAGAGTCTGTTTTTTTTTTTTAAAAAAAAATTATTTTTGAAATGTATTCTTAAATCTTTGTTTTAAAAATAAAAATAAAAATAAGAACAAGTTTTAAATTTTCTGAATTTATTTTTTATTTTTGATAATAATTTTTTAATTAAATTAAACTTTTGATTATTTATTTCATCAAATATTATCTATTTATTATTATTTGTAAATTCAAAAAAAAAATTTGAAAAATTTTTTAAAATAACTTTTAAGAATAATTTTTTAAAAATAAAAATAAAAACACAATCAAATATATTCATAATTTTTTTACTATAATTTTTTTTTGAAAAAAAGAAAGAATACGAATAACTAAGCGTAAGGCGATTAACATCGGTTATCTCCTCAGATCACATGGCGGACTGTGAAACATATATCAAGGGAGTTGGAAAACTTATCAAAAAAAATTTTGGTTGGATGGGAAACAGTTAAGATGAGTGAAATTGAACATTTAGTTATTCAATTTCGAATCCACGCTCGTTCACTTTAGAAAATTCGACTTTAAGCTTGATTGTTGCACAAGTGTAATCAAATTTAAATAAGATATGATATATTTAATGATTATTTTCGGTAAATAATAATAAAAAATATAATGATAAGCTTAATTTTGACATGATTTTTCTTTTCTCTGTCTTTTCAGCTAATTTTTCTTTTTTTTCCCCTTTTTCTTAAAAAGATCATAAAATGATCTTTGCATATTATACTATTGCTCGCATATTTTATTTTTTATTTTTGGAGAACAAAATCAATGAATTTATTTTGTAAAAACAAAATTATATATATAATTTCAACAAAATTTCAAAATTTATGGGTCCTAAATTAAATGACCTTTCGGCTTTGATTGTCGTAAAGGTACACTCTCACTTTTAGAAATTCAATTTAGTTAGTATATTATGGGAAGAGTTTGCAAACATCCTAACCCCATCAAAATACCAAAAATTTCAAAAGTTTTTTTTTTATCTTTTTCATTGACAATGATTTGATATCTTCTTATATCAAATTGTTTAAAACAAATAATCACCTGATATCATCCACCAACTCGGTGGTAAAAAGATTAAGAGTAATCATTGAAAAATATTTTTTATAAAATATAATTATAAAATGTTAAAATAAAAAGAAAGTATTTTATTTATTTAATATTAAATATAAAAATTTTAAAAAGTAACTTTTCCTATTTTTAAAAAATTTGATTTCCTTCATTTTTAATTTTTTAAGTATTATTTTTTTATTCATTAATATAAATAATATATCACCTTTTTATTAATATATATAAATAAAAATTTAAAAAAAATACTTTCCGATAAAAAAAAAGAGCCTAAAACGATTTCTTAAATTTTATGAGATTGCTAAAAACATTTCCTCTAAATTTGCTCATAATTTTAGTCGAGAATATTTTGAAAAGAAGGCGTTCAAGATAATGATGCTATTCCAAATTTAGCGTTGGTCCATGACTACCAATAATGATCGGTTTGACTAAAGAAATCAGTGCCGAACTTTGTGGGCGTATATTTGATGATTGATACCATCAGGTTTCAATTCTACCTATTTTCACCGGTACAAGGTAATTATTGCATCTAATTTATTAATTTAAAATTTTAACTTAAATTATTAAAATAATTATATTTAATATCTTAAATATTATATTTAAATTTCAAATCTAACACACGTGAGATTTATAGTTATATAATAACATGCATAATGTTATTAAAACTATTTTTTTTATCAATTTCAAATGTCACTAAACATCAAATTTTTAAGAATAATGATTTAGAATGTTGCTTTTGGTGCCATAAACGTTGAAAGTATATTCTATCAAACAAAAACATATGATTTTAATGAAATTATACTTTTCCACTTACCTATCAACCAATTAAATATGTTTTGAGCATCCAAGAAACGGTATTCTAATAGTTAAATGTCAAGTATTTTGCTTTAGTACTTATTCAAAATTTACCACCAAGAAGCGGGATAATATAAGAGAAGAAAAATAAGATATGTTTATCCCTAGAATTCTTAAAATATTTATGAATAATTTTAATTTTTTTTGACATGCTGACATTTTCTGAACAATAATACCATATCCATTAAAAATAGAATTTAAAATTAGATTTCAAATACTATTTAAACATTATTATTAAATACAAAATAATAAAGTAAATTTATGAAATTCAATTTAATGAATATAAAATATAAAATTTAATTTTGAATATTATTTTTGAGATTTCTAACATTTTTGTTTTTAAAAAGAGGAGTTGTATTTAAAAAAAATTGCATTAGAACTTTCATTGTCAAAGCTATAACTCTTTTTTTAGGAAAAGTTGTAAAATTATTAAGAAATCATAATTTATCTACAAAAGCTTGAAAATAAAATTTTTTACACAAGAATATATTGCGTACCAGATCATGCATTATCCAATTTGATAGCAACTAATCCCATAATTTAATCTAAAATTATTGTACGTCTTAAGAAATTAAAAATGAAAAATCAAGATAATAATTAAGAATGCAGCTTTTTTCAACATATTTTATGAGATGGTATTTTGGTCACGATCGTCGGCGACATCACACAGAGAAAACAGATCACCTACTAATTGACCCAAAGGGCAAAGCAAGTCCTAGACCACGGAATTATTATTTCTGCTATTTCCATAAAATTCAAAATTTAAGTATTACTTACTTATTTTAATAATATAAAAGGTTTTCTTTTCAATTTTAACATTCAATTTTTTTTTCAACTGTGAAAGGGGTAAACCATTCAATATATATATACAAAATAATATTAAGTTTCATTACTTCATTAAAAATGTCAATAATTTTCATATTTATTTAATTATAATATCAAAATATTTTATTTATTAAAATATAAAAATATTAACATCAAAATGTTTACAATTGCACCGAGAATATTTTTTTTAATCTAATAGGTTCAATAGAATTATGTGAAATTTAAAAATATTCTAGATTCAGTGTAGAATTTTAATCTCAATTGTTGAAAGTATTTTTATTGAGAGAAATTTATTATTTATTAATTTTATTTTGAATAAAAATTAATCTCATATTTAATGATAAAAAAATATGTAAAAATCCAAATAAAAAATATATTCTTAATTTTTTTTGTTAGTAAATAGAGATGCCAAGGCCATCAGCGTGGCTATCTACTCTTCTTTGTACAAAGAATAATTCTTTTATTATAATCTCACCAAAGCGCGCATCAACAACGTTCAATATATTTTATCTTTTTTACTAATCACGAATAAAGTAGTAACTTAGTACCGTTAGTGGGTTTTTTCAAAGATAAAATTAATAATTTTACCCTTATAATTATAAAATATTATTAAAATTACTTTTAAATTATATAAAATTATAATTTTACTCTTTTATACAATAATTTAAAGATAAGATTATTTATACAAATTTATATATGAGTATGAAATTATATATGTAGATAATTATTTATAGATAAATTATATCTTAATATAATTTAAAAATTATTTTATTAATATCTTATAATTTTATGGATGAAAGTATTCCTTCCATTCTGTATTATGTATCGTATCTTTCTTAAATTTTTTATTTATTTACTTTTTGTTATTTTTTAAATTTAATAATGTATTAAATATTTTTATTTTTATTTTATATTTTTATTAATAAATACTTTATTATTTTATATTTTTATCTTAAAATATTTTAATAAATCTATTCTATTTGCCTTTCTTCATTTTTGACGCATAAAATAAGGGAGAAATTTATACATGCATTTAAATTTGATCATAAATTTTAAATAAAGAAAAAATAAAATAAAAATAAATTTAATTTTGAATTAAAGAATAATTTTAAAAAAAAATTATAAAAAATAAATAAATAAAATTATTTTTTAATTTTTATAAAATTGATTAAGTATAATAAATAATAAGAAGCAAGCGGATATTTATTTTATCTTTTTCTTGAATTAATAAAAAGTTGAATTAATTAAAAACGCAGAACAAGTGAAATTCATAAACTAACCTCATCAGATCGCATGAAATTGCAGATTGTGCCATTTTCACGAGCCTTTGTCACTGTTCTTCACGTTAACGCATCGCATTGTTGGAAAGAGGGATCACGAAAAGATTATTATTAATACAAATCAAAACAAAAACCCATCAGCCGCTGCCTAACGCGTTAACGACATATATCGAAAACATAGAAAAGACGTGAACCCAATCATTCGATGACACGTGTCCAGAGAAAACGCGGATTTGTAAGATGCCTCGCATTCAGCGCAACAGAAGCGGGTTTGCGCACAACTTCGTGTGTGATTCGGTCTCGTTTGGATGGAGAGATACCCAGTATTTTACTATACGAAAATTTTATTTTATAAAAAGATAAATAAACATAAAAATATATGAAAAATTTTGTGAAATTTTTATGATTATTTTTAAAAAATTTAGTGAAAGACACCCACTATACCTGTTTAACGTTAAGGTAGTTATATTGTATCCTATTTAACTTTAATTTTGAAATTTTAAAAATTGTATTCTATTCATAAAAAAATTATATTCTTAAATTACATAAAAATTTAAATTAGTACTTACAATTCATTTAATTAATAATTATTTTATTAAATTAAGTATTTTTTTTGAAAAGTTTGGCTAAAATTATGATATTATTATTTGTTGATTTATTTTATTATTTTTATACATAATTTATATGTTACATAATTAATAAAAATTAAATTACATTTCAAAAAATCTTAATTAAATACTTGAAAAGAAATATAGTAAACCAACACACTTATATTGTTAGAATTCTTGGTATCATTTGAACTACTTTTTGGGGGGAAAAATTCTAATATCGAAACATTTTATAAATATTGTTAAGTATCATTTTTTAACTTACTAATATAATTTAATAAAAATATCTATATTTGATCAGAAATCAATTATTATTATATTGATAAATTGAAAAAAATAATACAACTAATAACTTTTATATGAAAATAGTAATGATTGTTGAATTAAAAAATTATATAATTATTATATTTATATAAAAATAATAATAAATTTTCAGCGTTCACGTTATTATTATTATTATTATTATTATTATTATTATTATTATTATTATTATTATTATTATTATTATTATTACTGGTTTTCATTGACAGAAAGCCGTGTGATTTCGGCTAGCTACCAATTTTGGGATGGATTGATGAGATCAACACTAGCAAGTAATATCCTATGTTTTAGTATATTAAGAATCCGAGCTTCCCCTATTAAAAATATGCGTTTATGTGATTCTCCCAATGCAAGATTTGCACGCTCTTTTATTATGTGAAAAAAAATTAAAAATTGTGCTTACACTTACAGTACAGTATGCACAAAGTTAATATTTTTTTAACAAGAGTAGTAGCATTTATACTAATTTCCATCTATTTTATTGAAAGAGTACTCCGTTAAAAAAAATCTTATTTTATTCATCCGAAGTAATGCTTGGTTCGTAGAATCATATATTTTCAGAAATGTAATCAAGAAAGTGTACATTCTTGAAATATGATTCATGAAAATTTAATTAATAGGAATATAATATTCCTATATTTGATTTACTATAAATTTTCTAAGAAATATTTTACCAAATTCTTAAATAAGTTATACTACTATATTTGATTCATATTTGATATTCTTTAAGAATTTTCATATTGTTTAAAAAATACCCTTATCAAATTTTTTATTATAAAATATAATATAATAAATCATATTTTTATTTAAAACCACATAAATAATAAAAAAAATTAACACCTAATAAATTAAATTTCAATATTTAACATCTAAAAATTTGTTAATATATATAAATATTTTATGCTTTACTATACTTTAATATTTATTATATTTTAATATTTTATACGTTATTATTATTATTATTAGTATTATTTTTATTATATCAATTTTTAAAATGAAGTGAGTGTAATCTATTAGATCAATCTTATACTTGGTATTTCTATTTTTATAAAATTCTAAATTTTTACGGTTAAATTATTTTTAAAATTATATTTCATATTGGTATTAAATTTTATATTATAATTTCTTCTTTAATATAAAAATATTATTATATATTTTATATATAAATATGCTTTTTTAAAGAAATTTCATGCTCGTTGTATTATTTTTTAATGAAAAATATATATGTATATATATAATTATAGTAAAATAATTTTTTTAAACATTAGGAACAACAATAGAAAAGAAATTATAGTTAAAAATTAATATTATTGTATATCTTAATAATAAAAATATTTTAAAAATAAAGTGATAAATATTTTTTAATTTAAATTAAAAATTATTTAATAAAATAATAAATTAAAAATTAATTGTGAGGATAATTTTATCTTTTTATTTTAACATCAACATTCTCATCTTATGAAAATTTGATTCCTACTTCTTTTATGAGAATATTTTGGGGAAAGTTGGACCAAAATTATTTTCAAGAATGTAACATTTCCATACTTTTTTTTCAAACCTTGAACTAAATATGAAAAATATAATATTTTCTTAAAACATTCTCAAGAATATTAAAAGTATTTCATGAATCAAACGCCATCTCATATCTATATAAAGGGTTAATAATGGAGCGAAATAAAAATAAATTAACATTTTCTGATTTTATATCTTATTGTTAGATATAAAATATTATATTAATTTATATTTTATGATTAGAAATAAAATTTGTTTCATTTCAAAAAAATTTCATAAAAATTCTTAAGAAATGATAAAAATAAAAAATAAAAATATTAATATTAATATAAAAAATCATAAATTTATTCATAATTATTAAATAATTTTAAATATTAGTAAATAAAAAATTAAATTTGAATATTTTAGACATATATAATCAATAAAATATTATACTATAAGTGTAAAATCATATATAATTAATTTAAATAATTTAAAATTAAAAAAATTTGATACATAGATAACAAAGAAAATTTGTTTTCTATCTTCATCATTTCAAGTAAAATTTAAATTATCAAAATAATAAAAAATATACATATATATGTATATGTGTATATACATTAGTATATAAAAGTAAAAATATATTAATTTTATAATAATAAATCAAAATAATATATTATTTTTTCATCTCCACTATTATGTTTGGAATGAAAACTTACCTTCTTCTTTACCTTGTGGGATAAAAAAATCATATCATTCATAAATTTTATTGGAACGAGCCCTGCGAGACAATATAAATTTGAGGTATTTTATTATTCCCAACCCTCGGTAATGAAGTAATATAAAGTGAGAAAAATCGGTGAGGATAATATTTCTCTTTTGATAATACAAGCTTGTGGTCCTTTTTTTTAACAAAATTATGAGTTTATTTTTTATACTTCATTTCAATTTTTTTTACTAAAGAGAAAGAATTTAAATTTAATATATTATAAATATAAAATAATTTTATATTGATCTTTATTTATATATTATTACACTAATAAAAAATTATTAAAACTCTTTAATACTTTAAAATTTTTGTTCATTATTTTTTTCTTTTTTAATCATTGATATTATAAAATATTTAAAATTGATGAAAAAAATACTACGGTAAGCACCAAAGAAAATTCTGCAATTTTGTAGTCATTATCACTTAATTATTTGATGTGGCATTAATTAGAAGTTATATGTGAAACTATGCTCCTCACTTTCGCTAGGATTCACATCATTTATTTTATTTTATTTTTAAAATAGATAAACTATAATATATTATTAATGTAATAATATACTAGTATGCCATTAAATTTAATAATATATAAATATGTTTTAAATTTATTTAATATGCTATAAAATAATATATAAACATTCAAATCTAATATTTTACTTAGATATCATTGCATTAATAGTATATCACAATATTTTTATTAATTCACATCATTTATTCAATTAATATGTATAGGTCGCGTACTTTATATGATCTACATACACGTGCTTTGATAAAAAAACTTGGAGCACTGCACTCATAAGACGGGACGAAAGATGATCAAATCCAAGCATATTTTGGTAAAAACTAATAATCGGTATGATCTATATCTCGAATAAAATAGCTACGCTCATGACGTAAAAAATAATAATAAAATTAAAAATGAAAGAAGAACGGTATGCTTCTTTATAAATTTTAGTATCTAACTTAAAATTTCAGAGGAATTACTGTGAAATTAACCACAAATTGTTCCCTAATGGTAGTGTTTTGTATTTAAATTATGACAAGTATGGAATTATTAATCCCTAAATATGTAAAAATTTCTCTTTAATTTTTAATAATATTCTCTTTTACAAAAAAAAAAACCACGAATTGTTGCATTTATAGCACTAGTTACCACTGATATGAGAAGAATTTTTCCTTTTATAATAGAGATGAAAATTCCCATACGTTGAAAAAGAACTTAAAATAATAGCAGATATTTTTAATTTACTAAAAAGTACTGACACAAAAGATATCTTTTTAGTGTGGAAATCTCATTTTGTCTAAAATCAATAATTCTTACAAGTAGTTGAAGTGTGCAAATTGTTCAAGGAATGGTGCACCTTTGTTTCATGTACAAAAGTGGGAAATTAATACCAAAAATAAATATAAAAAGTAGTGGGAAATGACAATACCTTCTCTCTCTCACCACATACCAATTAATACATCAGCCCATGCTGATTTATGTCCATGACATTCCATTCTTATTTGCTTCTTTCATTTCTTTTTTAAATGTCGATTGATGCATATGGATTACAAAAAATAATAAATAATTTTAATTTTTAAAAAATAAATTATAATTTATTAAAATATCATCTAATAAAAATTAATTAATATATAAAATTATTGAATTTTTATTTAAATGTTATAAATAATATTTAAAAAATAATAAATGCAACTTTAATTTTTTAAAATGATAAATATATGAGAATAAATTTTCTATGAAACGATAAAAAAAAGAAATAAAGGAATTTTTTTTATTTCTTAAGCTATAGAGACCCTCTTAATAAAATATGCATGCCATTTATTAATATTCATTTAAGATTCTTTTCCCAAAAACAAATGTGAATGGCACATTTTGTTTTGAGTTTTAATGAAAGAACTAATTAGAAATTCCTTGCTTTCTGAGTTGAGAATATAAATGCTCTTTATGTCAAAGTTTTTGTGCTATTATTTGAAACTATTGCCTTGCATCACTATTATCCAACTTTTTTTTTTGATATCTTCAAGATTTTGTTTGGATCGCGAGAAATAAGAGGAAAAAATAAATAAAAATATATAAAAATATTTTTTATTGTGTTTGATTGAAAAAATAAAAAAATAATTTACCTTTAGTTGGTTGAATAGAAAAGTGAGGGAAACAAAAGTTAATGTATTTAAATGATAATAATATCCCTCAATCACAATAGTAAGAACTCTTGCATTAGTATTAATCCCTTCCCTATGTTTCAGGTACGACAGAATATTCATTCACAAAAATAAAAATAACTTTGTCTTTACATGTAAATAATAATATTTTTACAATTAACAAATATCTACAAATTAAATTAATAAATAAGTGATATTTATTATTGAAAATAATAACAATTAGTGATATTGATAAAATAAATTTCATAAAAGAAATAGAATTTAAATTTAATGCATTGTCAATATAAAATATTTTATATTCTCAATAAATTGAAAGATGATTCATTGTTAAAAAATTTAAAAATAATTAATAAATTTTATTGATAATAAAAAAAATTTAACTATTTTTATATGATGTGATAATTTAGAAGTAAATGATAGTGTAAAACTTATTTATATCAATGATGAATTAAATTTAAATTTCAAGTAAAAAATGTCACACTTCAACTATTCCTTTTTAGTGTCATTTTAAAAAAATTATTTTTATTTATTTATTTATTATTTTATAAATTTAATGTTACAATTATTATTTTCTTAAAAATTGTCCATATTTCTTAATTAATTCTTAAAAAATTTATCTATTAATTATTTTTTGTAAAAATATATTTATAAATCACAATTCTTCTCTTCTAAAATTGAAGCTATTTTTATACATTTAATTCAAATAATATTTTAAATATTAAAAATAAAATTCAAAAATAAATAAAGGAAATAAATATTACTCCTTTCATTTCTTTTTATTTGTCATATTTTAAAAAAATTATTTTTTTATTTATTGCTTTATAATTCTAATAAAATATTAAATATTTTTTTTAAATTTACTCTTCTTTTTAATTAATAAATGTTTCATTATTTTATGCAACCAACCCACTTACATTTATTTCATTACATTTATATCTTTATTTTTAATTATCTTAAATTTTGTGCATAAAGAGTAATTTTGAAAAATTTACTAATAATAAATAAATTAAATTATTTTTTAATATATAAGAAATCAATTAATTGTAATAAATAAATAGAAACGAAGTATTATGAATAATTATTAATTATTATTAAAACCAATTAAATAAGTTGCATTAAATTAATATAATTACCGATAAAATGAGTTATAGTTAAGAAAGACGATGGATTTTATTTAAGTTAATAAAATTTAATAAAAGAAGTGGTAATAGTAATCAATAAAATTTAATAAAATTCTCTCTCCTGAAGCAGGATGGCCCCAGACCGCGTGCTGGCATCCAACAAATCTATTTAAGGGTAAGGGTAAAATTGAAAGATTATTTTATCATCTTCGTTTATTAAAATTTCTCTTCCATGAGCGGAGAGAAAAAAAAAATGATGTGACCCCACGCTAAATTTTTACTTAAATTTGTATTTTCCCTATTTTTAAGTGAAATCCATTTTCCTATTTTATTTTTCTTCTCCAATTTCTTCCAAAATTTATTCATCCAAACAATGGATAAAAGATTTTTTCAAAAAAATGATAACAAAGGGAGTTTCCCAATATTTTACAGCAAAGAAGATACACAAATTTTACTATGTGCATATACCTTTATTTTTTTTAATTCTATATATAATTATATATTATTTAAAATATTTTTATTAATTTTTCAATTTTATTCCTACTATAATATTATAATGCGTTTGTCATTGACAAATGAAAATATCAGTCGGATATTGAAATTGAAGGGAGATACCCACTAAAAAATTAATACAAAACTCATTATACACGTATTATAGTCTATTTAAAAGTGGTCTCATTATATTTACCAAAAGAAACTAGTCTCGTCATATAATTTTTTACACATTAACTATCAAGAGACTTAAATTTAATTTTTTAACAAATTATTTAGATTCTTGGCTAATAGGTCATACTCAATACTTCATAACCCTCCATTAACATAAGTTTAATACTCCCTTTATATAAATATTATTAAATATATTATTTATCCAATCTCATAATCTTAATTTTCTTAAAAAACAGTTAATTTTCTGTTAAGAATAAATATTTTTTATCAGATCATATTATTAAATTAAAAAATAAAACAATTTACAATATTTATGGAGTAAATTTTAGTATTAATATAGCATTAAGATTTTTTTAAAATAAGATCGATTTTAAATAAATTAAGAAGAATTTGTGAAAGAGGAGAGGGTAGAAGTAAGATTATAATTCAAAATATAATATAATGATTTTTTGTAAATATATTTATTGACATTAACTGCAGCTGGATACGCGTCATTGGACTTTTATGGAACTATAAATAGGGCATCTTGCTGTGTCTAGTTGTTCATGCAAACGGTCAAGCAAACCATAAAAGGTGCTTCCTTCCTACTCACACCATCGTTGTTTTCCCATCTGTTATCATGTTATATAGTTATTAACCAGTTGCTTTCTATGTTATTTATGGGGTTTGGAACTTATGGGTATGTAACACAATACAAGCCACTAGATGAAAAAAGTCATTGACTAAGTCAACTCATCTAGTGGCTTGTATTGTGCCTGGAAGTTTGGAACCCATTGGTATGTAGCACAATACAAGCCACTAGACGAGGAAAGTCATTGACTAAGTCAACTCATCTAGTGGCTTGTATTGTGCCACATATCCATGGGTTCCAAACTCCTATGGGTAATATAGAATTCCCCTATTAACCAGAATTCCTCTATTAACCAAAATTCCCCTATTAACCATTGGGAAAGTAAAAACCAAAAAAATAATTAACTATAATATAGCATTGACATTGCAATACATTAATATATTATTAAATTTAATTATTAATTTATTTTTAAATAAATTATTAAATTTAATTTTTTTAAAAAATTAAATTTAATGTATAATTAAATTTAATAATACATCAATATATTATTACATCAATTTTCCGGTAGTGTGCCCCCACAAAAATTAACTTGTTCTGCCTACCTACAATACTTTTTCAAATTTAGGCATGCAAGGGTTAAACCCAGTTTATAGTATAATTTTTCTCCAAGAATGCTTAATATAAGTTTCCCCTTTTCTCTAATGAAATAAATGTATAAGACCCAGAATGAAATTTATTTATTTTTTTAAAGGTGTGGGTGGAAGAATGAAAATAAGAGAATCAGGATAATTTTTTATTTCTCTCCTGCAACTAGAAGCAGAAGTGCGGTTTTTTTTTTAAAAATAAACAATATGAGATTTTGAATAAAATTTAATATTTTATAAGTGAAAGTGACATTTTGAATGGAAAAAAAGCATAGTTGAATGGGAATTTAGCATTGCCTACACTTGTATTTTTTTAAAATGAGTAAATATAATATTTAATTCTTCATTTATAAATATGATAATTATTATATTTTTAAAATTTTTTAATTAATATTATTAATTTTTTATTTTTATATTTATTATGATTATTCATTAATAATACAAAAATAAATAGTGAAAAAATAAATATATATTTAATATTATTAAAATAAAATTTGCCAATTTGTTTTAATATTACAACTGAAAAAAATGAATAATTATAACAATATAAAAAATTAATAATATTAATTATAAAATTTAAAATATATCATTATTATTTTTATAAATGAGAGATTAAAATACCCATAATTAGTGGACATATTTAGAGGTTACTTGTTGGTCATTTACTAAATTAATAAGGATAAAAGTAAAAATACAGTGCAATCTTAATGTTCTAAAGCAAATATAAAAATTTCTTGGGAAACTACAAACGAGTATATGTCAAGTTTAGCTGCATTATTTGAAATTGTTTTCTTTTTACTAAAATCAAAATTGATTTTAATGAACTTCTTATGAGACAAAATTGCAATGAAAATAAAATTCATTATATATGTAACGAATGATTCAACTTTGAGTTCGAGTTGTTCGAGTTAAAATTAACTCTGAAGTTACTTTAAAATTTTATAAAAAACATGTTTAAAAGAATAAATCATCGTACTTAAGATTGTTTAATTGGTAATGAAAATTATTTTTTTTGCAAAAAAATCTTCTATATATAATATAAAGTAGAATTTTTTTGAAAAATCGTATTTTTCTATTCTGTTAATTTGTAATTGATCAAATAACATACTTATTTGCTAATTTTTTATTTTTTTACATTAATTTTTGCCGAGAGTTTTTACTGATTTCAGACTTTTCAAAGGCTATACCAAAACTGAACTTGCACTTCCTTTATTTATTTATTCTTACATGATTTTTTTTTGCCATATTTTTACATGATTTGCTTTCTTCCTCTATTTTGTCAATGTACTCTGCAGAAGAAAGACCCCTCTGAAATGCATGTCGATAGTTTTCGGTGTTCAATTTTCTCAAAGTAGAATTGAAGGCCCAATCCTGTTCTAGTTTTCTTTTCAAATTCACATTTTCACATTATACTGTCACAAATACAAAACAGACTCCCTCACTCACTCTCTCTCTCTCTCTCTCTCTCTGACTCATCAGCCTCACCAATATAAATTTCAGCCTGCATCCGAACAAATCCACCAACATTCTCAGCCTCCTCTCTCTTCTCACTCTGCAAAAACAAAAACAAAAAATTTAATATGAACAAACAAAATCATATGAATCTCCTGCTTCTCATCTTTACCCTTTCCTCATCTCTCAATGTAAGCACGCATTCTGCATTGCTCATTGTTTTCAAGTTTCAAAATTTGTCACTGTTTTTTGCTTAGCATTGTTGGTAATGTAATGGGTATTATTCATCAATGCAGGTTGATTCCGCCGCCGTGGGCTCCGGCGCCGATGGAGAGAAAAATCCTTTTACTCCGAAGGCGTTTCTGATGCGGTATTGGGACAAAGAGATCCGAAACAATTTGCCAAAACCGTCGTTTCTGATCTCGAAAGCTTCACCTTTGAGCGCCGTGGAGTCAGCCACTTTTGCCAAGCTCGCCGCCGGCAACACCCTCGACACGCGTCTTCCGGAATTCTGTTCCTCCGCTCACCTCCTCTGTTTCCCCGATATAGGATCCAGTTTGGAGAAACACGACAAAGATTCCAGCTTCCAGGTGTACCAGGACAAGAACTTCACCAATTATGGGACGGATCGACTCGGCGGCCTTGACTCGTTCAAGAACTATTCAGAGGACGTTAACGTCGTCGTGAACGATTTCCGGCGATACAGCCGCGACGCCACCGGCCACAAAGACAATTTCCTCAGCTATGGTACCAGCAGCAACGTCGTTGACCAAGACTTTCACACCTACGGCGCCGCAGCTACCGGTGGCGCCGGCGAGTTCAAGCGCTATGCTGACTCGGTTAATGTCCCCAATCTTCGATTCACCTCCTACTCTGACGATGCCAACGGGAGGGGCCACTCCTTCGCTAGCTACACTGAGGACGGCAATGCCGGCGACGAGTCCTTCGCCAGCTACAGCAAACACGGTAATGGGGCTCCGAACGATTTCAAAGGCTACGGTACAGACTCCAACGTTGTTGGGTCCGGATTTTCGAATTACGGCGAGGTTGCTAACGCCGCCAATGATACATTCACGAATTACGGCATCGAGATGAACAATCCGACAAACAGTTTCAATAATTATGGCGATGGTGGGAATGGGGCTACTGACAGCTTCGCAAATTACAGAGACCAAGCCAATGTCGGAGTAGATTCGTTTCAATCTTATGCCAAAAACTCGAATGCTGCCAAGGTTAATTTCATCAACTATGGCAAATCCTTCAATGAGGGGGAGGACAAGTTCACAGGCTACGGCAAAGGGGCAAAAAGCCACAAGGTTGATTTCAAAGGTTACGGAGTCAACAACACGTTTAAGGATTACGCAAAAGATGGCGTCTCATTTGCAAAATACACCAATGTGAGCACCAGTCTCAGTGCTTCGATGGCTACCTCTGCAGCCAATGGCAATTTGGTAAAAAGATGGGTGGAACCGGGCAAATTCTTCCGCGAGAAGATGCTCAAGGAGGGGACAGTGATGCCCATGCCGGACATTAGAGATAAAATGCCCGAAAGGTCGTTTTTGCCCCGGTCCCTTTTGTCGAAATTACCATTCTCGACTTCAAAGATCTCTGAACTGAAGAAAATCTTCAAGGTATCTGACAATTCTTCAATGGACAAGATGCTGACGGATTCATTGACCGAGTGCGAGCGACCCCCGAGCCCGGGCGAGACCAAGCGGTGCGTGGGCTCGATCGAGGACATGATCGACTTTTCAAGTTCGGTTCTGGGTCGGAACATTGTGGTTCGGAGCACCGAAAACGTAAACGGGTCGAAGAAGAACGTGATGTTGGGTACAGTTACGGGCATCAATGGCGGCAAAGTCACTCAGTCCGTTTCCTGCCATCAGAGTTTGTTCCCTTACCTGCTTTACTACTGTCACTCGGTTCCCAAGGTTCGGGTGTACGAAGCGGATATTTTGGATCCGAATACCAAGTCCAAGATTAACCACGGCGTTGCCGTTTGCCACTTGGACACAACAGCTTGGAGCCCCACTCACGGAGCTTTCTTGGCTCTTGGATCGGGTCCAGGTCGGATTGAGGTTTGCCACTGGATCTTCGAGAATGACATGGCTTGGGCTATTGCTGATTCTTAAGCGGGTTGGGTGTTCGGGTTCGGAGCCGCCGCTGAAGAATTTGGCAGCAGGCTGGACCTCAAGTGAATGAAATTTATTCTTAGTTTCCAAATTTAAGTAATGGGTATTTTTATTTTTTTTAATTTTTAGTTTTTGATAGAAAAGTAAGTTATGGTTTACATTTGGAAGAAGGTATATTTATATAATTATTACTCAGACGATTATGAGCCTGGCTTTTGTGAGTGTTTTTATTTTTTCCCCTCTTTTTCTTTTTGGCTTCCCACAATGATTGGAAGTAAATGAAGCAATGGTTTTTAAACACCTTTTCATCTAATCCTTCACTCTTTCAACTTCTTGTGCTATTTATTTGGCCTATATTTGGTTTAATTATTGTTGAATTTGATATTATGATTTGTCAGAACACATTAAAACATGATTAATATTAACCACATAATCTGAAAATTAATCGGCCGTTCAACTATAGTTAACAGTCAATAATCGACCCTATGAAAAATCGTAGTTAAAAAATGAGAACTTGTGATCATTTAATTTAATTTTAATTTGATTTATAAATGAGAAAAATATGTGCCAATACTCTAATTTTAAGACTAGAAGTCTACGTATCATATAAAGAGATAAGGGATCATTGATACTATCAAATCATTTCATTTCAAAGAAATTGATTTCAACATCAATTCATGATGAATAAAAAAATAAAATATTTTATTTTTTAAACTTTAACACTCTGATGAAAGTATAGTGATGGATTTGATTTATCTTCTAGATAATAGTTGGTCACCTTTTGCACTACTCGGGATTCTTGACTTACTCTTTACTGATGATATAAATAATCTTTCAAAATATAATTTTGTATCATATAATTCCTCTAAATTTTAAAACTTATAAATAAATTTCATAAATTTTTTAAAAAAATAAAAATATCAAAATTTTAAAATAAGAAAAATAAAAAATAAAAATAAACCACTTATAACTTCTTTTAATTATTTTTTGATACGACAAAAATAAAAAAAGAAATAAAAAAAATAAAAGAAACATATCTCTAACATCTCTAAATACAATCTAATCAAATTTATATAATAATTTGCTCAAAATATTTATTTTTTGTGCCATAATTAATTTTATTATTAAAAATTTATTTTAGAAGAAATCTTATTCAAAAATTCATTAAATTTACATTAAAAATAATTAAAATAGTTATGAGTAATTTACATATTTTTTTAATTTTTTTACATTGAATCACCAACATTTTCACTTTTCTGAAAATTTCAAGAGATTATTTATAGATTTTAAAACTGTAAGGAAATTACATGACATTAAATCATATTTCATAAAGTTTATTTATATTTTTTCTTACTCTTCAATTAAGGCAATAGTCGTAGCGCTAATTGTTTCACTCCTTTTTTTTTTTTTAGAAAAAAATGGGGATACAAAGAAATGATGAGATTTTATGAATTAATAAAAAAATGAGGATCAAGAGAAAAATAAAAAGGGGGAACACACAAGCAAACAGAGAAATGGATTTTCCAGATATATACAAAGCCATGTGAACAAAAAGGATGAGGTGGTCCTTTGAACCACCCAAAACATGGTGTGAGCAAGTTCACGGGATGGCTATTGCTGGCCAATGTCCAAAAAGGAGAATTGAAGAAAAACTTTAAATTATGATGAGAATATGTCTTGGCTTCAAATTTTGAGGAGAAATTGGTGTTTTTGTTTCCTTTCAATAATATGTCTAATCACTTGTGTTTTTATCCATTTGCTGCATGTTCATTGATTGAATCCTCTCATTGTCTTAATTTTTTTGTCCTTTTTTTTTGGCTAGCATGATTTGATCTTAGCTCGTGAACATATATATAAGAGAGACATTATTTGGTAATTAATTTTTTAAAATTATATTTTGTTATTCTTCGTAATCTAACTTAACTTATTTTTATTAAGCTCATTTGATTTGAAAATTTGAAATTCACTTTTTATAGTTATTTTTATTTTTACTAAATCTCTCTTACTTTTTTTTTTTAATTTTTGAAGTAATATAGCGTACATGAGCAACAAAATTAATTGTTGGCATTCAAAATTTTTGTGCTTTGCTAGGAGGGTGGTTCTTATTAATTTTATTTTGTCAACTTTTCTTGTTTACCACATGAGTTATACTAAAATTCCTAAATTCATATATGACCAAATTACTAAAGTTATTAGAAATTTTCTTTAGGGAGGTTCCTTGGAATCAAGAAAAATCCCTCTTGTGAGTTGGAATGTTGTCACGTTACGTAAAAATGCTAAAGGTCTCACTCTAAAAGGTTCTTCAATTATGAATATGGCTTAGCTAACTAAATTATTTTGGTCTTTTATTCAAAATGATCATTGCTTATAAGTTAAAGTGTTAAGAAAAAAACACTTACCCTTAAATTCTTAGGGACAATCGTTTATTAAAAAATATTATTCCCATAATTGGAAGGCTTTAAAATCTATAAATGAGACTATTCAAAATGGGATTAAATAGGCTGTTGGTAATAGCAAAAACAATTAAATTTTGGACTAATAAATGGCTAGATTTGGGAAATTGAGGAATCTTATGTCTAGTCCCCTTCCTAGATATATTGAAAACCAATGTGTTAAAGACTTAATAAGTCAAAGGTATTGGGATCTTAATAGATTATTTATAAATTTACCCTCAAACATATGTTTTATGATCTTGAAAACTCTTTTTTGCAAGTTAAATAAGCATGATCGCTTGGTTTAAGGCTTATCTAGATTTGGGCTCTATATTGTCAAAAATGTTTATTTGTTTCTAAAAAACTCTAACTTCCAATGTACTAACCAAAATCTTTCATGGATATGGGAAGTATATGCCTACCTAAAAATTTAAAATTTTATTTGGCTAATTATTTAAAATGGGCTCCCTACAAGGGAAATGGTTATTAAAAAAGGTATAAACATTCCACCCTTTTGTGTTTTATGTGATAATAATTTAGATAATATTACTTATATATTCAAAGAATCCCCAATAGTTATGTCCTTTTGGAATTCACTTCCTATGCCTAATTCTTGGTCAAGCTCTCTTCATTCTAATTTCTTGGTCTGCTTGCAAAGAAATCTAACTATAAATGAATTAAGTTGCAATAGTTCAATTCCTTAGGCAATTGTTTATACTTTTTCTATTTGGAATTTATAGTTAGTTAGGAACAAAAATGTTTTCAAATGTGAATTTGTGAGTAATGATTTGAAAACTACTACTTTAAGCAAAGCTTCAGACTATTGGGTAGTTATGGTTGTTTAAAATGAATCACTTAAAGGTGGTGACATTTCAGGTAGGAAGCCCCCTCATAGGCTTTTACAAACTTAACACAGATAGAGTAATAAAAGGAAACCTAGGACAAGCTGGATGTTTTTTCGTTATAAGGAATTAGATGGGAAAATGGATTATTAAATATTCAAAAGGACTAGAAATATGCTTTAATTCTGTGACTAAAGTAGCTGCTTTGAGAGATGACTTACTACTCATATAAAATAAGGGTTTAATCCCAATTATAGTAAAATTAGATGCTCTATCTATTATTTCTACTTTTAAAAACTACAATCCTTTTATTTCTTATCCCACTACTAACTCATTTGAGGAATACAGGGAATTGCTTGAAGAGCTTGGTAGGCCAACCTTGAAGCATGTATATAGGAAAGCTAATATGGTTGCTGATTTTATTGCTAAAAGTACTATAAATACAAGTAATAGGATAAATATTTTATTGTATCCTCTTGAGGGAGCTTATTTGCATCTTGATTTTGATATTAGGGGTTTATCATTACCCAGATGCATGTAATCCTTGTTTTTGTTAGTAAATTTCCTTATCTTACCAAAAAAAGGAAATTTAATTAGATGGTGACAAAAGATATTTAATTAGAAATAAAAAAATAAGTATAAGGATTTAATTCCAAACTTATAAATTTATAAACTACAACAATCTAATCAAATAGAAAGTATTTAATTAAAAAAATTATAAGAACCTAATTCTAAATTAAAAATTAATTGACATGTAGTAACATAATTTTAGCATTATTCTCTTTACTTGATTAAAATTTAAAAATAGGTTACCATATTTTATTTCAAGGCAACGATATGATACCAATTCTTTTTAAAACTTACAACAACATTCGTAAATCCTACAATGTTTAAAGATTATTGACATTGAGATTTAACATTATGACATAAGAATTAACAAATTACTAAACTTTATTGGTTGAATTAATTGGAAAGGTTACTCTCATTCAGTGGTATTAAGTAATTTTAGAATATATAAATTTGATGCAAGAAAATATTAATTTTCAATAAACAAAGGGATAGAGAATTTTTATGATTGCTAGCACTTTGATGAAATTATTATAATATTATCATCCTCATGACTTGAGTCAAATATTTTCCAGCGAGTTCAAAAGAGTATTCTTGTAGTAATGTTAAAGAGACAGCCAATGTTTGTCATGTTTAATAATAAACATACGTTTAAATTACTATAGCTCTTCATAATGTGGATCCTTTTCTTTCTGGTTGCATATACTATAAAATTTTTTGCTTAATTACTTAGAACATATTTACATTTTTAATTAGATATCTATTATCGACTTTTAATATATTTTCACTAAAAATTTGCTCACGTGTAATATAAATACATATATATGATATGCCGTGTGTCCAATGTAAAGAAGTTGAAGTGTCGAGTTCATAAAGTGACCGTATGAGTTTAGACAAGCCAATTTCATCCTTCTTACAATGAGTGCACCAATATGTTAAATTCTAATAATTATTAATTTATGATTATTTTTTATTTTAAATAATTCTTTAATTTAAATTAAGATTATTATCAATTTTTTATTATTTTTCATTATGTATTTTCTTTCTATTCAAATCAAAATTTTATTTTAGACTATGAGTTATAATCATTTTTTATTATCATTTTTGCTATATATATATATATATATATATATATATATATATATATATATATATATATATATATATATATATATATATATATATATATATATGAGATGCCGAGAGTCTTTTGGATATATAATTTAGGTGAGGGGATTGTTTATGGCATAATTGAGATCCATATTTGAGATAAGATCAGAGTATATAAATTTTGCTATTTAATATTAAAAATTTTATTGATTCTCTTATAATTTTTTTTGCAAACTTATGTATTTATTTTCTTACTTTTTTCATTTATCTTTGTCATTCTCCACATATTATAAAAGTCTGATTTTTTTTTCAACAAGTGGTATCAAGAGCGTGGTCCAATTCTACATAGAATTATTATTTGAAACGACAAAACTTCAAGGTGGAATAAGCAACGGGTTTAAGGTAGAGCTATTTGTTAGTAAGGATAATTTTAGATTGTAGTGATGTATGATAAAAAGATATTTTAGTGTAGCAAAGATTGATTAATGTGTTGAATGGGAAGGGGAGAAAAAAGCTTGCAAATATGATAGATAAAACTTAGAAAGAGATAGAAATGATGTCAATTAGTACTATTTGACTATGCTTAGTACCTAAGGTAAAATATAATGTTTTAGATAAAACCTATGTTATTAATTTATGGAAGAAATTAGAAAAATTCTATATGTCAAAATCTATCACAAATTAATTATATTTAGAGAAAGAATTATATCGATTGAGGAGGGATAAAGGCATTGATATGATAGATCATCTAAATTATTTTAACAAATTGTTATCTTAGCTAATAAGTGCACTAGTTGTGATAGAGGACAAAGATAAAACTTTGTTGTTGTTAACACTTGTTTTAGATTGTTATCACAATTTGGTGATTACATTGTTGGTTGGAAAAGACATACTTGAAATGGAAGATGCAATTTTTGCTATATTGGATAATGAAAACTTGAGAGAGCCTATCATTAGATTCAAGGAAATTGCTTATATAGCTAATAATGATTGTGACTGAAGCATTTATTGTGGTGGTAACCTAAATAAAAAGATTTATAAATGCTATTTAAGGGATTACTGAGAGATTATAATGATAAAGAGTCTTTTTATTATTACAAAAAGGGATAGTTATAAACAAATCTGTAAAGAGTTATATAATGATTTAAAGGAGTTTAAGAGACTAAAAAAAGAAAGAGAAAGTTAAATTTAATGTGATTGGTATTGCAACTATGCAATATGATGAAAATGATATGATTTTAATGAATAATGAATATTAGAATAATCTTAATGATTGTCAACCTAGAATTATGAATATAATTAATTGTGATACTATGAATGTAAAAAGTATTGACAATGTAAAACTTAAGTTGTACAATGAAAGTATAAAGACTTTGAAGGATGTAAGATATTGTTGTCATTGAAAAAAATTAATTTCTAAAGGTATGTTGATAATTTAAAGGCTTTAGGACATGAATATTTTACTAGAGGTAAAGTCTTGAAAATAACTAAAGGTATGTTGATAGTTATGAAGGGTAAAAAGACTAATAAGAATTTGTATAAGATAATAAGAAATATAATTATGAGAAATATAAATGGTGGAACATTCAATGAACTAAAGAAGTTGGAATACATGAGAATTTTTATGAAGTGACATTTGTTGAGGTTTTAATAATATCGATTTCTATTAAAATTCTCAAGTAAAGAGATATAATTTGTATAAAGTTGGAGATTGTTAGAATTTAATTCAAATTCGAATAGTTGTTAATTTATGATTATTTCCTATTTTGAATTGTTCTTCAAATCAAATTAGGATTATTATTAATTTATGACTATTTCTTATTATAATTTTTTTCATATTCAAATTAAGCTTTTATATTATATTGTGAGTCCTAGTTAAATTTGATCAGTATTTTTGCTTATTATATATATATATATGATGCAGAGAGTTCTTCGAATATGTAAGTTCAGTGAGATGACTATTTGATAGAGAGTTTGGTATAATAGATATTTGAATTTGTAAGAAAATTAGAGTCTATAATTTTTGCAATTTAATAGTAAAAATTTTATTGATTTTCCTGTGATTTTTCACTTTAAATTTTTTATATTTTTATTTTATTGCTATTTAAGGAATTTTTTATGCAGAATTATATTTTTATTTTATTGCTATTTTTTTCCTCTCTCTTTTTCTCTCCGTATTTTAAAAGTTTGATATTTTTTCCAATTGAAACCCACCTAATTTATCAATAAAAGCTTCAAAAATTAAACAATTAAGCTCAAAAAATTGGAGAAACAACATAGTGAGGCAGTAATAAAATAACGCTCACTGCAATTCAGTATTTTTTAAATGGATTTAAGTATAAAGTTGATAATATGTACTGAATAAGAAACGTACAAAATTGAAAATCTTAAAATGTAAGTACTAAATTTTAAAAATAAGTAAATCATGGAAAGTTGTAGAATAATTTAATTTTAATTTATTTATAAATAATAAACAATATCAACTTCTTCATCTTCTAATCACTATCGTATGTGTGAACGGACGAGTCTACTGGGACGCTATGTTACCATCTCGGGGAGGCAATATCTTTGGCCAACTGTATTTCCTTTTTTTTTATTTGATATATCCTTTAGAAATACTAGCGACACTCTTTAGAGTAAAATAAATAACATCATAAAAAATTCAACTAATAAATCCTTACATTCTTCAGTATTTAATTTAATATTTTTATATAAAATTGTAAGAATAAAATAATAATAAATTTAAATTAATCTTATGCTACTTATAATTTCACATAATTTTTTTATTAAATCCCAATAATTTAAAATTTTAAATTAAATTTTATACTTATTTTTTATTTTTAATTGTACACTTTCCACTATTTTTTCCTTTTCGTTAAATCTCGTTATTAAGAAATACATGAGACATCACTTTGTTAATATAATTTATAAATAATGCATAACTTTCATGTTAATTGCATTTATATTTATATTTTACTTGACAAATAACGTAAAAGTATTGAGACACTTTACAAAGTTATTTCATTTTTATTACAAAAAAAATGATGGATCATATGCTTCATAATTTGAAAACTCTTAACCGTTTATGACTCACACGTACTGATTACTGACAAAATTAAACAGAAAAACGATAAGACATATCTAATTGAAAATGATAATCGCTGTAATAATGAGTAATCATAATACTTAAATTTTTATTTACAAAGATAGTAATTATTATATTCATTAAATTTCATTATTAATATTATTAATTATTTATTTTTCTTTTATTATAATTATCTATTCCTTCCATCCACTATAATATTAAAATAAATGAATATTAAAGTAGACTGTTAAATTTTATTTTAACAATATCAAATATACACTTTCTTTTTAATTATATTATTTTTTTACCATTTATTTCAATATTATGAGTGAAAAAAATATAAATAATATAAAAAGGTAAAAATAAAAATTAATAGTAATAGTTATAAAATTTTAAAGTTATAATAGTTATCATTTTTTATAATATTTAACTATATAAGAATACAATCCAAAATTTTAAAATTATAATAATTTGATTAGGAATGTAATGTTATTTAATTTAATAATAATATTAAAAAAATTCTTATGAAATAAAAAATGACGTGGAGATAGCATTATTCTATTCTTTTTCAATGTTTTCATGATTTCATCGTTGTCTTCAATTGCTTTAGGGGCTGCTGCTGCCAAGCGAAGTGTCAATCGCAGTTGGAAGCCTCGATTTCTAACTGCTCCGCGTGAGAGTCTTAACTGAACTTGTCATATATTCCAATTCTCAAATAGTTATCATCATTATTAGTGGGTCATCCCATTAATTTACGTTTATTTAAAGTTGTCTACATAATCTAATATTATCTGAATAACGAAATGAACTATTAAATATTCTAATTATTTGGGACTTTGTTTAGTACTACTTGTCATAAATTCCAAGGGTCTGATGGTATCCTTTCATTATTGTCGGCAAAGTGCATCTAATTTTCGTTTAGGATAGTTTCTACGGTACTCAGGATTAAAACTTAAGGTATCAATATTTCGAGTAACTCACTTGTAATATATTAATATATGAATTTATAAGGACAATTTAATATTTTCAAAATTTGCTTTTGCAAACTAGTAATTTATAAATAAAAATATAAGTTTAAACGCTATTATATATTTGTAAATAACTATTACAAAAAATAAAAAATAAAAATTTAACACACTAAACTGATCAAAATTAGTTTGTTAATAATAATAATAATGACAAGTTAATAAAATGGTGATACATTATTTATATAAAAAAAATTTTAAGTTAATTATTTCTTTATAAACTTTTAAAATTAAACCTTAAATTTGTTGTAATTTAATTTTAACTCCATATCCTTTTTAATAAATTAATAGTTAAATAAAAAGCAAGTTGGGTTAGATATTTTTTCTCTACACAAATTTAAAAAAAACTGACTTCAAATGTTTCTTTTTTTGTAGCTCTCTTTTTTATTCACATATACATATTACTAAAATTTATACCTGTACTTACCTATGTATGTTCAAATACATTTTACCTAAAAAATTGACACTAAAAATATAGGTAATTTGTTATTATATAACTTAAGTCTAATATAAATAGCATATTTTGAACTTGATACATTAGATTATTAGTTGTATTTTTTTTCTTGATATTAGTCTTCATTTTTTTCATAATTTCACAAATTATCAAGAGAAATTCAATTTTGTCTCATTTATTTTTTATTTTTATTTGATCTTATATAAAATATTAATAAAAATAAATTAAATCAATAAAATAAATATTTCATTTGAAAATATTAGTATGTATGTTGTAAAAAACTTATATTTAATATAATTTATAAGATGTGAAAAGTAAAAAGAAATACACATCTTATATTTTTATAAGTGCATACATGACACTTAATTTTTAAATAGAACTTGCTAAATATATTTTAAACATGCTTTAAAAACTTAATTTTGGATAGTAAAATGTCAAGAAAATAACATGTATAAATATCACTATTTTCAAAAGTATCAATGGATATTAGACTTTTGATTGAAAGTGATTCTAAATGTTATAACTAAATTAAGTATTTTAAATGCTTCTTTTATGTATTAATGTATAAGAAATAAGTGAAGGAGATTATTTAAAAAAAGAGAAGAAAATTAATAAAAGTTTATATTTTTAATTTGTTAACTATACTTTATATTCTCAAAATGATTATGTGGTAGTTTTTTGAAAGAATTTTAGTTTTGAAAATTTTAAATTACAATTACAACATATTGTAAATAAATTTGATTTAATAATCATTAAATTAGGTTTATTATATAGTGAAAATATACATATAGAGTAATATAGATAATTTACTCATATTACTTATTTTAAGTTATTAGTGAATCTAAAATTAAAATAAAATTTTGAGTTCAAAATATAATTGTCATGTCATCAATTTTTTATCTATTAAATAAATTTCCTAAGCATGAATATTAATGATTCATTTTTGTCTTCTAGAAGTCTAATGATTTTTATTATACTACAAAATCAAAGTATCAATATTCAAATTTTTAGTCTAGACAAGCTAGAATTATCCTTTTGTTTATCAAGAACAATAATAGCATATTGTCTATATAAACTAATTATTTTTTTAAAAAGATCGCTCTATCCTTGCACTTAAGTTAAACATGTTAATTAAAGTAATACTAGATATTAAAATTATTTAAGTAATCCTTAAATTTTGAAAAAAGTAATAATTACAATAAGTTTTTTGATTCATAAGAAGTCATAGTCAAATGCATAGGTAGAAATAAGGCTTAAATACAAATTTATCACCTAAGATGCAAATTGCATGATTTTATTCTCTTAATATAAAATAATCTATTTTTTTCCTATAAATATTTAAATATTGCAATTTTGATCCCCTACTCTATTTCTATCAACTTTTCGTCATCTCTCACAAGGTATTATTTGATCTTCAAACACTAACCGTATTATTCTAAAATAAATCACAATTTTGAGATTTAGAGGATAATAATTTTTTAAAAAAAATTAAACTTTCATATATATAACTTGTTGATTTTATTTAAAATTTTTAATATTCAAATAAAGATATCCTTTTATACTTACATAAAAATAATTGCATATTAATGTGAAAAAAGCATGGGATGAAAATGATTTTATATAAAGTTAAGAAATTAATAAAAAAACAAATAAAAGGATCAAAATACATTATTTTATGCTCCCCCTGTTGTATTGTTTAAGGGTATAAATACAGACAAAATTATACAGGTGGAGTTTTAATTAGAAATTGCTATCACCATTTTTATAATTCAGCACTCATTTTTATGTCTTGCAATTTTAGGTATAAAATCGTTATTTTTATCCATTTTTAAATCTACCTTCGGGCCCACGAGTAATCATAAAACCATTCCCTCAACGAATGAAATTCTAATAAATTATTATTTTTAGTTGTTTAATTTTCTATAAAAAATTAAATTTTATAAAAAATAATTTTTCATGTGAACTTTTTGAGAAGTACTTAAATTATTTGAATGATATTAAGGAAGCGACACTTTTAAGAAAGTACTTTTTATATATTGTTGAATTCAACTTTAAACTTCCTTAGAAGTATTAAAAAAGATTATTATATCTTCAATATTATTATATTATAAAATAATATATTTTACTTTTTATTAATTAAATTTAATAAAGATGATTTTATCTTTATATCTATAAATAATATAGGAAATAGAACTTATTTACAAAAAGATAAGTAAGCAACTTTTTATATTTTATATAAAATAAAACTTTTCAGAAAATATTTTTTTAATTTATTAAATAATAATCAACTAAATAATTTATATCTTTTTTGTTTCTTGAAAGATAAAACTTCATATATTATTATTGTGAACTAGATCACCTCTTGATGATCAAGTGAAATGGATAATCACTTCTCTCACTTAAATGCAAAAAAATAAATGAAAGAAAATAAGGAAAAAATAATAAGAAAAAAGAAAATAATAAAAACTCTTTTCTTACTTGAATGTATAGAAAAGGAGAAAAAATAATTTTTATTTATTTTTTTATATAAAAAAATAAAAGAAAAGAAAATTAAATTAAATTGAATAATAATTTTACTCTTTAATTTAATATATTTATATAACATTTTAGTTATGACCAACAATACTTATATTTATAATTCATTATATCTATGTATATAATTTTTTTATAGATATGTATTTAATAAATAAAGATATAAAAATATTATTAATTAATTATTCGCACAAAGTTTTAATAACAAATTTTAACCATTACAGGTCTTACTGAATATTCTTTTTTTTAACTCGTAAACGTCAACTTCATGTAGTAGTAGGCAGAAAATTCCTAACTCGTGGACCTCGATTTCATGTAGGATTAGTTTTATATATTGGATATTATATACCAATATCATAATGTACAGACAACAAAACATGTAATTTTATATTAGTTTTGGTAAAACAAATATAGGATCTTGTAACATTAAACAGATAAAAAAAAATCTAGGACAACAAAATGAAATAAATTCTATGCAAAATTCCCAACATGAGAGAACATTTATGCAAAATGGGTGCTCCCAAAGTAAATAAAATAAGGATAAAATTTTAACAAATGAATTTTTTTATTTATTTTCTACCCTTATATGATAAAGAAATTTTTTATGGGCATCCATCCTTCTTTTTTTCTTTCTTCCATTTTCTACCTTACAACCAATTTAAAAATAAAAAACATTGTTTTTCATTCATTTTCTTTCCTTCAATTTTTTTCTCCATTCATTTTTTACATAACCAAGCAAATGGTCTGAAAATTAAAATATTAATAAACTGTTCCTCCAACAAATATTATATTTAATATTCAAACCTCTATCAATTAATAAATAAAATCTACTTGCAACTAGCAAACCATTATTGTTGTTCAGTTAGCATCATTACCTTGACCAATATAAAGGCCATTCTAATATTTCAAGGGCGACGCTACAATATTTTGACTTATGTCGTGACATTTTGAAGAATGAACTGTGAATAGGGCAACGCTGAAAGCGAAATTACAACGGCAACGTGACCAGAAATTTAACAATGCAAAGTGGTTCAGTATTTGTCAATCTTGGGGTGCATGCATGGCACAAAGTCACGTGGCGGTTCGATCAAAACGGTATCCGATTAGGAACTTCAGATATTGAGTTCGGTGATCATGATTCATTTCGAGAATCAGAAACCCACCCAAAACCTAACGGGAAAGCCATTTCTTTCAACGGAACGGGTTAAAACGGACAGGACCGTTATAAAGGCAAGCAAAGCAACATGCAAATTTTCAAAAACCTCACTTTATTTGGGAAAAGGACTCGAACAAAATAGAATTCGAGGCCAAACAAGAACCTTATTTGTCGGTTGGGTGCTTGCTTTATTAGAGTAAAGCATCGTGGACTTTACGCACTTGAGAGAATTACACCGGGACATGTGTGCCGAACACGTGTATAAATTTTATTTGAGTAGGGAGTATGAATTGATTGTGAAGAAAAGACTGCAAGGGTTGAAAAGGGACTTAAAAAATTAAATTTTAAATTTTTTATATTTATTAAATTAAATATTTATAAATTTATTTCATCATTTTGTAATTAATAATTACCTTTAATTTTTATTGAGAATTCAAATTTAATTCCTATTTTTAATGCATACAATGTCATTGGATTGAGAAGGAATTGATTCCAGAAGCATCAAGAGAACAGTGTATGGTAAAAAATGCATTAGACCAATCCATCGAGAGAAAGAAAAAAATTGTATTATTAGTCAGTGAATTCTACAGTTATTCTTAACTTTTAAAATTTATGATGATGCAATATGTTCATAAATAGTTGAATTGAAAATTTTTCATTTTAATTATTTTTTTAAATGAATGGATCATGATCTTATTGTATTACCCCAACTTTGAAATTCAAGTATTTCTGGAATTCTCCTTATAAATTTAGTGCGATCGTGCAAAAGCAAAAGCCGACGCCTGGTCCTTGAACTTCTTGTGATTCAAATTTCGTTTAACGTAATTTACATATGTGGATAATAATCATTGCTTCTTAAGACAATCTCTTAACGCCTAACGATAAATAAACGTATCCCCCCTTTAATTATTATTTCTTCTATTTTTTTTATCTATCAAAATTAATTAGTTTTATAAATATTAAAAAAATTAATTTCTTTATTTTTAATAAATTTTTTAAGATTATTTTTTATATACAAAATTTAAAATAATTAAAAATAAAAAAATATAATAAAATAAATGCAAGTAGGTTGAAAATATAGAATAATAAAATATTTATTAATAAAATTAAAAAGATTTAATATTTTATTAAAATTTTAAAATAATAAATAAATAATAATAAATTTTTAAAAAAAATATGACAGATAAAAAAATGAAGGGAATAAAAATTAATCTGTCTACACAACTATTTCATGTAAAAGAAGTTGTTGAGAGCTCAACCTAACCCACTATTATCTCAGTAAAAAAAAGTGAAAAAAAAATGTTTTAACTGAGGACAGAATACAGGGGAGGATAAAAAGAAATCCCTAAACCAACAATTACCAAAGGAAAAACAAGCATGAACGAGAAATTCATACTTCTGCCTCCAACCAACTTTTCTCAAAAGAAAAAGTGCCTGAGAAGCATGGGATACCCCTAATGGCAGAGCTCCTCCGCTTTAACTGATTAAAGAGGTTCTAATTCTTTCATCACAGGATTTAATGTAAAGCAGAAGCACAACCTGTTTCAAATCCAAATCTCTTTAGTTACTAAAGCTAAGTTCTTGTAAGATATTATTCCAAGCTTAAGAGCTACTTTCAATATAATCAGTATAGGCATTTTGCTTCGGGCATCCAACAACATCATCGTTTAAATCTACCACTGCTTCTTTCACCAAAAAAGGGGGAAAAAAAAATTCCACTACGGCTTCAACTGTCCAGCCTACACGTCAATAATATTTAATGTTGTCTGCAGAGGATGACCAAAACGCTACGAAACAGAGTTCAATCCCCAATGAATAGATAAAACAAACTTTGTCCCTTGGAATTAATGAGTGGTCTTCGGATCAGTCTGTACATTATTATTTCCTTACCCTGAAAGTCCCGAAAGAAATTTAATTTGGAAACCTGCACTTTTGGGAAGGTGGTTGAGCATTTGCAGCAGCAATGATACATTTGCTCTGTTTGTTTTTTTGTTGTGTTTGAAATTTTTTATAGAAATATAATTATAAAATGTTAAAATAATAAAAATTTACTTATATATATATAATATTAAATGTAAGAAGTTTGATTAAAAATAACTTTCTTTTTTTGTAAAGAAAAATTTATTTTCCTGTACCATTATGATTTTAAATGTCATTCTTTAAAATCATAAAGTATAATTATATATGGCACTCTTAAGAAAACTATTTTCCCATGGAATCTGAAAAACCAACTGGGGCCTTAAAGATCATTTGTTTAGCTTAAAAGTTATATGAAAATTGTAATTTTTTGAAAAATAAAAGATGTGTAAATTGTTTGATTGAACATTAATTAACGAAATCAGAAATGTAAAACTTCCTTCTACTTTTTCAAAAAAAAAAAATGGAAAGTTATTTATTTCTTCAAGTAAAGATTCGTTTAATTCATACAAAAAAAAATTTCTGTAAAAAATTGAATATTTTAAAAAGTAAATTCCTTTATAAGTTTCTCAAAAAGTGTTGAAAATTATTTAATTGATATTAAGAAATTAATATTTTTAAGAAATTAACTTCCTATATTTGTTTTGATTATTTCAACTTCAGACTTCTTAGGAACTATTATCAAAATAATTCATATTTTTTCAAAATTTTAATATAAAAAATAAGAAATATTAATAAATTTTGATTATCTCTAATTATATATTTTTAACTATATTACTTATTTTTTTATAACCTTTTTAAATTGATAATTTTTTAATTTTTAAATTACTATAAAAAAGTGAAATAAAAATAGGTTTATACAAAAAATTAAGATATCTATTATATACAAATTCTTTTAATATAATTAAATTGAAATATAATTTAAATGAAGAAAAATATAAACTAATTATATTTTAATATTTATGATATAATATTTAATATTTATTTTATATAATACTTATTCTATTTATTATATAATTAATAATTATATTTGAATAAATATTATATTTCATAATTAATAAATTATATGTATTATAATTTTTAAATGGTGAAATTAAGTAGAGATAATTTAGTATTTTTATTTATAAAATATATGAGAAAATATTCTTACAAAGTGAGGTGTGAGTAACTTCACATGATTTGTCAAAAATAAAACTTCGTGAAAAAAGTTATATTTTTCATATTATTTTTACAAACCAAACGATCCATAAGAAGAACCTACTTCCTATTAAAACTTTTAAATTGTATTATTAATTAAATGATTTTAAAAATTTTTTAAAAAATTTTTTTTGGTAAATTTTAAGTTCATGCTAAAATTTATCCTTAGGGAGAAAAAGGAAAAAAAATTTAAATTTGAATTAAGAAAAAAAAAGGAAAGGAATTTAAAAAAAAATTGAATTGATTAAAAAATAATAATTACAAATTTGTGATCTAATATTTCTTTCTTCCCTTTTTATCTCTTCATCCAAGAGAAGAGAGAAAATTGTAAAAACTTCTTTCTCTTTCATTTTTTTCCTTTCTGACCAAACAAAGCATTACTTTCCTACGTGGATCATGACAGAGTTTGGGCCTTAAGGGCTTCACACATCTCTTGGAATAGAACTCGTTAGGCGAAGCATTACTTATTGAACTTGGTGGTGGATGTCAGTCTGCTGCTTTCACTTTTACTTAATTCTGTATGGGTTATTTATGTTCAATGCAAAACTTGTTAAAATTTCCTCAACCACATCAGTGAATTACTGACAAAAATGGCAGACACCATTCATCTCATGCCATAAATTTGGTAGCTTGGTAGCCATTAAAGAGCTGTGTGATATGTATACTTTGGAAAAAAATACCTTCGTTTCTTTTCCAGCAATTACCATATGTAGTGTCCAGAGAATTTGCTACCAGAAAGCCATTAAAGGGACTCGGTTTTGTTCTTTTATCTCTGTGTAAAAATATTGAAATTTGAAATAATATCTGAACATTGTATCATCAAATAAGAAATTCTAATATTATATATGAATATAATCAGTTATTTCATTATGTGAATTTTAATGTAAAATGAAAGACGCTCGTGATTTAAATTGGCTGCAAATAGAAGAATTAAAGCAGTACAAATAAAATGGAGGGAGTTTGGTAAAATGTCAACCTCTTCATTTGATGCAGAAAGAGAAGAGGAGATTCATTTACATAAACAAGGGATGCACCAAACATAACTGGAAGGACGTCAAGAGGGGTCTGTGAATATAGAATGCACTGGCAGTGAAGAGTTAATGCTAAAGGTGATTGCAAGGATCATCTCATAATTTGTTCACATGAGTTGGAACTATCGGCAATTGATAGGCTATCTATATAAAGCACCTTCCAAATGAAAGTGACCACCAAATTAAAAATGACTTTGGGAAATGCAAAGTTAGATGGAGACCCTCCTACAAGCTCAGCTTCCTCATTTTGAGATGCATCTCAAGAAGTTATTTTTTATTTTTTCGGTGGATCATGGGGTTTGAATTTACAATCTTTTTACAAATTACTTAACTTGTCATCATCATTAGCGAACTAGTAGAATTTTATATTCAAAGAGAGTTACTTTCATTCTATGATTTTTTGTTTCCTTTTTGGGTTAAAGATCACACTAGCACGTTAAGGAAAGACACAATAGTGGAAAATTTCCATTAAAATTGCACATCAAAAGTTGCACTAGTCTATAGAAAGCATCCATTTGAAAGGTGGAGAAGTGGAGAAATTAAAGTTGGTTAGGTAAACAATTTACTCATAATTAGTTTGCGAGTATAATAAATTCTTACTAAATGTTCTATGCATGGTAGATCAATTTTAATTTTGGCCAATACTATATAATGGCCCATGAAATTACAATAATACCTTGATTATCATGCATTTAATAGCTAGTTCCCAACCTACTTTCAAAAGTATTTGTAATTGAAATTTTTAATGGTGCAATAATATTTAATATTATTTTAAAAATTTTCTTTTTTTAATATCTTGAATTTAAATCAAATTCAAAATATCGTGTATATATAAAGATATAAAATTTTAAATCATTAGATGTAGTTTGAGGACTTGGATAATATATTTGAAGTTTTACAAAGTCCTGTATCATTGATGCACAAAATTAAATATCAAATTTCCCTTCAAAATCATAGAAACACATAAATTGTGGCGAAAACTTTAAAAAAATAAATTTCCTTGATATTTTAGTAGTGAATCATGCCATTACAAAGATCTCGCATAATCATATTAACTATATATAGATATATAGATATCAATAACTATGTGATATCCTTTTTTTCCCCCATTTTTGCATTAACAATAAGGAGGCATGAATTTATGATATTCCATATATTACTTAAACATTTAAATTTAATTTATTATCAATGTAAATTAACTTTAAATTATTATTTATTTTTATAATATCATATCAATAAAAAATTATTAAAACCCTTTTATTACTATTAAAAAATTAATTATTATTATTTTTTAATGATATATCTTTTTTTATTCACTTAAAATATTTCATATTAATAATAAATCACATTTAAACTCTTTACTTAATCCCAGGACCACTCGGTGGTTATAAGAAAGGAGTAATTATGCGATGTTTACCTACTTGACTATCAATTATACTTATATTGTCATCTTAAACTCGTATTTGTTTTGATTTTTTAATTCTTTTTATCTGAACCACTTGCCTCTTCGGCTGCCTTGAAATTGGGCCAAGTGATCCTTCTTTACATTAGAACAGGGTTACAATAGGCTCATTACTTGGACAGAGGATGAAGCGGCCCATTTATTAAAGCCCAGCCCATTGAATCAAGAAGCCCTTGTTTGGTGATTTCCCGTTACGAAGTGCAACTGAACGAAAATCTTCTCAGAAGCAGAGCGCAGCATGGCGGCCAAATGCGCGAAAACAGCCATCGGAATGGCTTCAACTTCTACGAAAATTCAACTATGTCGTCGTTATTCTTCTGTTCTTGCATCTAATGCTACTAAATGGAGGGGATTAGCTGCGTCTTCCTCCCAATTTTCTGCTAAAAGGCGCCCTCTCTCTCTTTCATGGTAAAGTTCACTGCTTTATTCCCTCATTTTCATCATTTTCTAGCTTAACCAATTCGAAATCCACGTCACACTATATGGGATTATAGACTACCTATAGTCCATCTTCGTTTTGCTTTGCTGTCTTACTAGGTTGTTGTAACGTTGTCTGTAGGACTGTTCTCTTGTTTGAAATCAAATGATGTACACCCTTTCTTTGTATTTTTTAGTTCTAGCTTATCTGATACTTCTGCTTTGATAGCTCACTATGGGATTGTTCTGCTTTGTGTATAACTGTGTAGTGATTTCAGCAGCCTTAGTAAGATTAAAACTGTAGGTATTTTTTGCTTTAAAATAATTATATTGTTGCTCTTTAGGCTTCCCGAGCAGTTGTCGGGTGTACAGATGTCATTGATGCCGCTGCACACGGTTACTGCCTCTGCCTTGTTCACTTCCCTGTTGTCTGTGCACAATGACAGATGGGGATGTCTATCAGAAGGTAATCTCTATGATTCTAGGTTCGTCCTTGGATGAAGTTGTTTTAATTGTTTATTGTCATTTTGATCATTAAGTCCATGCCTCCAACTTTTTATCGTATGTTTGCTCTTTGCTTTGGAAAGAAGGCATTGTTCAGACTTGATATTTTCTTTTACTTGTAAGTTTAAGTTTCACTGTGCCAATCATCTAATAGGTTTTGGGTGGTTATATGCTAGCATGATTATTCAAATAATGATCTTAAAATCTTCATCCGAATATGATATAGTCATCTTAATTTAATTAATTGCAATTTACTATGATGTACGGTTGGTCTTGGTGGCAAAGTGATGAGAGTGAAAATCCTTGGTTCAGAAATGCCAGCGAGGGTAGATTTCCCATTTTGTTACTGGTTACCTTTTCTTCTCATTCAGAATGAGGTCTACTACATGTCACCTCATATTATTAGCAAGTCTTTTTGCTGCATTTATTGATGTCTCATGGTTTGCTTTATTGGTTGATATGGAATTGGAATATCTTAACAACTGAAGCATTACTGTGATTCTGTGATTCAATCAAATGTAAATGACATATAAGAGTTCAGAACGAACATTTAACATTTGGGGTTTTCAACTTCAATCTCTCTTTCATTGTCTACCTGAAATTCTTAAATCAGTGGAAAGGTGAACAGATTTGAAATTTAGTTACAGAGTTATAAATTTGAAAAGAAGAACATTTGGTAAAAAAAGAATGAAAACATAATTTTACAATAATACAAGGAAAACATTCTTTGAACTATTCTAGTTCTTGGCAAATGAGAGATGTTCTTTGCCCTACTTTGTGCATTGTCACTATAATTATGCATTGATATGTATTTAAGAATATAAGTTGGCAAAGGGTAAAAATAGGTCACTAACTTTATGAGGTCCCTTGGTTGCAGAGCTGGTGTTTGTGCTCTAATTACAAAACTCTCTTCTTTTTTTGCTGAAGTTCTATCTCTTACCATGTTATCTGTATATTTTATAATGTTTGAATTTTGGAGACATGTTTGAAGTAGTAGATAAAGAGGGAGTTGGTGATTAATTATGTGAGGGATAAACAGGATTTCAAATGCCCAAATTATTTTCTGCTTACTTGAAGTTTGTATTGATCTTTCACATGCTTCTTATTGTCCCTTGTTAATTTGAACTAGTTCAAACCTCAAAGAGTTAAATGCAGGGAGAAATGTATATAAATAATTATAGTTCAGAGTCAGAAGTTTTAGCCTTGTGACTTATCCTGTTATACTGATGTATTCAATTATCATTGTGTTCTTCTAGGTTCCAATTATTAATGTAGAGTTGATAGGAAACTTGCAATTTGACATCCTCCACGGAACTCTTGCCAAAATCAATGTTGCTTTGAATATCTTTATTATTATGTTCTTCTGTTCATCGGTGCATAATTGTCCTGCATGTTTCTGATAGACATATCTTCCATTTAGTACTTGACAATGCTGACAATAATTTGGTTCATGTGACAGGTTTTGCAACACCCCTATAACAGGATAATGATATCTTGTTCTTAGGCCAGCCATATGCCCCTTGGTGCAGGTCCTGTTCCAATCCTGATTTCTATCAGCTTCTTAATTAGTAATGTAACATTGAAACTAGCTGCAATTTCTTTGTTTGCTGATGATATATTCAAAGCGCTTCAGTGGAGGCATTTACAGGATGTTTTGACTGTTAAAAGATTAGTCTTTTCCTTATGGTTAACTCTTCACTTCGGGAATATATTTCACGAGTAATGCATGAGATTTTTGAAATGATTGTATTTTACAGAAGGCAATTTAAAATGTGACATGATCTGGCTCCTGCAACCATTTTGAAATCTTTCTTCCCAGCATATCACTCATTGCATAAATCCCCAATTCAGTGGCCACCTTCGATTTTAGGGTGTGGTTAAATTTTGTCTTCATTAACTTTGAAAACTTCAAATATAAACCTTGAACTACATAGAATTTTGAAAGTAATCCCCATCATCCACCAAATTAACAATTTCTGTTAATGGACAAATGAAAGTCCATTACAATGGACTAGTTGAGTTCTTCCTGGTATTTTGTCATGATGCAGCAAGTGTTCTCTACACATTAAACCCTTTTGTGGGGACGGATGCAATGAAACCAGCGGCTTACGCAGGTAAAAGGGAAGCATGGTTTTCTGTGATGCATTTAAAGCTGGCCACGAAATGCCACAACTATTCATTAGGGGTACGGAGCGAATTAAAAGCATTTTGCAGGTTTTATATGAACACGACCTTCCCAGCTCCGGGAAGCTGTTCCCGTGTGTGTGTACTTGTGGAATCATGATTCTCGGGACGACAGATATTTGAACTTAAACTAGTTAGCCATAGGAATGGAAGGTAGTTGAAAGTTTGAAACCAGTTTGAAGGATTATGATCAGCTCATTATTAATCGATGGTATAAATTTGAGAGAGGTATATATAGAAATTTTGTGGGTGGATTATGCGTGTGTCTCCTGTAATTTGTGGGAATGAAGGGAGATATCAAGGATTTGTTTGTTTTGTCCCTAGGATAATTTATGAAAATCTCATAGGCTCGAGTTTCATGCAGCCTATACCTTGTTATTAAAAATCATTCACATTGCCGTGGTATTGATGAAAAACAATTTCTCCTTTAACATAAAGGATATTATTTTCTATCGCACTTTTTATGTATGAAATTGAATAAATAGAATATTTTTTATTATTTTAATATTTTATAATTATAAATAAATGAAATTATTTCTTTGGGAGATGTTTTCGTCAAAACAAACCAAACTCAAGATTTCAATTTTATTGGAGACGAGAGTACTAAAAATTACTAAACTCAAATTTTGATGGTATGATTCTATCTTTTTTGTCCTTCATCAATTGGCTGAAACTTCAATGCATTGTTAATTATTTTTGGGTAATCACAATCAAGATATTTAAATGGGTAAATTGATAAATTGGTTCTTGAAGATTCAAGATATCTTAATTTAATTCTGAATGTTCAAAAGTTATCTTAAAATAGTAGTGCTGTTAATTTTTATTGACTAAAATGACTTGCGTGGCATTATCAATAACTTATATGGACAAGAATTTAGACTAGAGATTGTATTTTAAAGAACGTTATTGGGGTCATGCCCAGGCTTCACGCCTGAGCGTCACGCCTCTAATATGAGAGGCGATGCCCAAGCTCCCCCCTAGCATATCTGTATGGTGGGGGCCTAAAGGATGTTATATAGTCGAAATCTTGCTTTTGTGGACATTTTGATGCACAGCCAATGAATATACCAATTAACAAAATTAACAAAGCACAACACACAAATCTCAATTCTCAATTTCTTCGCTTCTTTTTCTCAATTTTCAAATTTTCTTCATCAATTTAGTTGATGCCTTACTTTCATTGCCCTTGCTATCGTCCCTCTTCTCCCCATTTTACAGTGGTACCACATATTCATGATTTTCTTGCCCCATTAAAAATAGAAAAATCAACAACTCATGTTCTTGACCTACAAAACATCCTACCCTAATTTTTGCAGTTTTAAACATTTAGAAAATTGTTTTTCTTCCATGTTTGCAAATAACATTGTAATTCTCCCTCTCTAGCTCTTATTTGACATGGTTGAATTATTTTAGCTGATCTTATGTTGCACTGAGGCTAAACGAGATGAATGTGGCCTTCTAGAGTTATTGTAGCGAGTTTTGCAATTAATCTTCATCTCTGTTGACAGCCTTCAATAATCGTACGATGGAGCTGAGGATTTCAATTTATGAAATATAAATTAATTTAGTTCTTTTCAAATAGGGATTTTAGTTTTTTGCATCATATATAATAATCCAAAGTTTAGGTAGATTACAAGCAAGCATGTCAAATATAATAGTTCAGATCCAAGTGGGCTGAAATCATCAGTTGCTTCTAATTTTGAAAATTAACAGCAAGATCACTTTAAAATAATTTTAAAACATTCAGGATTAAATTGGGACAAAAAATCTCTCAAGATTAAATTGAGATACATCAAGTCTTTTGGGCATCAAATTATCAATTTATTCTATTTATCTGATATTGATATTTAAATATATTAAATATAATATAATAGATATTATTATATCCAAATGTTCATAATTGATATAAATATTATATTTAGAAAATCTATGTAAAATAAAATAAATGTAAAATTTAAATCTATAAGTTTGATAGTCTAGAGGTGCCAAATGGATATTTTAGGATGAATATAGATTGCATAAAAAATGGATGGATGTCCATTTATCCATTTATGATCAAATATAAAATTTTTAATAAATTATAAATTAATCATGAGTAGAGTTTAACTTAAGATATATGATTAACTTGATCTATTTATTTATTTATGATATTATAATTTCTATCTATATTATTTTTTCACCATTATATAGTATTTGCCACCACCATTTCTAAATAAAATTATATTATTATAAATTCTAAACTAAATTTATAATATCTCTTTTAAAATTATAATTTTTTATTTTTAAATATAAATATTTATTTTTTATTATATTCCTTAAAATTAAAATTTATAGAATTAAATATAGTTGACTAAATATTTTAACATTGGCATATATTAAATAAATTTTATTTAATTTAAATTAAATATTTAAAATATTAAAAAAATATCAATTTTTTCTTTTATATTGATTAATTAAAAATCTATTTGTTAAATTTATTTTTAAATTGGAAGACCAAGAACCTGAAATCTTCAGTTTTATCGGGTGCAGTGATGACAGATCTGAATAGATGGCCCCACCACGACCTGTGTTGAAGAGAGTTTCCTTCAAGCCCAACCCAGCATATGAGTTTTAAAAGATGCTTAAAAATGGAGAAATAAAGTATTATGCTTTGTATTAAAAAAATGGTACATTATTGTCAATTTTCTGGATTTATATTTTTTAAAACCTTTTTATTAAAATTTATAACTTTTATAGAATACGAGAAAGTACTTTAATGTAACTTTTTAATTTTTTTAAAATAGTAAAAAATTAATTAATATAGTTAAATTTATTTTTTAATTTAATTTTTATATAATGTAAAAATAAAATCAGTACAAGTACTTATACTTGGCTTTATTTTCTTTAAATGAATATCAATACAATCATATATATATATATAATTATATATAAGGATATTATGATAATTTATTCAAAATATATAATTCTAAAATATTTAAAATTATATTAAATTATTAATATATTTTAATATAATATTTTATTTATTTATAATATTGATTTGTATAATGTATAAATTAATTTCCTTTATATATAATATTTGAATATAAGACAAATAGGCTTGTATTTTTTTAAAAAAAAATGCAACGACTAAAAGGTTGGCTGGCTAATATAAAATTGAATTGATAAAAATATTTTTAATATACTTAAATTGATATTAGTTATCAAAAGAATAAGATTATTTTTACTCCCTTCCTTCGTTTCTTCTTTACTCTCCATTTCATATCAGAAGAAGAAAAAAATTGTGTGCTTGTATAATAATGGGCTAAGCCTGCCCACTATATTTGACATATATATAAAAAAAATGAATGAGAGCAGAAGCCAAAAAGAGAAAAAAGCAAGTTCATGTAATATTACTTTATGCTTTATTGCATATAATTTTTTTAGAATTAATTTTATTTTATTTTAATAGAAATAATTTTAATTTATTTATAAATGAATTCTATTATTTGGATATTTTATTAAAAATAATTATTTTAATTCATTTGTAAATTAATTATTTTATTTGGAATACATTGAAAAATATATAAAATTTAATTAAAAATAAATTTTAATAATGTTATGATAAATATAATGCTACAAAGAGGGTAAAACTTTTATATAAAATATTTTTTTGACTAAATAAAATGAATGCTAATGAAATTTTTATTAAATTAGATGGATTTCATAATGGTACAAATACAATTAAAATAGGAATTGTAAATAAAATGAAATGAAATCCTTTTTCATATAAAGTCAAACACCACTTTTTTTTAAAAAAAAATTATTTGGAAATGAAATAAAATTTTATTTTTAATCTTGCCGAGCTGAGGATCAGATTACGGTGCTGCAACATTAAACAAGAGGCCACGATTTAATCATGACTTGCAAAAATACTTCGGGTAATCTGAAAAGATTTAAAAGGGAAGTATTCAATTAATGACCCTAAGAAACTTGATGATTTTCAATTGTGATTTTAGGCCTCAATGGCTGGCCTATGGGAACTAAATGCAATATAAAAGTGAGGAGAAAGGAAAGAAAGTTGATTTCAAAGGGAGACAGCATGAAGACGAGGATTAATCATCTAAGAAAATCTTTCTTCAGATTTCTTTAACATGACCGCTGAGTAGATTCTATCACTTTCTTATTGCCAAATGGAAAGCTTTGGAAGCTTCGATTCCTCTGTAGTTAATGTCGATACCTATACCAACACTTGCACCGATGATTCTTCCTCTTACGGGGATGCTTTTGCTTATAGCTTTGGTAGGCTGAAGAAGAACACCATGGATGATAGCACATGTTCCACAACAGTTATTCTCCTTAAAAACGGTGGTAGAAATGGCTATAATAGAACGACCTAGCACTGAGGATTAATCATCCGAGCCTTCATCCGACAGGGAAGGGAGTAGCTTTACTCTGCTAAGCAATTAACAGATTCTTCAATCAACAACATATTAATATTAATATATAATTAAAAACCTAGTTGTCTAAATCAAATGTATATTGCATAGTTCAAAAATGGCTCATTCTTTAACCCTTGTAAATGTCTTTTACAATTGTTCATTTGATCCCTATTTTCTAGTTCACTTTGCTTGTACCTGCTTATCAATTTCAAATCTAGCCACATCTGCAATATTACTTTCTTTATCATCCATATAGTTCCACATTATCTTCTTCCACACAATTTTTTTTTCTTTTGATTATTCCATGATAAAACACCGCGATCGCATTACCATTCAAATCCATGTGCTTTTCATCCTACATTAGTCTTGTCATCGGCTATAACAAGAAAGAGAAATGGTTTCACTTCCAGAGCAAAAGGGTGAAATGAAAAGGAAGAATGCATTAATTGGGTTTTTGACATAAAAGAATATAAAGAACAAAAATAAAGAATGAAGAGTCACAAGTTAATTTTTTTAAACGAAACCAAAAAATGAAGCTTCCTAGTTCTTTACGTTGCACTTTAGGTTTGATGAGATCTAATTCCATATTTATAATTTACTAATTTATTGGGGTCATTTTATAATTATTATACTTCAAATTACCTTTTTCCACTTCCAACAACTCAACAAATCTTAGCCGCTCATCTTCTGTTGCACTAGTGCACTATTTTTGTAGTGATGCATCATAATCTAATCCTTTTTTATATTTATTAGATTAAGTTTTATAAATTTATTCTACTATTTTATATTTAATAATAATCTCTTGATTTGCATTCCAAACCTAATTTCAAATCTTATTTTTAGCTTATATAGCATTGCTAAAAAAAATAAAAATCTACTTTATCATTGAGGATTTGAAAGAATACATAAAGAGATGATTTTCTACCCAACACATATAATTTAAATATTTAATATTTAATTACATAATCTATAAGAAAATTCA